>KB672891.1:1880825-1970922 GCA_000349145.1 Anopheles dirus | reverse complement strand
GTTCCGCAGTGGGAGGGGTGTGAATTTAATATAAATCGTACTTACATACACGTTGCGTTGCTTACATGATCGCGCCCGTCTTCTTAGCCACCTAAACGTTAACGAAAGGATACCATTCATAATCTCGTGGGTGTGTGTGTCGCGTTTTACATGATTTTTTGTTGCGTGTTTGCTTGCTTGTTTGTTTTCCTTTATCGTTAGTTAAATTCGTTGAAGTCTGGTGATTTGCAGAATGCTCCTTAACTCTTAGTGCTGACGGTGCTGCTGCTGCTGCCGCCGTTTCCACTCTCGGGGGGGTTCGGTTCCCACGACGAGTGATCTGATTTGTTTTTCCTTATCCTTCGTTTTAATATACACAACACGCCAAACTCCTCACACTGCCGGACCTCACGGTGTGGTCCTTCGCTTTCTTCTTACGGGGTTTCTTTTGCTAATTACATTAATTATCATTACGCCGTTCTCTCTCTCTATCTCTCTCTCTCTCTCTCTCTCTCTCTCTTTCGCGGAAAACGCAAAATGAAGAAAAATGCGCGCGGAAAAGAAAGTAGTGGGAACGAAGGTAGACTGGTTTTTTGCACATCGTTTGACTTATTGCTTATCTGTTGTTTTCCTCTGTAAAATGAGAGTTCTGAGAAGTGCTCTATTACCGGGTCAAACATTCCGTTGGGAGACAATTGCCGGAAAAGTAAGTTCACTCTGCAAGTGATTAAATGCGTTCATCAAAGTAACCGTAGCAAAAGGAAAACAGTAGCCAAGCTTCGGGTGTGTTTGGAGTGTGAGGGATGGCACCCGTTAAAGAAGTATCGGTAGTAACTAGCAGTGGAAGTAGTAGAAGAAGATGCGTTCAATAGTACACCCGTTACCATTTGTATGTTTGCCCCTTTTACGTGCGCAGGTGAGTTTGGTAACACATCCAGGATTGTTTTGTTGTCTGTTTTGTTTCACTGCGTCCTTTCCTCGCTTACTACGTATGAATGAGTTTGAGTGAGTGTGTGTTTTGCGTTGTTTTTGCGGCTGCAGCAGCATGCCGTCTTTAGCGTGCGGGGTTCCTATTTACACTTGGTTGATTTGCTCGCCGAAAAGACTAAGCATGTTTTACCTTCTTCAATCTCTCTCTCTCTCTCTCTCTCTCTCTCTCTCCCTCTCGTTATCCTGTTACTAATCCTCCTTGCGGGGTTTTGCGCTCTCTCTCTCTCTCTCGCTCTTTTACAATCAATCACATGCGATTTATCGTTCCGTTCGAGTTGGAGTTTCGATTCTCACTTCGCGTGTACCCTGCACCGGGTTCCGCTTTCCGTACTGAGAGTGCGATCCGATATCGTTTACCGTAATCCCTAACACCATCGTTCGCTCTAATGGTAGTACAAATTAAATATCGCTTGCCAGATTCTTGCAGCAAGCAAACAGCAGCACACGCGAGCGGAGACGACACTGACCTCCCGCCTCGGTGGCAAGCGGTTGCGGAATCCCGAATCCCGTGCCGCATGGCGGGACACACCGGTTCGCGAACTGTTGCAACTGTTGGCACTGTTGAGCACGGCACAATCGTGATGCTGTTCGTGATGATGATGGTAATGATGGCTCGCGCGGAACGGAGGGGGACGATTTGCATAGTCCTCCCGGAGGACTCCTTTGTAAGTGGACACGTCTCCTTACTGCTGCCGTCCGACCCGTCCGGCCCGTCCTGAGCGACATGAGATCGTACGTTTGTGGGCGTGCTGCCGTCCTGCCGGAGTCGCCGGTCGGATTCGATCGGGTTGCCTCTCTGGTTGTGTATGTGTGTGCTGCTTGTTTGTTTTTTTTTTTTTTTTGCGTTCGTTTTTGGTTACTTCAAATGGCCACGTTTGCGTTGACGTTGATTCAACATCAACTACACTGCACGTCACAGCATCCCTCTGTCTCCCTTTCTCTCTTTCTCGCTCTCTCTCGCAATGGCGCCCGGCCTCCTTTGATTCATCTATGGCTCATACCCCACCGGTGGGTGTTCGATGTACGTGCGTGTGTTTCAGTGTCTTGTGTCCGAAGAAAGGTGGTACAAGGGGGTATGCCATAACTGCATCGCCTCAGCCTGAAAGGAAGCGTCAAACAGGGATAAAAGTTAATAACAATTGAACATGAGACTCATATGAATGTTCCTTACCTTTACGTTTGCGTATCCTTTACGATCCGATCGAGTGTTTGTGTGTGTTTGTGTGCGTGAGGCTGTGAGTGAGTTGTTCGATCGTAGTAGTTTTGAGCGGATCGCTTACGCAGAGGAGCCGAGTATGGGGAGTTCAGCCGGGGGCCTTGTGTGGTTTGAGTGGTGGGGTGTTGGTTGTGGTGACGGTGGTGGTGGTGTTCACCTTACAGATGATGCGGATAGTACTCGGCCGGTGGGTAGTGATAGCCCTGGTGGAAGGCCGGATCGCCCGGCGCTCGATGCATCATTTGGGCTTGTCCGTCCATCATGTAGCTCATCGCGTCCGGATAGCCGGCCGACGGTCCCGGGTGAGTGTACACTGAAATCGGAGAATATACTGGTCAAACCAAAAAGAAAAGAAGAAGAAGAAGAAAAAGAACGAGCGTTCAGTTAACTTCAACAGTACGAACTGACTACGGACGGGACAGGCTAGGGGAATGCACATAGCTACTGGTAGCAGGGAACTATCGGGGCAGGGATTAGTTGGGTCTACACGGTAACGTCCACAACAGTTACAAAAATTGGCCTTAGATCATCTCCTCTACCCGTTTTGGGCCATCATTAGACAACTTGATTATTTTGTAACGAGCCTGCCGGTGTTTGTGTGTGGCATCACATTTCACGTAGGATATGGGCACTCATTAGTACTAACTTTATCTCTAGCGCTTAAGAGTCGCTCAATATCCCATTCGCATTGTGGTTCACAGAAATAAGGCCAAGTGAGGCAAATTTTGAAAAAACGAGAGAGGTATTAAAATTTTGTTAAAATGTAGTCTTATACTATTGAGATAAGTTTTGTTTTCTTTATTGTTAGTTCCAGAAAGGGTAACAATGCATTAAAATGTAATCATGAAACATTGCCTGAATGGCAGAAAAAGATCTAAAAGAACACAAAAGGTAAACCAAACAAAACTTGAAAAGAAACATAAGTCAGCACAATTGCAGAAAGAGCAACTATTCCAAGCAATACACCAGCGTTCCAGGGGTTTTTTTTTCACCAGAAATCTCATTAATAAGGAGGAATATATATTTATCGTTTCAAATTTCTAACAAATTCAGTTTCTAAGTTTTAAAATGTAAATTCTTTGTCAAAACTTTTACTTGTGTCAAAAGACTCTACTAAACTCTAATGTTATTTCTACAATTTTGATCGGAAAATTCATATTTTATGGGGATTCTAAACCACTTTTCCTATATGCCGAAACATGGATCTAAAGTTAAAAAAAATATTCCTTATAGTTTTCGATGGTTTCATTATTTTTGTGGAAAACGGACTTCTACTTGACAAGACCGGGGCAGGAAACGGGAGGTGGGGTAGGGCCACGAACTAAAAGGATAATAAAACTAGATTAGTTAATGAAAAACTAGGTAAGAATTTAAACTCTATCGGTTGAGAAATGCCAAAAATAACCTGCTATGTGTTAATTGATAACAAATTTGAATGTTAGGATCATTCGACCCATTGGAGAGTTGGAGTAAAAAAAAAACTATTTGAATATTGGATAGTGGAATTCAAATATAGACTGGTTTTATTTACTATTAATATTTTATATTTACTGGTTAATCATTCCTTTTTCTATTTTATGACAGGGCCAGCGTCAGATTGTTTTTAAATTTCAAAACTTTTCCATCTATTTTCTGTCAAAAATGACCCATTTCACTTCTCAGCAGAGCAAACACAACCGTATCGGGGTGTAAAGAAATCGACCCAACCATATAAGGCCACTCGATTGCACAATGCAGAAATTTACGTGCAGCGAACAAAACATAGCTTCAAAAGAACGGAACAAAGTGATTTGTGTCGAAATGAACGAATGGCAATGTTGGAAGGCAATTTTTTTCGCATTTCGAATGTGAATGTGATTGCTCTCCTTCTTTTCCCCGGGTCACACATCTCCGGGGTCGCTGCCTTCAGCGTTCGTTCTTGCCCACCGTGGATCATTGTCACATTAATTTAGCTCCAGGGATGGTTTATGCCGCGGCCACGACGAGCGCTAGCGCTGCCAGATAGGTTTTCCATTTCACATTATTAACCCCCGGAGGTGCGGAGTGTGGATGGTTCATGAATAATGGAAATCGGTCTCCCCGGGAACGGTAATTAAGGTCTCCCCGCGTGGTGAAACGGGGTAACAATCCGGCGGGATTAGGACAAATGGAGTAGGAGTAAGAAGAGCGTGGAGCACGTTGAGGATTTGAAGATTTTGAATAAATGGCTACGAGGGAGATCCCGGCTACAATCAGAGGAAGCGCGTACTACTGATAACTGGCTACAATCTACGCAACAATGTATTACGCGGCCTACTCTGTCTGCGACCGTGCGCTTTCTTATCCTTTAAGCGATATGCTTGTGAAAGTGACGCTCGTAAATTACGGGTTGCTTCGATTGCAACGATTGTTGGGTGTTTGCTTCGGTCGAGGATCTGTTGTGGATCTGCTTTATTCGTTGCTGTGCTGAGCGCAATGATAAGGAAATGATAAATTGCACCCGCGCAAGTAGGAAATGAGTAATCTGATTTAGGTGAACTGTTTTGGATTTTGTTAAAACATGAAATTAGTTTAATTTCGTCCGTATTCCACTCCACACATTCGACTGTACGGCTGCACAATCAAACATTGGCTTGTTATCGATACGGAGCAGTGGGAGCGTGTTCGTTTCGTGCAAATAAACCTAGCTTTGTTGCCATTGTCTGGGCGCCCGGGGAGAAGAAAAAGGAGGCTTTGCGAGATAAAATTGCGCTACTTCGCTACAAACGCAAATACAATACACATTAACAACCATTAGCTACGCTACAGCGGATAAGGACAAACAGGCGCTCGTTCCCGTGCTACGTCCGTGTGAGACGAAACGACGCCTCCAGGGGGTGGTGTGGGGGTGGCGTGAGGAGGAAGGAAGGCGTCCACGATACTAACCTGCTCGGTTGGACTGATCTATCATGGGTTGCACTATTCTGCGCCTCGCGTTGATAAACCTGCGGAAGAAAGAGAAGAAGCGCGTGGGTCAGAAGGAGGAAGTCGGGAAAAAGTAGAAACAACAACAACAACAACAACGCTCCTGATAAAGGATAAGACAGACGTAACCTCCCACTCCCGTCCTGTGCCCTCTATCGCCGCACCGAAGCCAGCGTGCGCGCTCCGGGCTGGGTTTCGGTTGGGTTGGGTTCGAGAAAATGGAACAAACACATTAATCAAGTGAAGTGAAATGATTAGAGTTGAACCGAACCTGGGATGAAGGATATCGCGTCGTGTTTTTCCGTCGTGCCGCTCGGCTCGGGGCCGGGGGAAGCCGGGAGTGTGCGAGCGAGCGAGCGAGGTGATAAAACATTCAAAAGGGAAAACTGTGTGACACTGTGTGTCTGCAGGATCCGGCTCTTCGAGCGTATCCGTCACGATGTGTTTTTTTTTGTGTGTTCGGTTTGGTTCGGTGCTGCCCGGGGAAAACCCCGGGAAAAGTGGCAGCAACCGGGTGGACCAGGCGTACGTACCGATAAGAATCTGTAATTTCCAACCCAAAAATTTCCCAAAAAAGAGATTACTTCCTTCGTCTGGATGGGTGGGTGAGGTGGTGGGTGGGTTTCTTCTCGCCCCACACCTCATTGGATAGAATTCCATTCCCGAATTACACGTCTTAACATTGGGCGGCGAGTGGCGAGAAGTTGCGCGTTCCTATCGGTGGCAGATCAGCGAAGGGAACGTGCGCCGTGCCGTGGCGTGCCGGATCGGGTCGGGCCGGGTCGGGCGTTTTTCCCGGCCCTCCGGGTGGAAAGCGAAAACCCACGCGCGACGAGCGATCCGGGATGCGATTCGGATTGGATTGCACAGTTTATTTGATTTATGGAAATTAAACAATAATAAATCACCTCATCCAGTGATTGTGTAGAAGTTTGGTCTCTGCGCAACCCCCCCTCGTACACTCACACACACGCCGGGATATTCCGGCCGGTTTTGCATCGCGCGGGGAGAGTTTTCGAGAGTTTTGTCCCCTATTGCTTACCCTGCAAACAGCGCACTGTGCTGTTGGGCTTCCGGTCTTTGTGTGTGCGGCTGGGAAATGGACATCCCGTGCTGGCACCACCGGCAAGGGGTTGCGGAATCCATTTTTGTTTAGATATTTGTTTGTACAGCATCGTAAGTTAAACATGAAAATTGCTTTTCATCCGCATCGTAGGGTGACAGGGCACAGGACAAAAAGAAAGCCCAAAGGAAGAAGCCAAAGAATTCGGTATGAATTTGAAATGACCCAGTAAAGGATCAGCCGGGGTCAGCCATGTGTGTGTGTGTTTGTGACTACATGGGTTTGGATTCTGTTTGATGGAAGGGGCGAAATGATTGGTTCCGGATTCGATGGGATATGAGTTCGGAAAATTTACCGCCCGGAAAGAGTTAAACACAGCAGGATCAACTAATAGAAAGCGATATGATGTGTAGGAAAATTATCTTCCAGCCGGCATCTTTTCGAATCCTGTAAGCTTTCCATTAGTATTGCGAGAAGGTTGGGAATGATTGATTGATGGAAAATCGGTTCAAGCAAGCAAGCGTAAATAAACTGTTTGGTGAAAAATATGAAGCTGGGTTTGGGTACCTTATTACGTCGTTCAAATATTACGGAATACTTTTACACAATCTTTTATTTAACCATATTAACCACAGCCATATAAATAACAATGGTTTCTACTAAAACATTATGTCTATTAGAATTATGAGTGTGAGTCTATCATTATGAATTATGATATCATTGAAATTGATGCTACCGCGATTGCATGAATAGCAAATCTTCTTTGCTTCTTTTTATCTTGTTCTATTATTAATTAAAAATTCTCATAAATTTTAATGTTGAAAATATTTTCTGCAACTGTTTAATTTGTACATTTCTTAAAAAATAGTAATTATTTCCAAGACAGTGAAATATAAAT
This sequence comes from Anopheles dirus, assembly GCA_000349145.1. Taxonomy (NCBI): domain Eukaryota; kingdom Metazoa; phylum Arthropoda; class Insecta; order Diptera; family Culicidae; genus Anopheles; species Anopheles dirus. Next base: position 1,963,833 of record KB672891.1, on the reverse strand, counting down.
GCAAACCTAATTTGAAACACATTAACTTGAAACTCTACATGCGGCAATGACAACGATACCATACGCCACCAGTTTTATCTTCCAATTCATTCATTAAAACTGTTGAAAGAACGAGCCGAATACTGGTACGTGTGCTTCGATAGGACCTCGTGGTCCATCGAGTTTAAATAAAAAATAACAAAGCAACGTTTACCCTGTTATAAAACAAAACATGGCGGCCCGGTTTTCGTAGTAGAGTAAATAATTAAAAAAAACTGGATATTCATTCTTAATTTCCAAACGCACCCTCTTCCAGAGCATTCCTCCTCAAAGCCCAAGTGTCAATATGAAGTCGCGTTCTAGTTGTTTACGACTGCAACCGCCGTCTAGTAGCCGGGGTGCGACCGGTTAAATGCGTGACACATTTTACCTGTCAAATTTTCCACGCCTGCTTTTCGCATTCGTTTATCCCGCGAATGAAAAGGAAACCGCACCGCCCTTCTGACCGGATTGTTCGAGTGCTTGATTTGAGAGTGTGCTAATCAACCGACGGTAGGCAGGAATAGCTGGAAGGTCCTCTCCGCAGGATTTGGTATGTGGTGCTCCTGTATTGGAAAGCGAACTATGTGCGGCTGTAAGGAGTGCGTCAGGCAGGAAACAATTCCCCGACACAATCGACCAAATTACAACGTTCGCACTACGGACTATGGGCATAGTGTTGCGGTTGTTAAGCCTTTCAAGAAACGAATCGACCGAAAACTTCACTCACCGGCCACCGAGCGCGCAGGTGAGTGTGTGCCGAACGTGTGTTCCGACATGAACACTCTCCGGCGTGTCCCTTTGAACTGTGCTGGCGTGGCCCTATGCTGTGCTGTGAGGGCAAACAACAAATTTGCCCACTACCGCCCTTCATTGCGGAGGTTTCGGCCGGCCTGTTTGTTCCCTTTAATTTCCCTGTGGCTGCGTGTAACGGGGTAGGGGGGTACGTACCCCCCGGGAAGGCGTCCGCAGGGATTTGGGCAGCGATTTTCACCGATCACCGAGCGGCGCCTTCATACGGAAGGGTTTAACGGTTCACCTACGGTCGGACTCGGCCGCACGCGATTTGGGCCGGACGGTGGGAAGGTCGGGCGGGACCCGGAAAAGCACTTACCAGTTATTAACTTGCAATATCGTCAGCCCCGTGTCTTGTGCTAGCTGCTTTTTCTGGTCCTCCGATGGGTAGGGATGCTGTCGGCGTGAGGGAAGAGAAGAAAGAAAAACAGAAATAAAATCAGTTCTACAACGAGTGCGTGTGTGTGTGTTTATAAAGCAATGCAAAGTGTGTTTTAGGAGCAACTAACTACTCAAGTGCCACTTCTCGGGCCCTTCACAACCACGACGACGGCACAAACGACGATTGGCAGGCACGGCAGGGGTGATCTCTTTTCGATTGTTTGTTAATTAAAATCAGAGAGGGCTCGATTTGGATGGCGTGTTGAAGTTGGCATTGTGGCGCCGTGGTTGGCAAGGCCGCATTTGATCGTTTTCTTATCGTCGAGAGCGTGCTATCGTGTCGATAGGGAATTAGTAGATTACGGATTAGAGTGCTGTCTCGCTCTTGCTGTACAGGTGCTTCCCGAGCTCTCATTTAAGCATGCAGTCGTTATTGGTCTCTGTTCGAATCGCAAAACAATCCAACACACCCAACCTGCCGGTTTTGATCAATCAATTAAGCGAGCTTTAATCGTTTAACATCGTCCGCGCGCGGTTCGTGTAACGCACATCCGCGCAATAACATTGTTCAACAGCAAGTTCAACTCCGAAACATAAATTTTCCCCCCAATCGGGTCGCTTGCAGTGGGTTCGAGGAAGCTCGAGGAAGCGCCATACTACAAGCAGTCGCAGCCTACGTACGGTCGCCGTGGCAACCTGACCCCGCGCGAACGTACCACCGAAGGCGGTGCATTTACATGAAGAAACAACCGAAAATCGTACATCGTACACACCACTAGCTTTTGCCCGTGCGGGTGCCAGCGGGACCGAGTGCACCACGTTTTGTGATTTTATTATTTGACTTTCCGCGACGCCGTTGCGTGTGCAGCGTCATACGGCCCCCGGGCAGCAAAAGATCCGGCCAGTGGGACGGGGAAAAATTATCTTATCCTTCCACGTGAATGTCAATACGGTCTGACAAATATTTTTAGACATTTATATTTATGTAATGCAAATTATTGCCCATGTATATGCATATAAAATACGAAAAATGCTCTTAAATCAGTCCTTATTCCATGCGATGCCCGTGCGAAATCTCTCCCTCCCGGGGACAGCAGCAGCAAAAAGAAGAGAGAGAGACAGGGGTCTCCGTCCGTCCGGGCGTCTCGGACGATCCTCCTGCGGGACGGTCGCAGTGGACGCGAACGTTCGAAAGCTACGTCTGCGCTGTGCCGCCGCTCGATGGTCATTGATATTCCATGGTGGAATGCATAAGAAAAAAGCCCGTGCCCTGTGCGAACGAGAACGTCTTCGCCCCGGCTGGGACGTGCCCCAGCCCAAGACGAAACGCTCCTGGGGTCCCGTGTTGGTGGTTTGTTTTATTTCCCCTTTTTTCTGCAACCGGATCAGCAGCAGCAGCAGCAGCGTTCGTCACCACGGTGGACGGGCTGCGTTTTAATCGTACACGGCACTCGAAAGACCTTCGAGGCCATTCCACAGGGCAGTGGAGAGAACGGGGACAAGACAATAAAGGATGCCTATTGAGAGTACACCGTATTACTACGACTATTAGTCCCATGGCGGTGTGTGATTTTTTGTACTCTTTGCGTCAGGAATGAACTCACCCGTCGGTTGGTGTGCCTGTGCTGGCCACTGCACCGTCCAACAGGGTGCGGGTGGTGCGTTGGTGCGTTCCGTGAATAAGTGGCAGAGATTTGACTTCAATTTTGCTGTTTACTTCAGTTTGCTTTGTCACCGCTGCGCATTGGACGGCCGTCTCCTCCGTAACCTTCTTAAAGCCTTCCACGGGGGAAGGGTAATGGGTTCAGAGGGGGAGCCGGGGACATAATGCATTTACCATGAGATTGCGAGCAGAAGGACAATTGCAACGTGCTGCACCATATGTATCGGGAAACGATCGACGACGACGACGACGACTGTGGATGAATGGTTTCAGCAGAATGGATACGCAATGCAAGGTGTAGCGAGTGATCGATCGAATCGCAACGATCGGATCGTACGTTATGTGAGTCACCATGCCCCATGCTTCCCAAGCACGAAACCCCTTTTCCATTTCCCATGCTCTGGCCGCCTGACGTACGCGCCAAAATGGAGATCATCTCACGCGGGCCCGATCGATCGGTGGATTAATGTCAAATGTTTCAATTTAATGTAAAGTAGTAAAAATTAGGTCCCAAAGGGGTTCACCCCACGAACAGATGAAACGAAACGAAACGAAATAAAAAACGACAACCAAAACCTCCCCATTAAAATGCTGAGCGGCGGAGGGAACTCGAAGAAATAAAACAAAACACCGGTTGTTGATCGCCAAATCGATCGATCGTTCCGGCAATGAAAATGCAATAAAACGATCATCTGCCACGTTACGACCGGAGAGGGGGTGCTCGGGGCGGAGGGACCTCCCACCCCTCTCTCGATAGAGTGACCGAGTGTGAAGGGGAGGCAGTTTTTCACGATAGCTGCGGGATCACATTTTCAGATGCGATGTTTATGAGCATAAACGGCGATCACTGTGAGCATGTGGTGTACGCGTTTTTTTTACCCATTTTGTTTTGTTCCTTCGATCTCTCTCTCTCTTTCTCTCCCGGGGAACTGATCGAAGGAAGTGATCGGTGGAAATGTGTGTTTCGACCGGAACCGATGCGAACGGAGGAAAAAAATGAAAATTAATAATAACGCATAAAACGATATCGATCATCGCGCGCCGGGCCTCCCAGTCGGCCACCTTTGGATGACATCCGTCGATGATGATCCTCCCCGCTCCGTCTTCCAGCCGGGTGTTCGGGGTGGAGGCAACAGCGAGAATGGAATGAAATTTATTACACTTTTACGACTCTTAAGTTATGAGCCGAATGATTTATTTAACAGCGAACCCCGCGCGGCCAAGACGGGGTGGAAAGCGATTACAAGTGGAACCGAAACTGAAACAATGCGTAACACTCATACGTGGAGGAGGAAGAGAGAGAGAGAGAGAGAGAAACACACGTCGCTACCGCTACTTGGCATACCGACGATTTAATTAGCAAACAAGGTACTAGTTTGCTCCCTAACAAACGAGAGTCATAGCAAGCAGGAGGAGAGCGGGAGTTCCGGGACCGGAGGGTCGGCGTGAGGAGGCCAAAGGAAAACAAAACACCCGTCAAAGTCCTATTACCGAAGCAAAGTGTGAACAAATGCTGGTTGATGTGATGTAGGAATAAATTTGCATTATTGCATTTCATACGCATTTTGGCACAAGTACCTCCGGACCACCGGACGAGACGGGATTCTTGCGGGAAGACGTCCGGAGTGTGTGTGTGTGTGTGTTTTGTTTTCAACATTTTCTCCACCGTTGTTGTGGTTTTGCGTAACTCCATCGAAAGTGAGCACTAGCCACGTGCAGTAGAACATTGCCCACTGGTTTTAGAATTCGCATAGACAATTTTTGGAATGCCATCTCCGCCCATTTTCATACCAGAATAATCGATGTTTTTATTCCTTGGTTTGGGGTTCGGTGACGGTTGTGACGTATGCAGCCGGAACCCGATCTGGCTGCGTCCGGAGTGTGGCTGTAATCTATTCTACCCTTCGAATTCAATTCGATTGATCGATTGGATCGGTTTTCGTCCTCTTGGCGTGTGAAGTGGCGTTCTTTGTTGGAAGCGAAACTTTCGATGGGCGCCCCCTTTGCCGAAATGCGCACGCATTAGGGAGCATGTTTGTCGAGTGCCCGCCCGGTTATCCCGCGTTATCCTTGCAGCAGCGCCGGAACGGTTCGAACCGAGCGGCTCGTTCCGCACACGCATGCAGCACACTTCCCGCTGGTCGTCTGCATAATGTACCGTTCGTAGAGCGGCCCCGACCGACTCGACTGCTTCGCCATTTGGCGCCCTCGGTTCGGCCCATTTGCGATGCGCGAGGCGAGGCAAGCGACGCGAGGCGAAGGAACGCGATTGTCACGGGTCAATTCCGAGTACATTTATAACTGTCACCATGCGAGCGGGACGAAACGCATCAAGGAAATTGAAACGCATCACTTGAACGATCGGAGCGAGATACGATTCAATATGGGGCGGGTGCGGGTGCTTCTTTTCGTTGTGCAAGAAGAAAGCACACGAGATGGAACTAAAAATAGGTCCTCGAATGTGAGGATGGCATTTTTTTTAAAATAAGTTTTGAAGGATGTCGGCAGCAAGAAGTGCACCGAAAGTCGTTTTGTTCGGAGAAGTTTGTTGGAAAAAGAACATCAATGAACATTAAGGAGCTTTAAATGGCTGAGCATGTACCGTCGCGATGGTGATGCTTATAATGCCACCGAGAACTGATTCTTATGAAGGGTGGGAATTTCTTTAGAAAACAGTATTCTGAATCGTTTGATTGTTCATCAATAGGTTTCGTAACTTTGAATACAGTATTATTGAGAATGCACAGAATGAGAATGACTATTGGGCGATTTCTGAAGTTTTAGAACGGAATTAGAAGGGAAATTAAAACCAATTTCACTTTAATGGTAATTTTTTTAATTTTATTTTTTTTTTCTCATCCATGTGTCATGCATTCTACAGTTTTAACTCTGGCTCTTTGTGGGGTTCGAACACTATTCAGCGAATAACGTAAATGATGATGCTTATTATATGATCGATGAGCAACTGGTAAGCGCTCATGTCTGGACCACATCATAACATCTGATATTATGGTGATTTGATGTTTGGATTCATCTTAAAAAATGCCTCTGACTTTAATGATCCTATGTGCATAACAACCTCTGCAGACAACACTAATTCGTCCTGCGCTTCAATTGAGTTCAGTAGTAAGTACGCCTGACGCGGCAAGCCTATTGGTTGTCAAGAATATTACATTACAGTGTTCCTCAAAATAAATATGTCAAACCTTCAATCAGCATCAACATGAATCTGATTTCCATATCCCAAAGGATGAACACAAAACTGCTGACATCCTGTGCTTTTTTCATTTCATATACGTTTGATATTCAATTAATTTATTATTTTGGTCGTATAATCAACAATCAAGCATGCATCGTACCAACATTTTTTATTCACCGTTCTTCAAACAGTTCATAGTTTCAATGTGAGTTCTTGAGCAGATAACTTCTTCTGCTAGGCACATAAACGCCCAAGCGCTAAGCGAGGTGGGTTATTGCAGAAGTTAACCCTAATCGAGCTATTTTTAGTAACTGTTTTCAAATTTTTAAATATAGAATTATGTGATAGTCACATTTATCAAAATAATACCACATTTGACAAAACCAGCTTGAATTGTTAAAATGCAAATCAGAACTACAACAGTATTTATGTTGTAGTTTATGTAACTTTTGTAACTATTGCGATGTGCAACATGCAAAAAAATAAAAAAAAGCTTGATAAGCCTGTTATTGGAATATCCACACTCCTTTTCTTTCATATGCCTTTTTTGCGTTCACAACGCTTGCACTCCGCTCGTTAGAGGATTATAAAACCCATTTACATCGCTGCGGAACGGCGATCTTAAGTGCAATCTTTGCTGTACACGGCGAATAAAACCGTTTATATCATTTAGGTGGATGCATAAAAAATACATTTCTCTCACGCCTCACCCGCCCGTCCCACGGTGGTGAATCAAAATAGGGGCGCAGATTACACGCCGCAGGCCTACCAACCGGCGGTATCGATTATTCCGCAAGCCGGTCGTTATCGAGATGCTTCAATTACGGGTCTAATGGGCAGCGAGTACAAAAGCAACATGACCTCTTGAGGTTGGCGATAAAGAGAGCGAGAGAGCGAGTGAGCGAGAGCAGGGGCTGGGCAATATTGCCGCGCGTAAAGTAAAGCCCCGGCAATAGACAACGATCTAGATTGAACCATCGTAGCAGGCGTTGCAGGCGGCTTTCACCCCTGCCTGCTGCTAGTGAGGTGCGCGGACGAACCTTAGACGAAACCAAGACTTACCGTTAGGTGCTGGAACAGCCACGCCCGCAGAATGTTCGTGGCCACCTTCGGGAAGATCCCCCGCTTCTTTTGGTTTTTCTTGCCGCTCGTATCGTCGTCCTCCTCGCCGGTGCCCTCGCCGCTGCCGATGCTGGTATTGCTGGCATCACCTGCAAAGAAAGTTGAGTGAGAGAAGTTTAAGTAAAACGAATCATTCCGCACTAAGGAGGATGGAAGGCAACGCGCATGGGAAAAACGGAAAAGCATCCTACGTGCTGCGTGCCGCCGGCCCGACAGGCGTGAGGAAAATGTGTGAAAAATCGGCCCGTAAAATGTGTTAAATATGTATCCGCCGCAGTCCGCCAGTTCTCCGACGGATCCCACGTTTGGGTGATGATTTTGCGAAAGTTTGTCCGCTAGAGTTTCCTGGGTTTGAAACGAGCGGCACACAACAGTCTTCTATGCCATGTTCTGCACGCAGGACCGGAAAAAAACGGAAGCCTTTGCCCCCGGTTAGAGTGGAGTGATATAGAGATTATTAACTATGAAACTTATGTTTATGTGCCTTTTAGCCTGCCGTGGCTCTGTGAGGCGAGCGGGCAGCGTGATGCTTATAATACGCATCAGCATTTAATGGTGTGAATTTGACAGTCTCCTAGTTAGGGAGCAGCAATAGTTATAAGGGGAGCTTTGAAACGCTTGCCTCGAACGAACCGTTGCTCCTTCTGTTGCTAATGCTAGTTGAAAAACACAAAAAAAGGCAGCCATCCTTTTACCCCGGCCAGCTCGGAAGACCTCGAGAACGACGATCTTAAAGAAAAAGAGCGACCGAATGTAATTTGTTTCATTTCAATTTACTCCAGACGCGACGGCTGTAGAAGCGCACCATCACCATTAGTCAGCGCAGGACTCCCACTCGGCTCCCACAATTTTTTGCAACCTGCAACCTGGCCGCTACCCCGGCTCATCCTGGGGTGCCCCGTGAGGTGAATGATTTCTGATTGCGAGAAGACAGCAACAGCAACGACACACACACGTGGAGTTTTATCGGACATGGGAAGTTAATGGGTGATCGGAACACGGTGGGAATTCGCCACGGGTTCGACGGCCAGGCGGACGGACCAGGGGGGAGGCGCCCGGTGGTCGGTAATCAGCCCGTGAAACGTGAATCAAACGCATATATTTTAACATATTGCTTTCCGATCGCGCGTCGGTGCCCAATTCGGTCGTCGCTTAAATGCAAAACTTGGGCCGATTCCGTTTTGCTTCTTCCTCTTCGATTCGGTTCGGTACAACGGTTAGAGATTGTGCGTTTTCTTCGCTTTCCGGGCCGGGATTCTTTTTGGCTTCTCCTGCCCTGCGCCGCCGCTGCGGTCACACTGGTGTTATTAATGTGACGTTTGGTTTGATAAGCGGTGGCGGTGGCCGCCTGTTGGGGTCTGGTGGGCGCGCGGTGGTCTCGCACACCCGGACCGATCGAATTTCAAGCTCGATCGTTGTGCGCGCGGCGCGTTCGATTGCAACGGCGATGCACCCCGCCTGCCCGCCTAAACCACCCCACGCCGACCCCCTCGAATGCCTCTCCGACACCGTAAATGCATTTCGACACAAATCAGCTTAAATTTATCTTTTAAATTTATTCCACATCCACGGCCGGCGTCCGTGGTGGCGTCTGTAGGGCGCGACGGCTTTTGGAGTGCGTTTTCGGGAAAATTAGCTGCATCCGCAACATGGAACCGTCTCATCCACTCCCATACGCCCCAGTACTAATGTGCTCAGCGAATTTTTGGCACAGGGCAGGAAAATGGAGGAGGGGAAGGGGGTCGGACACAAGATTAGATAATTCCGTTCGAACGGTGATCGGTGAGCATATTTTTGATTGGAATAAATATGCAAATGTGAGCACGGCCAGCAAAACCCAGCAACACCCTACCGAGAGTGGTTCCCTGCTCTATTCGCTCATAATTGGAATGCGATTTACAGCAGCAGGCGGCGAGAAAAAAGCACAATGAAGAACAGCTTTTTGTCGTTTTTTTCTGGTTCACTGTTTATAGACAGGATTCGGCTGTTTTTTTTTTCGGCCACTGCTCTACTGCTCCGTTCCGTTCGTAAGATCGATTCGACGAGTGTTTGTGATTTAAAGGCCGCCGAGCTGGGGATTTCGGTTTAGTTTCCGACGGCCACCGGGTGCGGGTCGCGTCGCCAAATCGAAGATTTTTAATTTAATTTTTTCTCCCCATTCTTCGCCCGTTCTTAGACAACTGAACGGGGCAATGGACAGCACGAGAATTAAAAAAAAACGCACACACACACACACTGCTTATGGTAAATCGGACTCGGCAGCGCTTCTGGTCTGATTTTGGGGCCGCCAAACGCATCATAATGTTTCCGTTTGTTTTTTCCTCTTCTCTTCCCTTGGCTTGTCTTGTCTCGTTGCTGTATCCTGCAGGTCGCGTCCCGTCCGACCGAAACAAAAAAAAAGAACCAGCTCGGCCCAAGATTCTGAGGCTTAGGTGGAAGGGGAGGCCGAAGGAGGGCCGTGGCTTTGTGGCTGGCTTCTCGGTTCGCTTCATTTATTCAAATTTAAACGCGATTCAATCATCTCATCACACGGGGCCATGCGGTCACGGTTGGGTGCTTTTTTGATTTCTCATCCTATTTTTGTGAATTGTTTCGTCAAAAACTGACTTTATTTTGCTCCAGCGAGGGGAGTAGTGTGGAGCAATGGGAGGTGGGTGGTGGTGGTGGTGGTGTAGGATTCGTTTTTTTTTCTTTCGTTTTCAACGTCTCAACCGTTCGGGACACCACGGCGGTTCTCAGCTTTCGTCTCACGGTCGTGTGTTCTTGCTGTGTCCGGTACAAGGGATGGGAGGTGGGAGGGGGTGGGCTACAGGGCCGGTTTTCTGCTGCGTTCTTGCGGTATGCTCACCTACACGTTTGACAGAATGTAAAGAACTTCTTGGCCACCCGTTTCTACAAACGTCGCTCCGATACACGCTGCTAGCGTAAGAGCGAAGAATCGCGGCACGGTGTTCTGTTGTGTGCGTGTGTCGGTGGTGTTCTTCAGCAGAACGGAGAGTCACAAGTAAAAAAAGGAACCTTTCCAACCCCTCCCCCCACCCTCTCACACCCCCACAAGATCGTGGGTCCAAACAATCGGGGCTCGATCGGGAGAATTCGAAGAGGAGAAAAAACGGAAAACCTGTACGCAACCGCTTAAGCGTCGTCTGTCTGTCAAATATATTAAATACATTTCAGAATACTCACCCCCTCACCCCTCTCCTCATCCTTTCCCTGCTCTCTTTGGTTACCCGCCTGCCACGGTCCGCCGGAACAGGAGATCCTTCCCCGTGAGCAGCTCCCGATCGGGCCACAAATTGATGATATCTTCCCGCAACGCAATACGGCCACACGGGCATCAGCATGCGATCGCGGGTCGACCTGAAGCAAAAGCGCGGCGACGATGCTCGCGCCCAGATATACGGGGGATTGTGTTTGTGGGCAAACGACTCGCTCACTCGGGCCGTGGCTTAATCCACGTCAGCTTCCCTTTGCCGTCCCGTAGGGAAAATTGAAACCTGCCTCAAAAATCGATCCTCAAAGAATGTCTTTTCCCGCGTCCGTTCTCGAACGCACGGGCTCTCCCGGGTTGGAGGTAGGGGTGCCCGCCTCCCGCTTCGGTGCGTCTTCTACCTTAATAAAATGATTTGTAATATTCTTCTGCTTCGCCGTCATCTCCACTCCACTGGAGCACAATGGAATGCACACCGGTTTGTGCGTGGCGAGAAGGTTTCGCTTTTGGTCCGGTGTCCCTACCTGCCGACCAGTGGCCGACCAGGGACGAGCCGATTCCTTTCAACGAAATCACCACGACCCGCTTACCCACCCCACCCACCATAGCGTCTCCGGCTTACCGTCCCTGTCGATGCTGGGAAAGTGTTCAAACAAATATGTATTCAAATCAAGCGATGGATCAAAGTTGATCTTCATTTCGGAGAGCACCGGGAAAAAGAAGATCACTCTAGAACGACGGCGAACCCGGCCCGGAGCGAACGGACGGACGGACAGATAAACTGCACGAACTGCGCGTTTATATTGGTTCGCGCTCGATCTCGATCGATCGCTCGCTAGAGACATACGCTCGGGACGCACCGCCCGCTCACCCACCGACGGCCGCCATGTGGACGGCCGCAAAAGGGAAGCAAAATAAATGTCTCGGTTAATCTTCCCGGTCCGGGCTTCTTTTTTTTTCTTTCGTTGGTTCTGTTGCTTTCCGAGCGCACATACGCGGCCGATAAACGATAACCAATGAATCTCTCTCATCAGCGTCAGTTTCTTGGCCGGTATCGGTAGGATTGAAACTGTTCCCTCCATTTTCGTTCTTCGCTCCTCCGGACCGGGTTGCCTTTCTGTTGTTCATTTTGTTTTGTTCTATTTTACTTTTCATGTGTGGTGTTTTTTTTCTTTTTCTACCTTTCCTCCCAATTTGTGCGCTTAAAAAGATTTAACATTTAACGTTTTTTATCTGATCATTTCTACTCATATTGATGTTCGTCGGACACGTTAGGTTCGGTTTCTATTGGTTTGTTTATGCGTTCACTTCACCAGGCCAAGGTTTGTCCTATCGATCGCACCCCGAATCCATACCGTATTGTGGGTCTCGCCTCATGGATAGGCGGAGAGAAAGAGAGAGAGACACTTCTATGGTCCAAATTTATGAGTCGGTGATAATGTTGACATATCCCACTGTGCTTTCGCAGCTTGAAAGAACCAAATTAGGTAAAATGATTAGATCATAACGATCTAGACGCATGAGGAAGTTCAACTCTTACAAGCATCCATTTTTAATGCAAGGAAGTGTACATTTATTCAATATATATTTTATGCTCTTCAATCTGTACAACATTTTCATGTATTGTACCATTCAAAATGCAGAATAAGGATGGGATAGGTTTTGAAAACAATTTAAACGGTACGGAAATGAAAGATTGATGTCCATTTTACTTCTCATGCTTAAAGTTTGGAACATGCAACATGTGAATCCGGTTAAAACCGATATTCAAATAGTATTAATCCAGTACCAGCTATATATACCAATATATAACACGATGTTATGGGCATGGAATTGTTTAAGAACCGTATGAAATTCTGAGCGAAATAGACACTTTGAAAGTTTAGGCACGTTTCAAAATAATTTCAACATAGATTTCGTTTGATAATTTAAATGTTTAATTTTTTTAAAAATTTGTTGAAAAGAAGCTGTTCCTAAATGAATCATCACATTGTTTGAATGTACCGAAACGATGTAATCCCAACGTGTCCCTCGTTGCCATGGAGATCCTGTGCCTCCGCTGGTGTTGCACTGCATTATTATTTCACTCATCATCCGTGTAATGATTTTATTTATATCACCATTCAACATCTTGCTCAACACTGGCAGCAGCATGTCGGAAGACAGACCGGTGTGACTGGCTGGTGGCCTTTTGCATGAACACACACACACACACACACACACACACACACAAACATACTCTCATAGACATACACACACACACACACACACACACACACACACACACACACAAACTGGAACGGGAATAACAGCATAACAATTTCCAACCCCTGGGTACGACCGCCACAAACGAAAAAAAAAATGGAAAAAATCCACCAACAATACTTCTTCTGACTTTGAAATCCTGTCAGTCACAGTCAACTGGCGCGGCCAGCCGCCAGCAGATCGGCAACGGTGCGCCGGAACTGTGCCGGGAGTTATTGCCCGAAAACCGAGCGCGTTTTCCCCGCCAGGAGTGTCCCCTCGCGTGTTGCTGGCGTGCGGGTGTGGCCGGGCAGGACGAACGAACGAACGAACCGGGATGCATCCCTTTGCTATCTCGGGCCGCATTTATGGGCTACTTATTACATGTGTACTTGGCACAAGCTGTGAGCCGTTTAAGGGTCACGTATTTTTTTGGCCCTGTGTGTGTGTGAGTTGTTAGTTTTGTTGGTTTGATCGTACTCTCACGCCCTCACGGTGGTGGTGGTAGCGCCATTTGTGAAGCGCCCTAAGAACGCGCAACCCCTTTTACCCATTTGGTTCCATCCGTTTGCCAATTCCTGAAGTGTTGTCCAAGGGTTTTTCCATTTCCGTTCTGACGGTTTGCCAAACACCCCCGCGCCGGGCGCCCCCGGTGCCAAAAGAAAACTGGCCCATCCAGACAAATAAAAACGGCAATCGGTCGAGTTTGGCCGACCGATTCGTTTGCCGATGTCCGGACGTGCACGTGTGTCTGTGTGAGGGAGCAGGAGAGGGAGCGTAAAGCGGCTATTATCGGGCGTAAAAATGAAAACGATAGTAAAACGGTCCGACCTGGGAGTGAACCGTACGTAAGTAATTTCTCAACCACCCTCGCCGTAACATGTCAATTTCAGACGTTCGTGCAGATGACGGATGCAGACGACGCTGCGCCCGTCCCATCATCGGTTTGCTAAGCTTCTGCCCGCCACGGAACAAAGGTGCCACACGGCCGGGCACGGCGGTACGGCACACACGCACACACCCCGCTGATAGCTGGTTCACGGAGGAAAAAAAAAACCCGCCGCACAACAATCCCCGAAAGGGGGAAAAACATATTCGTCGCGTACGGTTCGCTCATTGTGACGTTGGAGGTTCTCATTTTACCGTTTTACCGTGTGGTTCGAGGAGTACAATGGGTGTAAAAACGGCGTACGGCACCAGATACCGGCACAGCGAGTTCAGCGGATGTAAGAGGTCGTGGCGCACGTGCACAGCACGGTCCGGGGCTGAACGTGCCGGTCCGCATTGGTTTGTGACAGATATGCACATGTATAGCAACAAGCGTCTTGTGTTCTTTTTGGTTGCGTCCGAGGCCTCCACGACCCAAGAGGAGATGATCGAAGGATGCACTACTCTATCAGCTTTGTGCGGGTTACACACACGACTTACCTGGGCTGCCGAGGAAGACTGAAGAGTACAGGACACGGCGGGACTGATCGACTCGGGCGTCGGATGGCGATGACCATTCTCGCCTCGAACACCATCGACCTGTGTGAGAAAAGAGAAATGCGAAAAGAGAGGCATTAGATACGAAAGGATTAGCAACACTAGGCAGGACAACAAATTGTCAATCTTGCAGACTGATTACTAGACATGATAGGTGCGGTTGACCGTATGTGGGCGCTCTTAAAAAAAATACTTTTAATCCTGCATGAATGTGGTAGAAGAAGCTCTTCGTAACGTTGTGTCGTGGTTTTGCCAACGTTATATTGACCGTTGCTAATTGTTAGGTTTACAGCCTAACAGGCGTTATGTGGTGCAAGCAACGTTTGTAACAGAGCTACTCCGTAAATGAGATGGACGCTCCGTTTATGGTAGGAAGTGTAAACGTATGTGAATAAGAAGGATCGCTTAGATTAAAAAAAACGGAGGAGCAGGATCTCACATAGGAATAGAGTTCATTCGAGCAATGTGCCATTAATCACAATATGCAAAATAAAACAATGAATCGATGAAAACTAAACCCACCATCACAGTGTTTAGCAATAATATCCTGTTCCGAATTCTGTGGCCGAATATGTTAGAATTGAGATTGGCAAAAACATCCTATAGTTTAATTGGACGCATTTGCATTGAGCTGAGCATTAGGTACTAGTGATAGTAAGCAAAATTGTTCCAATATAATTATTAAATGATTATTGATTTGTATATTAGGGTTTAAAAATTGGCTTGAAAGAAATCCTGAGCGATAACTATGACGCGTTGATCGAAGTAACTACATTTCTATCATACAAGATAAACGATTTACGATTTCGGACTTTGACTTATTTCGATGAGGGGAATAATGATGCTATTCATGCAATAACTTCATTTTTATGTTTTTTCTTGTTGGCATGGTTACCACAGTAAGTCTATGCCTGATAGGTTTTTGCCTTGATTATACCCATAGCTGGATAGCAGAGCTGCGTAATGGTGGAAGGTCTTCATAGTTGGGATTTCAACTACCACTTTTTCTCTTTTTTCTAGTTCCAATAAATGTGCCTTTTTTACATTCTCAATCATTACGAGGAACATATCTGTCTAAAGGGAACTCTAATTGGAGTCTGTGTTGTTCAAAGTTTTAAATAGTCAACTAAGTAGATCTGAAACTTGCGAAAAAAAGTGAAAAGTTTACAAATCACATCACATTAATGTCATAGCAAGTAAATCATTGAAGACAGTTTCATCAGTTTAAAACAAAATGAGTAATAAAACTTATCAACGCAAACAGCGCGCTTTATTAATTAAATAACGCTTAATAATAATCAAATAAGCTTGTCAAATAACGAGCATACTCTTACGCATTACACGTTTCATTTTATGTTTAAAACATTTACTCCGATCAACGACCTGCCGGAACGCTCTAAATTCACTCATCAGAACAAAAACCACATACCCTTTCTTTAGACTAGCCGATCCGGCGTGTGGAGTTTGTTCTTCTAAACATCTGGTTAAAATCGATTACTCATTCGTCGATTTATCACGCCTGCTTCAATACATCGGCCCGATGGGGCGATGGCGATCGGTGGCCTCGGCTCAAGATGTGCTTTTAATGTGCGTTTTCTCTCTCGCGTCTAAGTAGAGCCCCTCTTGGTTGGGTTCGTTTCGGTTGAATACGGGCTCCCTGTTGCCTCTGCGTTGCATTGCGCTTATTTTCCATTTGCTCCATTTGGCAAAAGGATCACAATATTCGAACCACCCCGGCTCCAATCCGTTCGAAACAATCTTGTCATCGATCGGTCGTGCACGTTTTGTCGCCGTTCGGAAAGGCAACATGAAAACGGACGGCGGCGTTTGTCGCAGCAGAATGCACCGAGGATCGGACGACACAAACGATCGGATAGCTGGCGATACAGGCACGGGAACACTCTCCGCGAAAAGATCAGAAGCGGCACCGCCTCGAACCAAATGGTGATTACCAAATGGTGTATTTTGGGAGGAGCGGCACAATTCGGTGGTGGACCGCCGCGCACGTTTGGCCGCAGAAAGCGAAAACAAACGAAAGCGCGCGGAAAACCGGGACCGGCCGGATGATGGAAAAACGCATAAAGGCCAAAAAATAATGAACCAAGAAAACTGTTTGAAGCCGCGCGTCCGTCTGGACTGGCGGGACTTTCCCTTTGGTGGATTTGTGTCTTCCTTTCCGTGTGCCGCCGCGCAGTTTATTGCCGCGATTTAATTTTCCGTTTTTGTTCTTCGATTCCCGGCCCTCCCCCCACCTGATCGGTTTAGGTGTAATGGCCAGCGCGGTGCGTGTACACTCGGTTTGTTTCTCTTCGCTGCGAAGCACAAAATGTAATAATCTTCATTTTCGTGGAACACCCTGTGGCGAGTGCGGCATCAGAGGAAAATGTGTCGCTGCGGAACGATACAGCGGTGCGTTCTAACAATTCAAAATCTAGTCAAACATGTTGCGTAGGATGGTTGGGAGTTAACATAGGAGCTAACATCAACAACACACGCAGCACGGGAATGGGATTGGAAAAGAGGAAACCCCCCTTAAAAAATCTTCTGCTCGTCATGTTGTAACGTTTTCCACCAGCAGCGCCGGGGTATTTCGATGGTGCGCGATCGGTATCGGGCGTTTTGACAATTTCCGCGAACGGCGCGCCGTCGATCGTCGTTCGAGAGCGCGTTCGATGGCGATGGCTGACGCATCAAAACACGCGTTGGAAAACGCTTGGAAAACCATCCAACGGTTAGTTAAAAATAGCACGTCGTGATCAACACTCACTCATACGCAGCGAGGGGAGGTCGCAGTGTTAAAAGCCGGGTTTTCCTTCCTCCTCCCGCCCATGGGACGAGTTTTCTCGAATTCTGTGTCCGGCCATGATCGTGCGTGTTCACGGTGCTTTCATATTTCTTCAACAACAAAGCAACGAAAACATCCACAACTCAATCGATCCCATCATCATCGCGCGCTACCATTTCCCGGCGTTTTCCCGCGGGCGCCCACCGGAACCACGTGTCACTCGGGCGGGAAAGGCCCCGGGCAGGAAATGGTCGCTTGTGTTTTTAAGTAATATTTTCCCAAAGTGTCTATCTCGTCGTTTGCCGGGCGGTTTTTTTCCAGCGCTTGTTGATTCGTTCTTGTGTTCATTTTCTAGTGTTTGCTGGCTCCCTCCGCAGCGTCCGTGTCTCCTTTATGGCCGTGCCAACTCTTTGAGGAAACGCTAATGTTGGTGGTGATCATGGGCAAACATTATTGTTTAATTTGCTAGCAATAAACAAATCCATTTCCAGCCAGCGCTTGATCTTTTTGCGTCGCTACGTTGTGGGAGCTGAAAACCCCTCCCCCCTCCCAATCGAAACGCGGTTGCCACGGTTGCCGGGTGATGGGCGAGTTTTTGTTTCCTCACTCTCTCGCTCTCTCATGAGGTTGTTGAATTTTTGGCCGAATATTTGATCGCTTCTTCCGTACGCCATTAACGCCGTTGCGCCGCGTTTTAAGATGGCTGGAAAATTAATAAAAACGGAAGCAAACCGTTTGTAGGAGCAGCTGTCGGAACAGACGTTCTCTTAACTGTTCCCACTTGTTTACCTGCACACATCTAGTAGGCGGTGAACGTGTGCGTCGGCAAGCAAGATTAGGCCTACTGTGAGGAGTGAGAGTGCGTTTCGTCATTCGGCGGCATAGTCCATCCGAAGCAATCGGCAAGGAATATAGTTAATCGCCCAGATTGGCAATTTTATGCCCGGAAAAGTCATTCACGAGGAACAGTTTTATGGCATCCACCTTGCTAGGTGCTCGCTGTCGTACGTACGGCGATAATAATTGGGTAGAACATTTTGACGCTAAAAAATTGGCCTCACCATCGCCGGAACATGCCGTCGGAGACAACACGGCGGAGACTGAAATTTCACGGTGGGGTGGCACCGGTACCAAAAAAAAAGAGCCGAACTCCCGAACCAATATCATCACCACGTAACTGGGGCTCGTATGTTATGGAAATTCGTTAAACTTGTGCTCCCCAAGACAATTATTTTCTTGCGCTCGTGACTCAGCCCTCGCCAAAAAAGGGGGAAAAACATTTCGCCACCTTCATGTGCGGTGAGCATGTGTAACAAATTTCATTACGGAAAAACAAATTTTCCACCGCACCGTGTTCGTCGGAATTCTCAGAAGAAATTGATGTAATTTTTATGGAAAATGCGCCGGTTCCCCTCCCGCAGGGAAAGAAGGTAGCACACACACATAGAGAAAAAATAAAGCACGCAAAACGAATATGTGCTGAAGAATTTAATCAAATTCCTTTCGCACGAAATCGCGACGTTTTCCCGCTGGGTGCGCCACCCTAGTGGTGGTGATGGTCGGTGAGAACTTTATAAAGATTATAATAATGGCAGCAGGCGCTGGAAGTAGCTAGAAGTCGCGAGAGCGCCCGTCCGCGCGTGTTTCTGTGCGTGTGTGGCTGTTGTTTCGCTAATCTTGCGTAGAGCAAGAGGAACGCCGCCAACCCGAACCGTCTCTTAAGTTTTTAACCTCCTGTGGCCTCTTCACGTTGAAAGCCCGCTCTTGTGGGGCTTTTTTTTCGGGCCAAGAAACCATTCTTAGATGGTTTCGCCCGTGTGTATGTGTGTGTGGAGGGGAGTTTACGAAAATTTGTTAATCAGCTTGCGATTTGCGTTTTCTGATGCGTAACGCTTCTCTCTCTCTGTGTTTGTGTCTATGTATGTGTTATGTACGCGTATGAGAAGCATCCGCACCGACGGTGAAAAATCGCCTCGCGCAAAGTTGATGGAAGCGGAAACAACAACGTATTAACTCTCGTTTCCACACGTTGCCCCAAAACTCCGGGTGTTCCAAGTGGCCACAGTGAAGCCACGGCGCGGATGAAGTTTTCGCAGCCTTAAAAGAGGAAGTTGGTACCCCTCCCCGGTCCCGGTCTCGGTCCCACCCAAACCGGGTCGCGGCGCCTGGTAAAGGTGGACGCAGGTGGAGTTGAAATGTTGCTGCCGGGTGTATCGCATTATACCGGCGAGCAGCCGTCGTCGCTCTAAGAACGCAACACATATGCCAGAAGGGGTCTTACCGACGGCTAGGCAAACAATTCATTTAGGCCATTGTTTTTGTGCCCGGACCGGGTTTTGTTTTATACTTTTCGGTTTCGGAACTATTTTTCGGGTTGTGCTGTCACATTTTCTCTCTTTCCCTATAGCCACACATACACCCCCGCGGAAATACTGAGTTCGTAGCAGGAAAAAAAAACGAAACGGAACGGTATTACAAACCCTCTGCGAATGGAGGTTTTCCTTTGACAGCGTGGTTCATTTCGAACGAAGGATGAAAAAAGCGGGTCCGTCGGAAACAACGCACGGGAACCATTTTGAGCAGGTTTTCGGGCGGTAAAATGGGGAACTAAACAACGGCCAGCAAATAAAACAAAGCGAAAAAAAAACAACAAAAACTACACCAGCGAAGAACCAACCAATAATGGCACGGCGTTGGTGCTGTTGCGGGCCCACCGGTGGGGTACCGGTGGTCGATGCAAACCAACCGTCATCAAGAAGAGTTGAGAACCGAAAACCCCTACACACGGCCACGGGTAAACGAGGCAAAAATTAGAAGAAGGCAAACAACGCGCGTACCGGCGTCGTCGTCGTCGTCGTCGTCGTACCTCACAAACGCAAGTCTCGCGGGGTCCCGGGAATGTTCGGAACGGTGCTGATGAAATAAAAACCAGAATCGAATAGCAATAATAACAGCACTAATAACATGCAGCACAACGAACCCCGTCCGGCAAGGAAATGGACGGAACGGAACAAGAGCACCGACTCCCGCCCGAAAACCGGCGCGAGGGGCCGAACGAGAAGAAGAATATAATCAGGCACATAACACAACCGAAGGCACAAATGCTAATTTCTGAACAGCCCCCAACAACAGGACGCCGAGGGGCGATGCCAATGAAGAGAAGAAATAAACAAAAAACAAAAAAACGAAAACTCGACGTGAAACTGAAACCCCTTTTGGCACTGGAGTAAGCCACGTTCGCTCCTTTCCGCGATAGGGAAGGATATCGGATCGGGCCCCGGTTCGACATGTGTGCAGCTGTGTGTGCCCAGAGGAGAGGAGGGCAGGTGGCGAGCTGGGGGAGGGGTGAGGGTGAGAAGGGAACTTAGAATTGTGGCCGAAATGTGGGCCCCAAGGAAGCAGCAGGATCGACGTGAGCGCAAGCGTGAGCAGTGCAAAAAACAAAAACAAAAATAAAAGCACTGCTTTCAAACAAAAAGCTCGCACGACGCTGATGGGAGGTGATGGTATTCTTCAAACCCCGTTCCATCATCCAATCGTAGCAGGCACAGTGGATCGACGTTACGGCAACACCGTCCAAGTCCAAGAGCGCTTTACATGTGCATGTAGACAATCGCGCACAAATCGATCACAGCAAGCCTTGCTTCTGCCGTAAAGTAACCAAGCTGCTGCTGCCGCTGGTGCGCAATCGGTTGGAAGAAATCGGAAATCGAAGAAATCAATCAGAGATAAGTATTAGAACGAGTGCGCACGGTTTGCTCTCGGGAGCCGGGCTCCCGGTTTGCCCGATTGCGAACGGGATGGCTCGATATGGCGGGGACGGGCCGGCACAACTAACTTCTTTCTTCGGATAGCACCTACAGGAGCAACAATCTAAACGATCCATAAAGGGACGAAAACTTATTGGAAAGTTTCATCATGAAGTAGTGTTTGGGCTTTGACACTTTTTTGATGTCGGACTGCTGGGAAAGTTGAGAAACGAGGGTCAGCGTTGAGCGTGGGGTGGGAATCAACTGATACGCACCGTAAGATAGCCATTCATTCCGGATGGGGAGGAGGGCTAGTGATCAACGCGTGGAAAAGTTGGAGCAACAACAGCAAAACAGACACGCTCCACGCGGGCACCTCCGACAGACAAACAAACTTTAACACTTACTTCTTTCAGTCGCACTCGCGGACCCTCTCTCTCTCTCTCTCTCTTTCTTACACATGGCAGGTAGGCTACCACATCCTTTGGCAGTCAATCTTGTGAGAGTTATCAGTGGAATGAAAACGAAAAAATAAATAACTCCCAACAACTTCCAACAAACAGTGTGATCGGATCGAATCCGACGAGTCGCGGAGTGGAGAAGGTCCCCGCGCTCGCTCACTCGAAAATACTGTCCAAAATTGATTACCGTTTGCCGGGAGGGTGGGAAGTGCGTGAAATGGCTATGTTTGGTTTCCCGTCGATGGGGCTTTATTTTCTGTATAAATTTTGAGGTTGAAGCTTTATTTGCCCATCATCACGATCCTTGCACCTTGCAGCGTGGGATCTTCCTCCGCATCAGCTTGTTATCTCGGACGGCAGCATCGCACAAAAAATGTGCGTTTTGGAATGTGTTTTTTTCGGTGCTTGCTGTCCAACTCCAGCGGCAGCAGGCACGGGGTCTAGGCGTCCAATTTTCTGAGACGTCCGTGCACAAACCAAACAAAAAAACAAATGCCCCCGCGAAAGGTCGTCGTCAGGTTGGCTGCCCTTTCGGGTCTGTGACGCTGCCGTTGCGTGCTTAACGTGAGGGTCCCGAATTTTGATTGAAACCTTCTGCAGATACGACGATAGAGATAGAGAAGCGTCCCCCGGATTGGGGGGGCGGTCGTGTAACATTTCTGCTTGTTGACGCGTTCGTTTCGCTGGCCAACTGGTCGAGGAGCGCGCGAGCCGTTGGAAGCATTTTCGAGTAACGCGGGAAGGGCATTAATCATTTTTGAGCATTTCCTTGCGCCCGCGCCATAACGGCGCGTAAAGTGTCTTGCGCCGTTGCGCCGCTGGCCCCACCACTGAGGCTTGCCCAGCGGACACGAGCCAAAACAAACGATGAGCGGTGGAATCCTATGGTTATTGGGAGGCAGTCGCCAGAGCGCGGCTCGGTCTAGGCCGATCGGTCACACCGGCACAGCAGGGCGGACCCGGCTGCTGAACGCTTCGGAATAACTATTAGACGTTGGGTCACGCGTTTCGAAAGAGGAAAGTTATGGAGCAGGGTCGCGGTGGGTGGGGCGAAGCGAGGGTTAGTTACTACGGCAAAGTTCCACCAAACACCTTTCTGATGTGGCATCATTTTCGTTACGGAGGGTTTTTGTGGGGCCCCGAAACCCATCCATTTTCGAATGTTACGACTCGCTCCGTTTTGTGTGGTGGGATCGAAATGAAAAATCCTTTATTGAGCGTGCAGGGACGGGTGTGGTGGGAGTGCTCTAGGATAGGACGTTGGGAGATGGGAATGGAAACTGGAGAAAAAATAATAACTTAACCCAATCTTGCGAAAGAAACCCGTCTGCAGGACCCGCCGAGCGACCGTTTTTTGTGTGCCTTTTTCTGCTTCTTATGAGCATTAGCCTTAGCCGTTGGGCAAATTCTTCTCGATCCCTTCCCCAGCGCTCCACCCAGACCCACCCACCCCGGCAGTTACGCGCACCTGGGACTGCTGGCACCAGCACCGCACACCAGCGTCTGGAGGCTGCATATTAGATTGAAGAATTTACACTTCCAAACATTCAACCGTCCCTACCATGACGCTGCTGCAGATATACCCTTTTATCTCCAGTGTTCCACACCAGCGCTGAGATAGTTGCCGTGGCGGCAGTGACCAAAATTTGTTGGCATATAAACTATGTGATAATGGTCGCTGCGTTGTCTCCGTTTACAGGGTTGACGGTGGCGGGCAGGCAGGTTAGTTTCAGCAACTTCGGCCACACGGTACACCGGCGTATACACACAGCTGTGTCGGGCGTGCTGGTAGCGACGGGATTACCGGGTAGGATTTTCTTCACAATCTCGTAGCGGCGTCTCCTTAAGCTGAGAGAGATCGAGGTCTCTTTTCACCCCCTGCGGTAACTGGTTGCGAACGGGCAAAAGTTCATTATATCCTCAAAACCCCAGCCTGCGGTATATTTGGAGGATTTGTTTCCTTATTAAGAAGTTGTGTGGGATTTTTTTTCTTCGTATCAGCGTTTCAGCGTGGAGATTGCAAAGCTGGCTTGCTTACTGGCGTAAAAAGTAGCCTGTTTTTGCTCCACCTAAGGCAGCAGAAAACGAATCATAATCCATTTCACATTGTAAGAGAATATTGGTTATTTAACAATTTGCTGGAATTGTTTCTTATTTCTCTTCGCTGCCGTATATGCGAATTGGTGAATCAACAGACAGCGAGCCGACGTGCATGAGTCAGAACTTCTTGTCGCATATTGAGCCGAACAGCAAGCACAAGATAAAAAAACAAGATCCTACAACGATCATCGCCCCTCTCGATCGTGTCGCTTGCAAATAGCTTCATACACCCCCTTCGGCGGGACTGTGGAGTGCAATAATAATTTTCGTACCGTGTAAAATTCTGTAATTAATTCGGATGACATGTGACATTGATGGCCCCCGAGTCCTTCGCCGGTCGGGCGGAAGAGGTGGCGCAGTGCAGTCTTTTAAATTAATATTGACACCGCACCGAAAAGCTGCCTTTTACAGGCTGCGCGAGGATCGCATTATGGGCCAATATGTGTCGCCATGCGCCGGGGCGACATTAATGCGACGGTTGTGCCCGTTTTGCGTGTGTGTGGCCGCGCAAAAGGCGCACATATGCGCTTTCGCTCGCGTTGCATATCGAACTGTGGCGAAGGGACTAAAAATAAATGCGCGTACAAGGCTGCTGAGCCAAACGGAAAGCAAAAAAAAAAAAACACTGCGCAAAAACGAAGGGAAACCGTGGTCACGAGAGGTCCCTTTCGCGAACGTTAAGCTCATCACCGCGATCACTGCCCGTAGCGACCGGTGGGAGGTGGTACGGAAACATAAAGATCGCGGAAAAATTAACCAACCATCGGCTCGGGATGGCACGGGAAGAAAACGAGCACGAAACAAAAAAACCATACGTACAGAAAGGCAATCATTTAAAAAGTACAAGCAAACACACACACAGTCACGGGACGGGGAAGAAGCTGACGAAAAGAAAACGTGCGAAAAAACGAAGCATGTTCGAGTGTTATCCATATTTGCATGCTGTATTAATTGTCGTTCTGTAATTTACCAACCACAACCAGACCGAGAGAGAGAGAGAGAGAAACGACACACGCGCGTGATTCGCGATGACAGCGAGCAGTAGGCCGCGCCGGCCGGATGATACTTCGCTGTTTACACCGTGTGATCGAAATGTTCGCATCCTACGCGACCCAGGCGAAGGATATCGTCATTCGTTTTGCGCGCCGATGGGCGGCAAGAATTTGTTTCCGGGCGTGTGTCTTGCGAGACTCCCCGTGTACGTTTCGATTTGTCAGGCTTTTGCGGTGCGGAATTTCACCTCCACGATGCGCCATGTTCCGCGCGCGTGTGTGTGTGTGAGTGTGCTTTACAACATTTTTCATGTGCATGTGTCAATTTTGCCTTGTCTTGCCTGTGCGTACTACGCCTTTTGTCGTTTTATGCTGTTGTTTTCGGGCTTCCCAAACGTTTAAGGTACTATTTTCCCGAACCCTCCGAATCGGAACGAAAGCGTAAATCTGGTGGAATTTTTACACAGAACCTACAGAACATCTTCGATTTTATTTGCACTTTTTCCACCGGGCGCGCGCTGTACCGTCGTTGTGTCGTTTTTTTTCGTTTTGGTGCCGCACTGCAAGAAATGGTACACCGGGGAAAAATAATTCTTTCTACGCCCTTGTGCCCTTCTCACCGCCGCGATGCTTTCGGATACCGAGATACTCGAGATCGAAAGGACTCCGGCTGTCGCCGTTGTCGTCCCAGTCGTCAATTAATTCAACTGTGACGGTGTTAATGGAATGGATTTGGCAGACAATAAAAAAGAGACAAAACAAACCCTCTGGCACATAGAAAGCGAATGGGAAATGAAGCAAAAAAAAAACACACACACACCCAAAATCGGGACCAAATCAAGCATCTTAAAGTTGTGTTTTGTGTTGTTTATATCGTTTGCTTTCTCCCGCAGCAGCCCAAACATGCCCATTACCGTGGGCAGCCGGCTGAATGGTACCCAAGTGTGTCCTTTTCGGTGACGCACCGCCAAGCAACGCCCAGGGGCACACCGATTGGCCAACGGATGTTGTTTTCAAATCAAATCTCGAGGCCTCCGGTTCCGACATCGAGAGGATCCTTCTGGCCGAGGGTGTTTTAAGTGTATTGAAAATTGTTTTATGTGTCTTTTTGTCCGGCGGTGCGGCTGTTGTTTGTCATTACTGCGTGTTATGAGCGGTTTTGGAGGACGCACGGGGCTTTCATCGTGTCATTACATCAAAATAAGCCGAACTGTGGGCGCAGATATCAATTGAAACGTGGCGTTATTATCGCCCGTACGATTCCCTAGGCCCCCGGATTCTCACCGAGACGCTCGCCGAAGAGGCTTTTCGGGCAGGGGAGGTGGGTGGCTTTTGTGTCTTTTCAATGGACCATTGTCTCGTTGCCATTATCTCGCATGCAAGATAGTGGCCCCTCCTCGGTGTATCCCGTCGCCGAAAGGAATGCGGTATCTCGTTCCATCTTAAGACCATCGGGTCTGCCCGATACGGATACTATTTTAGTTTGAACGATGATAAAGCAGGCGGAAAAAAGAACAGCAATCAGCAAACGTCTCGCAGAAGCTTCACCTGCAAATATCGGCTGCTGCAGGGCGCACCCCGGTGGAGGTGGGTTGCCGATGTTTGAGAGATAATTTAAATCATATCCACCACCACCACCACCACCACCACCGCCGATGTGGCCCTCGAAGCCGGCGCTGAGTGCTGACAGTTTTCCGCGTCCGAACCTTCGGGGCCTGGAATTATCGCACACGGCATCAGCAATCAAACGGAAAAGCGGAGCAAAAAATCGTACGATCGTTTTTCGATTTCGAACGTCTTACAACCGGCGTCGCCATCCCACCCCGCCCCGTCGTTCATTTGTTACAGCAGATGAATGTAATCCTGTAATTGCCTCCGGGCACTGTCATTAGATGCATGAGCTATTGACCGCATTAGCAGTTTGGCGGCGCGAACCACCCCTGCGACACGGCAGGAGGAAAGCAATCTTTCCCGGCGAGAACGGCCGGACGAAACGGCGGGACGAAATTAAACACGTAAAAGATGCCTAATCAAAAAACCGACCACCGAACGGCCAATATCGGGTCCGGTAGGTTTCTCCGTGCGGTCAATCAAAACAAATTGTAATAACGCTTTATGGCGATTGCGCCGAGGATTTAGCGTAACGAAATTTACTGCCAATTGCTTTTCGATCCTTTAGCGCAAAAGGTAAAGTAAAACGGTCCGTCCATTGTCCTTCCATCCCCTCACCGGGTCGGGTGGGGGGAGGAAGACGCCGTGCATGAGTGTGTATGTGAGTGTGTGAGGAAACGATGATTTAAAAACCAATTTCCCTCGGACTCCGGGGTCGGGTTCGGTCTTTGGGGCAGAGCGAATGTCCTTTTTCTCGCTCCCGTCTCGGCTCGTCCCGTGCGCAGGACGCTTTTCCGTGGCAGCACCGGCACTCACAGCCCGGTGGAGGAGAATGTGATTGTACGATAGCAAGGGATACGCTGCCAGCGGAAGAATCGCCGTCGTAGGATGGCTCGAAAAATGTTATTAAAGATTATTTGGACGAGATTTGCCCGGACTTTCGGGGTTTTGCCACGCTCACAGAAAGCCAACGCTTTCGTGCTGTTTACGCAAACGAATTCGCCGGAAAATGATCTGTGTATTATTGATAGTAGTGAAAGGACTTACAAAACACACACAGAGAGAGTCTCTTATGCGGGAAAAAGTGGTTCGGGAAGGTTCGGAACCGAGAGCAGGAGAAGAAAATTTCATTTCGCCGTTTGTGTATGTGCAGAGCAGCATAAAATGGCCAGCGTGTGCTCGGGCACGGTACGTGCTCCTACGAGGGGTCGAGTGTCTCTTTCGTTCTAGCACCCGCGACGCTTGGAACGGCTCAACTTGAAGAGCATTTCATATTTTCTTGTGCAGAAGAAAGCGCAAACCGTACACACTGTTTGGTCTATGCCGCACCTGGGATGGGAGCATTTTGCGCAAGAACAAAGGAGGTACACCTTCGCGTGTCCTTCCTAACCGTCTGCCCGTGCAAGAGGACAAGAGGACACCGCTTGCGGGTTTTGCGTTTTAAATCATTGCTCCAGGTGGCGCAAACGCAAAACGCAAACCCGGCGGGATGATGCGAAATGTGTAACGAAACATGACCGATCCGATAACGCAGGCCAACGGAGGAAGAAAACGGCCCACTACGGCCGAGGGAGAATGAAAGAAAAACACCGCTGGGTGGGCCCCCTCGCACCTAGGGGTCACAGAGCGCTGTTGTAATAACGATGGTCAGTCTCGGATGTCTCGGCTCCGGTTGTCACTCGTACCGGCCCAAAAGAATCGGCCTGAACAATCGACGGAGGACACACGGAGGATCGTTTCGTTTCGAGACCGTATTTCTTCTGCCTGCCTTCGAGCCCCCCTGCGGTGCGCAGTCACTCGCAAGGCGAAGCGGCACACACAAACGGAACCGTCGCACGGAACGCTTCGGATGGCCTCGAATAAACGACGGACCGGACCCTCTCGATTGACTATTGACCGAAAACGAACATTTCACGCGGTCGCCTCTGATGTCTGCGGGCCATCTCGGGTTCGCCCCGGCGGAGGACAGTTTCACTCAAAAATCCCATTTCGTTCCGCCAGGGGCGATACACACGCACGCAGAGAGACACACGTGAAGCAGAAGGCCGGTGCCAGTACGCGAGCCGATAATTCGATAAGGTCTGGAGCCCGGAATGACCATACCGGAGGCATCAAGACATACGGTGCATCGGGACCTTCTTTCGAATCGAAATAGGAAAGCGGGTGACATACACACACGCACACGCACGCATGGAAGAATGGCCCCCTGGTCGGGTGCCACAAGATGGATGAGGATAATCCGCCCGTGTGTGTGTATGTGTGTGTCTGCTTTTTCGTCTTTCGTTCCGTCTTTGTAGTCTTGTTCCCATCGGTCGATAAAAACGGAAAGATTCTTCACAAACATATCGCTTTTGGGCGTATACGTTGAGCGTAAGACACGGCCTGGTCTGCCTCTAGGATGCGATTTAAACGGTTGACAAGGAGAAAGTCAGCTGGGAGAGAAGGTGAATCCGTCGAATGTGATCATGAGCGATCGTTCGGACTCGATTCCGTTGTTTCTAGTTCGTCCCATGTACCTACAGGGTGCCATATCGGTGAAGATTCCGTCATTTTTCGGGTTTGTTTTGAAAAGTTGTGGAAACTTGATGAAGATCGGAACATTTTTGGGAAAGGCGCTCATAATATTCTCTTTGGGACACGATCATCGCTCAGGCACTCTTCGTTCTAGAACAATTGATAATAAAAAGGAATGCTTTTTTAACGATCAACTTGATCATAATAGACACAAAGTAGTTGGTGCCTTTGACGTCGCCAAACGTCATTTTTGTAAATTGAAGAGTCTTTAATTACTGCAAAAAGACTTCGTCTGTGAATTTTATTCAGACACACTACAACGAGTAAAGTATGCAACTATCGATGCGATCGGAAGTTATATTCTCAAATTTTAAAGGGATTCCTCATAGCTTACGTTCGCGATGCAGATGGGAACTTCATTGTCGTTTAAATCAATTTTGAACTAATTATGTTTATAATTTAGTGGGATGAATATAATTAATCGAAAACTAAAATAGGCTATTACATTTGGAGCAGGGCTTAAATCGGATACTAAAAATGTTAAAATGGAAAAGACCGCTCAACGAGGTGCTTTGAAATGGAGATAAAGTTGTAATATATAGGACAATAAGAATGCCGTTTCCAACACGTTACGCTGCCGAAATGATCGTATTTTTTATTCTTTTCTTTTACGAAAACATATACGACAAATCCTACACAATACATAAAAACTCTTCTTTATTCGCGGACTGTTCCCAAATTAGTTTCGCAATTCTCAGCGATAATGATATTCTAGTCGCTTACTGTAAATCGTTTCGCACCGATTGTGTCCCGCTCCCGGCCGCTTCCGGGAATTGTGCGGTACGTTTCGCGAGTCCATAGAGGATCCAAAGTAAACAAGGCCTGTCCGAGCGCGGAGTCGCGGACAGGTCAAATGAAGCAGTGGCTCCTCCATAAAAGCGATGGAGCAACACAAAATGAAACAGTAAAATATACTCACTCGGACCGTAAAAAAAGAAACCGAAAGTAACGAAATGCAAAATTAATCTATATGCTAATTATAATTTGCTACACACATACACACACACACAATCCCCAAGCACGGCCGAACCCATGCGCCATCCAGCACCGCCAGCAGCCAACGCCAGAGCAGAAGATCGTGAGCGAAGAAGCGAGGAGCGCGCGGCCGTGCTGGGTCATAACAATAACGACAAACGTACCCACACGGCTACAGGGGAGTCCACGTCAAATGCAACTAAAGTTGCATAAAGCCGAGGAATCGGTCGTTCGTCCGTGGGCCCGCCGACCGGGTAGGCAAGAAATGCACATCGCATTTTAATTTGGCATTATCTGTATCATATTCGCCTCGCGAAACGATTTTGTTTTAAATGTCTTCAAACGGCACACATCGCTTTCGTTCGTTTCGTTCCGTTCGCTCGCAGGCAGGGCGAGTTTGCCACCGAGTTTTGCGTTTGCCCGATGGATTGGTTTTTGTGTTGTAGTTTTCGTTTGCTCCTCCTTTGAATTCATAATTATTTACGGTGGCATGAGGCATGCGAGCGGGCGGGCAAGGTGCGCGCGCGCGCCTTCGCGATCGGGCATGGAAACGAGTGCATGGAAACGCATAAGTCAATCAGCGCACTCAAGGCTCCGCCGCTTCATTTGGAGGTGCCCCCAGGTGCCGAACTGAGGTCCGGTTCCCGGCCGTCCCGGCAGCACCGTCACCACCATAGCCGTTTTATGTCATTTGAGTGAGCTTTAAGGGAGTGCTGCGTTGCCCTTGTTTCCACGTCTTCTTCGATGCGCACGAGGAATTCAATTCCCAAAGCGCTCGCGGGCGTTGAAGGCTCCCACCGGAATGGCCCGGAGGAGAAGGTGGAAATTTTATTCTCTCATTACTCCTTCGGCGAGTGCGTGCGAGGGACCGAGCAGGTGTTTTTGTGGAGAGGGTGGAAGGGCGATTTTGCCACCAGAAACACCTTCGCACGACGTTATTACCCCGCAGTGAAACTGGAATGAATCTGCACTGATGATGTGCGTTTCAGACTTTTTTTCTGTCGTTGTTAAAGAATGCGAGTGAATAATTGACTGTTGTCAAAGGATCGATGTGAGATTCGACTCTCATAATTCGTTTTGACCACTCAACTTTAGTTAAAATGTGTCCAAAGACGCCGATAGCCACACTGGCTTTCCAAAAACGGCCGTGAAGAATCGAATGACAGAAAGAGTCGACTTTAACAACAAAAAGTCGGAACAAAAAAAACCCTCGCATTGTAAAAGCAGGTTGAAAGGTTGAAAAATAGTTCATTGCTCCAAAAACTGTCTTTTAAAGTGTACAATAGCTTACTCCATTTAGAACAGGGATGTTTATACACGTAGAAGGAGTAGTTGTTGAGAATACTATATTACAAATAATAGAGCGCACTGGAATTGGGAAGTAAAGCCGGATAGATGAGCGACTGCGTTCCCGGTCTCTATGTATTGTTGAAAAAGCACATTACTTCACGATGTTAAAGTTTTACATGAAAATAACAAGCAGCTTATTATTTATAAGCCTCCGACAATTTGGTATAAGCTTAGTAACACAATTTTATGTTTATTCAATGTCCTATTTGAAAACATAACCATAAAATTCGAATGCCTTGGGAACGCATTAAGCGCGCAAATCGGAGAGGCACTGTAGGTCTGAAGCTGAACAGGAAAGTGATATTTTGCAAACAATAGTTATTCATTTAAGGGGTTGAAAGTTTCTAAACAAACTGACCAGCTAATTTTGCATGAACTACATTTTTACGCTATATTATTAACAAAACTATAAGAAGATGCAAACCTTGTTGCAAACCTATTATGGAGAAAACCCATAAAACGAAGATTGTAGGATGTTCATTGTTTTATAAAACCATCTAAACTATCCGGACGATGTATTTTATAAACAAAAAAAAAACAATAAACATATGAAACAACACTATCATACACTTGGTACAAACCAACCAAACCTAACGAAATCAACTCCTCAACAATCAAGAACAGACTTGAGTAACATATAGAAAAAAGAATCGATTCCCAAAAATAGTCATAAAAAGAATCGATTCCTGCAGTGAGTTTAAAATCTGCACATCATTTTCACATTCATTACATGCACATGCCAATCAAAAACGAATGATAAATTCCAACGAAAAGTGAATCGAATCACTCTATTTAAAGAATCGTTTTTACTTACGTCTCGGTTCTGTTCAACCCGCGGACACGCATATTGCAAATCGCTGTCATAGCGCAGCCCGTTTGCATATAGATGGGTTTAACAGACGAAACCGAGAGAGAAAAAAACCCTTATAAACAAAGTTGATAGCAAGAACAGAGTGCAACACACCACGGGCCCCAACAAAAAAGCAAAATCCACCCCATTAGTCTGCAGCACCACAGGACGGGAGTTCCGGCTGTGCATTTTAAATATTACCCGATGCCCCGAGAGTACCCACCAGGCAACCCGCCGTAGCACAACAGAAACAAATCAGCTTCGCACGCAGCGAAGAAATGCTAAGCTGAAATGAAACCAAATAAAAGCAATGCAAACGAAATCCGAAATCCGGCCGCACCGCCGAAGCCCGCGGGCAGCGTGTTTTGCATCGTGTTTTCGCATGCAACTGAGCACCCGGACTTCTGTTCCCCTGCCCACACCTCCTCCTACCACCCCTTCCTTCCGCAACCATGTTCGCCCCGTGCAGGTGCGGTGGATGCAATTGCACTTGCACCAAACTAGAACTCAATTAAAGTGAAATCGGAGCGAAAAATGGGAACGCAATGGGTGCAGGGAAAATAAATAAATCTGATCCGAAACCGGGGCAGCACGCAGCGGAACGATCGGCGAAATCCCGATCCCGATCGCGGCGGCTGAAGGTGGACGATGATTATTTCCGTGTTTATTTTCCACTCGGGTTTCTTGCCTCCCCGGGGAGGAATCTTGCGGATCATCTTGCGGCGGTCGGCGGTTCGGTCGATCGGATTGGCCAAATGGCGATTGGCCGCGCGGCCACGCATTGTGTACGTCTCGGCGGTCTCGTACGTTGTTCGCGCTTGCACTGCACCGCACGATTCGCCCTCGATCGTACGCGTTCGATCGGTCCGGCATGCTTGTTTTGCACCCGACGAAGGCGGCGGCACAATGGGTTTACGGCATGCTGCTGCTGCATTTAACGCCAATTGCAAACGAAGGCTGGTGGAAAAGGCGTGCAATATGGGGCAAATAATCGCGATGGAACCGGCCGGCGGTGTGTCCTCCGTAGCTGTTGTCGTGATGATCGTTAAGCTATAGGCGCTAATAGGTTGCCATTTTCGAATCGAAGATCGGCTGTCTTCGAATGGTGGTGGTGGTGGACCAAAGCGGACACATCGAAGCGAGCTCCCAAACGAGTGCAGCCGAATCGGTCCAAGCGTCTTCAACATTTATCACGACTGGGAAAAAAACACATCCACGCACACACACACACACACACGCACACACATATAGCGGCAAGAGCAGTGGAGAGGAGCTGATGGCTATTAAGCAAAATCATACCCCAGTTAATCGCCTTTGCATCAATAAATTACAGGTTATTTTATGATTCATCCAATCGAAGAAATTATTTCCATGTAAACCACTGTTGTGAACGAACCGACACGCTGATGAATCGGCCGACGGAGAAGCGATCGAACGAGCAGCCAGCCAACCAGCCAGCCGCCCCAGCACACTCTCCACACGCCGAGCACTCTGTCATTTGGGTTGATTCCTATAATTATAATTTGTTATGCTAGTGGGTTGTGTTTTTTGTGTGCGTATGTTCGTTCCCAGCGCGAGACACCGAGCTCGTGGACTTATAAATCATCGGTCGAGCCTTAGAACACCTGTTTTTGGCACACAGTTCGGAGTTGATTTTGGGGATAATCTGAATGTGAAGCCGCCGAGCTAAACGGCCCGCGGTGGAATTAATCCTTGCCGCACCCCGATCGTTACGATATCGCGCTGTGTTTTCGTGTGCCTGATCGCGAATGCCGTCGGCATCGAATTAGGGTGCACGGTACTGGTGTTGGGTTTCAAAAACGATACTTTCGCTAAATGTACTGAAAACTGATTGGTTTTGAGCGGCGTTTATTATTAAATACACATTTTGTGTATTGAATATTAGGTAAGTTGCGGACGATGTTTTGTACATTTAGTATGGTATGAGCGAGAAATTTGTGCGAAATTGTGGTTTTATTGCACCCAATTTTAACAGTGTGAATAGTTTTCATAAATTTGAATGAAAATCAACTAATTACGAAAAATTGAACATAACGATTCTGAAAGTTCATCTGAGAGAGCCTTCTTGCTCTTTTACCAGATTAAAAATTTAACTGCAAAAAAGCAATTTCAGACAAATATTTGAACTCTTCCGATTAACGCTTAAACATAAACATTTCTGTACAAACAAAATATCGTACGTACTCATGATTAAATAGAGAAACATGTTAGTTGAACAAATGTACTGTTTCCTCATTCCAAATATTTTCCTTGTCATTGTTGTATGTGTTTTTTTCTAATCGATTTGATGATCGATGAATCGATGATCATATGATCTCTTTTTTGTAGCAATTTAATTGGTTTGTTTAATGAAATGCATAATACTACTGCATTTTCCCGATTGTATCAGCTGTATTTTTATTCGTTGCATATAACTGCGTCTGTACAAACAGTACGATCCGTTTATAATGACGTGCCGGATACTTTCCAAATGCAGTGCACACTCGATTGCTTCTTAAATACAGTTTTCATAGACTGCGTCCATCCCGTTGTGTGTGCCGTCAACTGCAGCCGGAGAAAAGAATAAACCTCCAATCGACGTACATCAAAAATCAATTTCAAAGATAAGCAAAATGAATGAATTCTTTGCAACCTTCGCATGAAATCGATCGATGAACTACTAGCGATGGTTTGGTGAGGCGGTGTTTACAGAGAAACACAAAAAAACACACACACAAAATCGGCATTCCTTTCAAAGGCCCGATTGGGAAAGGCTCTCTTGGTAGGCGCGCGCGCGCGCCCGCCCGTGTTGGGAAAATCGATTAAATTTCCACCTCGAGGAAAACGAAACGGGAAAGATCGATTGGGCTTGGAGGAAAACCAAATTCACGCTCATGGTTTCGGCCACACACACGCGCTAGAGCGCGCGCCTCGTTCCGAAGAAGCGGCCACAAAGGAATGCCGATTCTTTTTCTCATTTAGACCGCTTTTACCCCCCTGCTTTTTGCTGTCGGCTCCGGCTGAACTAGCCATCCAGGTCCGATTGTAGGGCCGTCGCGGAAGCGTGGGATGAATGATTGGCAATTTACGGTACCGTTTTATCGTTTTGTGTGCGATTTGGTGAAAAAGCGATTTATTTCCACGGCTTTAAAGGCAATTTCAATACCACCACCACCACCAACACCATCGCAGAACCGCCTGGTGGAAGGTGGAAAGCGCAGACTGCATCATGAAAAGATTCAATCGATCGAAAATGAGAATAAAGACAGTTTGGCCCGTCGTCGGATGGAATAATTTGCGGCTCGGACAGGGACCCATGCAAGCCACGGGGTAATATGCATACATAGTAGATTGCGGAACGTGCAGTATTGGTACGGCCCTTCGGGGTTCCGTCAGGAAAAAGTTCAATCTTTTCTCACGTGATTATGGACCGAGCGGCGAATGCAATGTGGTATGAAAAAAAACAGGATCGTTGCAGAGAATGGAAACGGTCCCGTTGCCGGCCGTTCGGTTGCATCGATGCTCGTGCGACTCTATTTGCCCCGTGCGCGCGCGATAAAGGGACGGGTTCTCCCGGGCGCGGGAAAATGGTATTTTTCATTTCACAATTTATGACCACCCCGGACGGATGGACTCTCGAGTGGGTCGTGGCCGTGCTCATAATCATTATTACATAGTTGAAACGGGACGAAATTGAAAATTGCATTGCGGAAAATAAAAAAACGAAACCCACGGTGAGTAAAGGGTAAACTATTTCAACGATCAGGTTACGCTAGCGCTAGGTCTGTTCGCTTCGGTGCTGCCGTCAAAAGCCATTTTCCGGTCGATCAGATGCATTCAGCGATCGGGCCCATGATCGAGCCATGATCCACGATCTGATCGGAGACCCTGAACGGACCGACCCTGTTATCC
This sequence comes from Anopheles dirus, assembly GCA_000349145.1. Classification (NCBI taxonomy): domain Eukaryota; kingdom Metazoa; phylum Arthropoda; class Insecta; order Diptera; family Culicidae; genus Anopheles; species Anopheles dirus. The sequence continues at coordinate 1,928,356 of KB672891.1, read as the reverse complement.
ACAGTAGATCGTCGTCGCCGTCGTCGTCGTCGAAAATAATGCTGATTAATGAAACGAATCATTTAAACAGTCACATTTGTACGGGGGTCTCGAGCTTCAATTAGAGATCGACGAGATCGAGGAGACCGAACAAAAAAAAAAAAAATTATCGTTCCGTTGAGTGCTGCCGATGTAGCTGCTGGCGCCAGTGAACCCGCCTTCCGAGCAGAAGGACCTGTCCGTTCATGGTGCAAATGCAACGAGACACGGTGGAATGCACTAGGATTTAGAAATTAACTTTAGCGTACGAGACAGCGACTCCACACGGGCTGGGTGGGGGCAAACATTCGCGGCTCGCTGTACGCTGAATTTGCGAGTACTGACAGTCCCCAAAGCCACTGAGCGGCCACGGAACGAAACAGAGATTTACAAATGCCACACCAGCCCGCAGCGGTGGCAGTACAGCGAAGTTGGCGGTCAAATCATTTAGCGAAACCTGTTTCTTTTTAATGGTCGAAAATAAATCTTTGCCCTCCGGGGGGGCTGCAGGAATGTCTTCATAGGCCAAGCGCAACTGCACGCGTTTTACTGTGGTAGCTGCGCATGCTGCTGCGCGGGTGCACCGGGCTACTGTGCGCCGTTGCATCTTGGATCTTCGGATCTCGCAGCGAAGAGCGGCCGAGTGGTGCAGGATATAAGATATTAGCAAATACCGCAAACGGCTAATCAATGCCAATCACGTTTTCGTACGGGATTTCTTCTTGACTATTTAAATTGACCTCACTCGCTCCCGCTTTCTGCGCTAGCATTGTCCTATCGCGGCTTCAGCGATTCGGGAACCGGAATGGTGAGGATGGTTTCGTTAACATGCAGTGTGGATCTGGACGATAACAAACGCATATTCTATTACTAATAGTTAATACTGCAAACAAAGCTCCAACTAACACCGGATTTAACATATTGCAGGGTCGTCTTCTTTATCTTAAAGTGCTACGTGATCATTATTATGTGTACATACTATTTATTGAGAATATAACTTGTCTTGTATTTTTTATCTTTGTTTTACAGTGCGTTTTTATGGTTTCATGAATGCTCTCCATCAGTATTTTTAAAATTCTTCCCAAACTAAATAAAGCGTTTAGTTTATCGTGACTTACTGTTTGAATGGCTTAAAACCCAGCATGGATTGATTGGTTTATAAACAGGATTTTAGTTAGCAAAACTCTTTGATAGTTGTGTGCTTATTGAAACTTTTATTGTTTGCAAATTGAAAGCTCAAGTAAATAATGTTGTTATAGTCCTGTCGCTAGCTTGATATTCAGCAGAATAGTCAAATTCAGTGTGTTTTATGCAAATTTGTACCCCAAATTCAAAACAACAGTAACTAACCTCACCGTAGTTTTGTGGAAGAAAAATCGTGCAAAATAAAAAGCTTAACCCGGCGAATGGCAACTTATGTCCGGAGGGTAAATTTATATCCCCCATTCCTAAACGGGTCCGCAACAATAAAACGATCGCGCTCTACCAAAGTGGCTATTTGAGCAGAAATAACAAAAAAAAAATACATCATTAGCGCAGGCATCCACCAATATCAGCTTGCTCAATGAACATCCGTGATTTACCCCGTTTAAGTAATACATTTTTCATGGCTGTTTTGTTTTTATATACGTCCTTCAGGTTCCACCAGCCCGCCCGCATCACCGTGGCCTGTGGCGGTCACTCACTGTTTTGATGGGTTTCCATATTTCAAGTTTTACAACTCTTTCGAGCGTCCTCAGGGAACGCGTCGAATGGGCGTCGTTGTGGGGGGCTCAGGCGCGCGCGCGCGGAGCTTGGGAACTATAAAACTGCGCTTAACCGATTCGTTTAAAGTGGAGAATGAATGAAATGAAACAATAATAAAAAAATGAATCATTTCTCGACTCGACTCGACCCGTGCGCCGGGCCCGCTCTCGGCCCTCTCCCGGCTCGGGACTATAAAGTCTCGAAAACGTGCCACCGTGATTTATGTATATTGCGCGCACCGTATTTCCGCCGCATCACCGTCGCCGTGGTAGATGCCGGTTCCGTTTCGGTTATCGTGCCGGCGAATGTAATTGGAAATTTTTACAAGCCAGAGTGAAGAGTTAAATAGGATAGGAGAGAAGAAAAACGATAGTTCCCGTGCGGCGCGATCGGGCGTTTTTGTGTTTTGTTTTTCCAAAAATAGGACTCCTAGGCAGGGGCACAAAAAGCACGCGCCAGAACGCTGCGGATAATGTTGGTAAGATAACGACCGGTAATGTTAGTAGAACACGAAAACCATTGAAGTAATTTCGATCGTTTCGTGCTTCTGTTTTTTTCTCATTACAACGTGTTGTTTTCGCCGGAGGGTTTTTTTTCTTTTAATTTCACGAACGAAACCGTCGGAACGGAAATGAAATCGTTCGTCCTTCTCACCTTCGGAAAGGTGGAATGGAGTTCCTTGGAATAACACCGCGAGCGCGTTATCTGGGAAGGAAAATCATCGCTTCTGCCCTGTCTCGGAGAGCGGCAAGGTCCCTTGCCGATGATAAAATGCAGAAAGGACGACAAAAACGCACACCAAACTGTACATCGAACCCGAAAGGAATCAAAGATAGGAAAGCTGTTGACAAGAATTAATGAACGGAAGCGCGCCGAATCGAAAAAAAACACGAGAAAAAAACGTACGCACGAAAGGAAGGAAACGCTCTAAAACAACGCTCTACAGTGAGGAGTCTCCGACTCCTTTCGCGACCGATGAATGGAAGGATCGGGGAACGGTTGCAATTGACAAAAGCCAAAGGCAAGCCAGCAAGCAAGGATTGCTATTAAAGGGATTCGGGCAATGAGCGCGACCAACAGCGAGACAAGACGATCAATGTAAAGACCAAACAAAAGCAGAGCAAACACACACACACACCACAAACAAAAAAAAACAGTCACATAAACGGCTCAAGCGATTCATTTTATCCAACTCCCCCCGCTCTGCGTTTCCCCCGGGATTGACCGATTGAATTGATGAATGAGTTCTTTAGGGAAAAATGCGAACGCCAAGCCAAATGCGCGAAGGGATAGCATGGCAGCACACCGGATAAAACAAAGCACCGGGACCCGGGCGCAAGCGGTTAAATAGCGAAAGGGAAACAAAAAAAAACCCCATCACACACACACACACACACACAAACACACAAAAGGCAGCAATAATCAAACAAAACGCCCTTCGACGGGAATGGCGGAAATGCTCAACGGGAGGGAAAATTTCAAAAGGGAAGAAGTAACATCTTCGGGTGCAAGAATAAAAAAAACGACGAGCTTCCGGACGAAACCCGGAGGCCGCCGCGACTGCAGTGACTGTTGTTTGCCGATCGCCGCCGCCGCAATTTTGAAACCGCGATCGCGAGTGAGCCACTCCAGTTTCGGAATCAATTTCTCCAATTTAGGGAAGAAACAAAAAACAAACAAAACTCCCCTCCCCTCCTGCCCCCTCTCCGCCCTTCCAGCCCAATACATTGTGGATCGGTGTGCGGGCCGAAAAATAGTCCAAAGGATGCCGCGATCCTCCGTTGCGTTGATGCCACCGAGGGTAGTGGAACGAGGTGGTGAAGATGCACCCGATTGTTCTCGTCCGGCGTGCGGACAGTTTAAGCAGCCGATTCGAGGCTGATGATGATTGTATCATTGTACCGCTGGGCGTGTACGTTTGTCCCGTTTGTCTGCTGAGACGATCGCGAGACGCGATCGCGGGGCGGATTTTAATGTGGACTTGTGGATGTCTCTTCGTGGCGATGTCTCTTCCGTTCGTCGTCGTCGTCTATTCGGGTCGGTGCTTAGCCGCGTTGCAAGACTCGGCACCCACCTGCTGCTGCTGCTGCTGGACCCCAAAGGACACCGAGGATCGTTTCTCACATCCGCCCGGCCGCGCTCTAAATAAGGGCATTGTTTTAAGGTTGGCCCTTTGGCGACGTGGCGCAGCGCAGCGCAGCCCGCTAGACTAGTTTTTGTGCAGCCAAGCTTGCCCCGTTCTGTCGTGTTCTTTTTTCCCGGGAACTCATTTGCGACGGAAATCAATAAGCCAGCCACGGGGCGACCGATCCATGAATATGTCCCGCCATGCCGCCGTAAAAATGACGCCTTAATGGACAGAAGGATGCAGTTAAGTTGTAGTATTATTTTTATTATTGCCCAAGGATTGTTTCGCCGCTTTGTTTGGACAAGCGTACAATGGCGGTAGCGTCCGGAAGCGCAAAAGGACACCCCCGGGGAAAACTGCAGCAAGGTGCACGGGGCCAACAGGCTCTCCCGCGTCACCACGCCCGTGGGCATGGCCCGAAGGATGCTTTTGTTTGCGGTGCGCATTGTTTGTGCCGTTTTGTTTCGCCCAGTTCATACCTTTTGTGTACCTTTAGCTCGGTAAACAATCCGCCCCGCAGTTCGCGATGACGAGGGAGTGCCCCAATAGATAAGAGGATTGGTGGGACGTCACCTTGCGCTGCTCTATTGTGAGCTGCGTCTGCGACTGCGGTGTGTGTGTGTGTGTGAGTGTGTGTGGGAGCGAACAGCGGGGGAAGAAATGGGTGTACGTTACATGGCACCGGTGGTTAGGCAAATTTGAATAAACTAGATTTGCATCACAAGAAACAACGGCGTGGAATCCGACCGAGAAAGCACCACTCCAGGTTCGTCAGTGTGACTGGCACGAAAGGATGTGTTAGCGTCATGCTTTCGCTCTTGTCTCTGCGCTCTGTTTTGGCACATTTTGGCCACAGCGTCAGCAGAGAAAGAAGGAAACGACCGAAAAAAAGCACCAGCCGACGAACGGTTCCATTTGAGCGAAACAAACGAATGAACTTTTTAATCCAATTCGACAGCCAGAAGGGGGCGGCGTAAGTGGTTTTGCTGATACGTACACCCGGGTGATTCTATTAATGCATTATGGTGTTTGGATGTTGTGTCTGGGATTTGTTTTTCGGGGTCCGATTCCACCGATGTCACCGACGTGCCGTAAAATTGCACCGAGATACTACAGGCCGGTACGAAACTGTATGTTTGTTTCCATCATTTTCACAAGAAACTGTAAGAATGAACCCACTAACATAAACATGTTCGTTGTTTAATATGATGAATCGACCTTTTAGACCAAAATTATCACAAATTGAGATGCTCAGGTTTTATATAAGCTTAAGCTTATTTTTTCAAGCAGCTTTTTAAGCAACCAAAAACATATGGATATCACAAATTTTGCATCAAAAATATATCCTTGGTAACAATTCCAATGACTACTAGGATTAGCCTGCATTCAATATACTTTAAACTTTAGCTCAACTTTTAGAATACTGAATTTAGCTGGTACTAAGAACCAGTTACAAAGAAAAACTGTAAAATGTATGATTGATTTCACAATATAAAGTGGTAAAGACATAAAGATGTAATGAGGATGCATTTGTACTGAAGTTGTAGTCACTTTAGCAACGATCATGGGAAGAGGTTATTGTCAGCGTTCATAAGTCACAAGAAAACATTAAAACCATAGCAAAAACGAATTGATTAGCAATTGCAACCATGATAAAGTGGCGCTATCTATTGGCAGGAGCTTTAGCTTCAACCACAAGTTATTCATTTCTTCTAAAAGCATTATAATAAAGATTTTTAAAAGCATTCTTCAAAAACTAACTGGGGCTCTTACCAGAATTAAACACTTTCGTCCGATCCGACAAAGATATGCCTTTGCATTCTTCCTTCGACTTCAGAACACCATTTTGATCTACGACCTTCGAGGTTTTCTTGAAAACTTTGCAGCCACTAATGGTGTTATAGTTTCAGAACGAACTGTAGGAACCGGCCACCCTCGAGCCGGAGTGCAATGCGCGCAGATCGGCTGCCTGGATAGAAGCGGAACTAAGAAATGTGAGCCGAGAGTAAGGATGCATTATCTCAGCGTTAACAAAAACTCGCTATCGCCATCGTTCGCAAATGAAAAAGTGTGCATAAATTAAACCAGAAACACCCGTAAAAAAGAGCCACAGTTGTCATGTTCGTCCCATTCCCGTTGATATGATGATGGACTGACGGACCGGTAGCGCATGCAAATGGGATAAATCGGCTTTTCGGTCTTGCTAATGAAACGGCAAAAACATAGTACTAGTGGAGAGAGAAAAAATCGTACCCCGAGGGATGTACAGGGAGCGTGTGTGAGCGCTGCAAGCAAGGAACCTCGCAAATGCGCACAGACAAAGGGCCCTTAGGCGGTCGTGTCTATTTCAGAGCCGTTGCCCTTTCTTCCCTACGCCGACAGCGCCGAGGCGGCGTAGATTAATTCAAACGATTTAAACGATCGTGCGGAAAAGATTTGCATTTCTTCGCCCAACCCAGCCCGAAATGCACGAAGCCACCCCTCGAGCGGAAATGCCTGCCTGCCAAAACAACATTACAAATGATGTGATTAAACGATTAGAGATAATAAAATTTCAAAACATCTCATTAAAGCGGGTGATGGGGATTGGGAAATGGGATGTCCTTTCGGTTCGGGCCTAGCCGGGAGGTGACGGACGCCACGCTGGCACGAAACACGGGCGCATCTGGACCACTAGCACTAGATAAGCCATAAAAATCGAACACTTCGAACACGTGGAGCCGCCGATCGATTAGCCCAGGGGTGGGAAAGTGTCGGCACTATTATTGTTTTAGCACACCGGCCATATACCACCGGCGTCGTCCGGTTCCGACTGGCACCGATTTCGTTCCGATTAATACCTTCAATCAGCTGTACGCGCGCCCGCTCTCCGATCGGCTGGGAATCGTTTTATTGCCCAGGCATCGCAGCACCGATGATGGTTGTAAAGCATAAACCGTTGTAAAAAACTCACCATCTGCAAAGGAGGAGAAGAGAAGTGATTAGTGATTGCACAAAGCCAATAGAATGATATCAATAAAACTGTTGCTCGGCTCCGGTGGTGTTAGTGGCGGTGGTGGTGATGAATGAAGCACAGGGCCCGGGCAACACAAGCCAATATCGTTTATGTTAATCAGGATCATCGTCATCATCATCGTCATCGTCATTGATGCAATCGATAGGTAACGGTTACGATTTAATATGGGAAAGGTATAAACTTTATCTACCAGCGCGAGCCAGACTAAACGAGTGTTTCCCCTTCTGACACGGGTGTGTGTGTGTGTAATCGGTACAAAATGGGCGGAAAGTTCGCACGAAAATTGCGCGATAGCGGATGGGAAAATTAGCATCCCGGGCAGCAACACGGGCACGGGGAGCGGATTTGATAAGAAACGGAGCGGCGGGGCGGTTCACGGAAGGTGAAGTTTTTGTTCGCCAAACAACCGCAACCTTCACCGCCCCGATTGACATTGACGTTATCAGCCGCCTCCTGCCGCGCCTGGCAACACCGGCGGGCGGAAATTGTTCGGATGCGTGGGGAAGGATACACCGCCCTATCTATTATCGCCAATCTCTGGCACGCACAATAGAATGTGGAGCCGGCCGGCGACGACAAGGCACGGCGGTTCCGTGACATCACATCGTGAGCCATCCTTTCGCTGATGGCAAGATGGCGATAATGATGATGTGGTTTCAATTTTCCTTTCCGCTATTAAACTCCTTCTCCTCTCGGTGGCATCCGTGTTTCGAGCCAGCACTCCCACGATCGTTCGACGCTCTATTTGGCATCCATGGAAGCCGCCGTGTGGCGACTTGCCCGGGTCCTTCTTCCCGGGTGGTATGCAGTGGAACGGTTTTATCCTTCCCTGGCTGGCAGGCTGCACCGACGAGCAGCGAAACCGCACCCCGCACAGTCGGTAATAAAAAAGCTGTTAAAAATTTATGCTCCGAATGTTTACGAGCCCGATGATTGATAAACTGGACCGTTTTAGGTTAGCCGGTCGGTGGCCCTGACCGCGAGACACACGCGGGCGGTGTTATTGTATTTAGCTGATACTGTCTTCCCGGGGCCGCAGGAAGACGTCTGGGTGCCGGGATGCTGAGTGATGAGATTTTTACAGCCTTACAGCCACCTCGCAGGAGGAGAAGGAGAGCAAGGAAAAAAACCATACACACGGCGAACCCTTCGGACAACGAGTGCAACTCGCTTGGAATTCGGGCTTGATCGGGCTTCGAGGGGATGTTTTATGACCGCGCGGGCTTAGTGATGGGAACAGGGCACGACATCTGTTGAATGATTCCGTCGTCTCGAACCGACCGGGGCAACAAAAAAAAAACACACAAAACGAACGATACAAAACCACAGCACACAAGCGAAGCTACCGGGAGGTGCCACTTCCTTGAAGGATGCTCGTCCTGCGGTCACATCAACGGACCAGACTGCGCCAAGTTCATTGATAATAAGATAAAAGTATTTAACAGCAATAACAATAGAAACACCGCGCGATGCACCGGAGAGACGGTAGTAAAAAGGTTTCCCCTGCCGGCCTGGTGGCCGCCGGGAACGTGTCGATCACTTGCGCACCCTTATGCTATCGGCGGTGGCAGAGGCGGTAAGGGACGCCGGGTGAAACAATTGACACCATTCCGGTGATTACGGTTGTCGGCCGGGATGGGAGTTGAATAGAGAACCCACCAGCACCAAAAACACAGAGAGAAAAACAGAAAAGAAATCTAGCATCTCCCGGGCGAACGACGAGCTGACGGATAGACAGTACGTTAAAGCCGCTTTTATACCCATCATTACACAGGAATGATTTGATGTGGAGCCTGCCTGAAGTTTTGTCTACGAAAAAGCACCCGAGAGTGCGAAAGGACTCGTGGCGGGCGTGACGTAGACGTTATTTGCTCAAAGTCTCCCGGTCGCGATCCGGTGGATGATTAACAAGATCCATTTAAATGGAATAATAATGGGGCTGGTGCGGCTGGTGCTTCGTGCGATAATTTTCGGCGTTGAACAATTCCCGGTAATTTGAGGATCTGCTCTACGAGGCGAACTTGATCGAGGCAGGCGTTTAGCCGTCTCCCGGCCGCTTCGGGCTTCTAATTTTCCATTGTGTTCGGTTTCTTTTCTATTGCTTCCTACGAAATCAATTTCGAAACCTATTCATTGGTGATCTATCGAATGAAACTATTTCGTCGTCGATCGTTGATCGTGGTGCGCGGCGCAATGGGAGAAGAACTTACGCAAGAGCAGCGCGCGATCGATCGAGCCGCTGGCTAGGATAGGCGTTTTGTCTCTGCCGTCGTGCGAGCCGTCTGTGCTTTTCTGTGCGCTTTTCCTCGGTCCTCGGTCTATCGTCGTAGCGAATGGGCCAGTCGGGCAAACGCCCCACGCTCGAAAGCGTCGAGAAAAAGACCCGCACTCGGAGCCGTGCGGCCCGCCCGTATGGGGCGCACACGTCGGACTGGATCGTACACTCCGGTACGGCCGTTTCGTCCGCAAACGAGTGTGAATAATTGCTTTTCAATTATACAAGATCATCAAAACTAATAGCCGTGGCTATTGTCGATGGGGCGATGCGAGGTGAATGGTACCCGCGGCATTCAGGGCAGGGATCCCGGGCGGCAGGGACCACGCTTCATGATCTCTCGCCTGCGGATTAAAACGGGCCCTCCACTCAGGACCCTCTGCACTGGAGCGCGGTGAAGGGCTCGCGGGCGAAGGGGCTCGGCCATCCCAAATGACCCGTCGTCCGATAATTGTAGTCATCTTGCCTTTCATCTGTGCAAACCACCAGATGAAACCAACGGCCGCCAGCGCTGGTGGTGGTGCTTAGAAAGGTAGGGACAGGAGAAAGGAGGCGCGTGAGCCGTTTTTTGTCCCTATTGCTTCGCCTTTCGTCAGTTGCGTGGTGCTCCTTTTCATCTGCGTGAGGTCACCAGCCGAACGCGCTTTGATGAGTTCACCTGTGAAATGGTGTTTTATTTGTGCCCAGGAAGAGGGTCACAGTGATGATTATGATGGTTTCTGTCTGGTCCGTTGTGGTGAGTGTTTTTCCCGAGGTACCGGGAACCGCTTTTGGAACGTCGGGCGACCGCAAGTGTCGAAATGATTTCATCGACAACAACATTAACACTCTCTTTTGTCTGAATGGCGTGTTCTTTTCTCGAGTGCGTAGGATGCTCAAAGTGTTCCCAGAAATTTCTGACCTGAATAGCGTCAGGGTAAAAGTCAATGGATGTAACAGGAGTGCAGATGGAGTACTGAAAGCCTAATGGCATTATTTCTATATTTACTATGAAATTAGATCATAGGAAGTTGTTGGAGCTGGATTTGAATAATTCAATTTTCCAACAAAGCTCCAAAGGTTTAAAATCGTAAGAAAGTTTATTATGAAAGAGGTAAAACTGGCTACACCAAAATTTAAAAAATCTTTAGTTTCGATGTTCCTCAAGAGATGGCGCTAAATGCTCGTTATTTAGAAATGGTATTTTTTGCTATGGCTACTATGATGTGCTGGAAATACCGTCGAAAGGAAGTAATTCCAAATATGAAAAAGACGATTTGGATAAAGTTCACATTCACAACTGTTTCGGATACAAAAAAATCTTGAAATTTTCATATAAAATGCGAAACCTATTCATACACACGTTGCTCGTTCACAACATTGTAGACTTTCAGGAAGCGAATCGGAAGCGTCAAGATAACCACCAAGTGCAACCTGTACCAATGGACAAAGCTGCACCTTGTATCGCATATCACTCGTTTCATACGCAATTGAGTTCTATTTGAGCGTACAATACATTGCGGTCCGGGAAATTTCATACTCTTGTCAGACCACAGCCATCTATCGTTCCGCAGTGTGAAGCGGAAACGGAGACTTTGATTTCGTTCAACGCGCGCCGATGGCGTCGAATAGATGAGGAAACGGATCGATATCAACAAAACTTAACCACAAAGAGCGCGGAGCACGAGATGCTCGTGATATTTCGGCTAGTGCATTCTTGAGATCCTAACGCCCTGACTCCCAAAACTACTGCTCTCGAAACCGCACAACACATGCGGTACACATTAACGCACATTTTAGCACATCCGACAGTGAAATGTGTACGCATTTCGCCTACCGACTCCTCGCCCAAACGATCGCTCCGGAATGCCGGGGGCCCGATGCGGGTGTGATGCTTTTGCGACATTTTGTGTGCCAGCGTGTGTGCGTTTCTCGGCGGCTGCTGTTAATTTTGCGTTTTCACTTCGTTTCACTTGCACCCAGCCTGGGGTGCGATGAGGTAAAATTATGCAGAAAAATTGTATTTATGGACGGCGCTGCTGCTGATGATGTCGCCACGTCACGCCACGACGCGAGTGCGAGTCTGCCGGGTTGTTGTGGCGACGACGAAGCCGACTTCATTCACGACTTCTGGGTCTCCTCCCCCGAAAGTCTGCCCGTCCGTGGACAAGTGCGGAGCGGACCGAGCGGGGCGATTGTCGAAATGAGAAACTTCTCTGCTCCGAGATGGACCATTTTTAGCCCGGCGGGCGTTTTCTATCTATAAAACATGCTCATCCACTCGTCTCCGTTGTTGGTCGCCGTCATCGTTGCCGCTCGTTGAGTGCATCGTGACTAATGCAGTTTCATCATGGTCGAGTTGGAGCATCTTGTTGAAAACGCTCCAACGTAGATGGAGGATGGAGCGCCACCGGCACAGCAAGATGCAAGATGGTCTACGCTTCTGGTCCTCGTGCGGAAATATGATGTGACAGTTTGGAATATGGGATTTCCATTTCCCTCGTACCAACTGAACGCCCCACCGGCTACGGGTGAGTATGTCTTGGGGGGTTTTGTGATTGAATTATTCTATAGTTTCACTTTGCTCCATTTTTACACTAGTTTGCCGGAGCAGTTTGTGGCAATAACAAGAAACCGTGGGGCGGAACTGCATAAATCCCACGCGAAAGAAGAGTGTTAACACGAAGTAGCGTGAAAAAAAACGCAAAGCGATCGTTTCGAGCAAGAACTTAATAGAAACCGACCAACCCTTCTTACAGGAGAAGAATTTACATCGATTCCGTAGTAACACTTCCCGGAGGATGGCTTCCTTCCTGCTTGCAAAGTCACGGGCACGTATGCAGAGTTGGCCGGAATATACGTACCAAAACCGCTTAAACCTTTCATTGATGATGCATTGCTTTCCATTACCATGCGATGAATACCGTTTGCGAGGGACTAGGGCCGCACTGATGACTTATTGAATCACTGAGCATCGCGCCGCACTGAGCGCGTGAGTCTTTGGCGCCATCAAAGCCACGCACGGCAACTCTTCCTCTCTCTCTCTCTCTCTCTCTCTCTCTCTCTCTCTCTCTCTCTTTAACCCCGAACCGATCGGATACGAATTGCACATCGAATTTAAAGAGCCTCAAATGAGATCCACGCCTAGCCGCATAATCGTGCTGTAGGCGCACATGACGGCTGCATACTGCCTTGAATTTGTTTTGCATACTAAAAGCGGCAGCTTTAAGATTCCGAAACCGGCGGCGCCGTCGTCGAATGGTATCCTTGACCGTGAGTGAGCGCACGCAGTCAGGGCGCGCAAGTTGAGTGACATTTCGTCGATATTCCTTCAAAAAATGTCACTTCACAGCAGAAAAAAAACAAAAACGAAAAACGCCGAGCAAACAAATAAAGAAATCATCCCTCCATTGTTTGCTATGATTGATCGTTTGTCTGCTCGAATGAATACGCTCTGTCTGTGCGGGAGGTTTCGGAGCGGTTTCGAGCAGATTTATTTCACTCGAACACTTTCGCCCAATGAACCCACCGCCGCCGTCGGCGCCAGCACATCACCTTTGGCGGTCGCCTAGCTACGGGCCTCCTGCGTCCGTCGACGATTTGGATGAAATATTTAGCCTTCGTTCGGGAATGTCGTTTGGTGTCGTTTGCTGCCGAAAGGCAGCAAGAAACAACCGAAACAACAACAACAAGCGTACGCGAAGTTTGCCCGCTTAAAACTGGCCGCCGGCATAGTCGCTCTGGGTTATGTTTATGACACCGTTTTACGGGGAGACCGAAAATAAACTGGCCGCCCGAAAGTGAAACCGAAAGAACACACGAAAACATGCTGTTGCGTAACACATAACAAATGAATTGTCAATAGTTTGTAGTGGTCGCGCTGAGTACGCGTACGCAAAGTAATGGCCGCCGGGCCCGATCGATAGAGCGTGGTCCCTAAACGCGAAAGCGCAACGCCCCGCAAGCCATGAGACAGTCGAGTCATGTCCGACTGAATTATAACAGCTGATTCCACTTTAACTTGATTAATAGATACTTTTCGGCAGAAACCGGTCCTAGGCGTAGGCCATTTTTCCGTTTTTGCGTACTTCACGCACCCGTGTGCCCGTTCCAGCCGCCTCCCCCGGGGTGGGAGAAAAGGGAGACCGGGAGGAAGAGGACCATCCATCTTTCCGTCGCTTCGTCTGCGCCGTGGTGTGTGGTGTCGCGTTTTTCAAGGTTCCCTTTTTTCGGGACTTTTGGAATGCGGGACACCGGGCGTGGTGGCAAGGTTTATGGAGCTGGCGTTTGATCGTTATTTTTAACCGAATTTCGTGTTCATCCGTCATCACGCCGTGTCCTTGACCGTGAATAGGCAATATTCTATGCGAAACGCATAGCGGAGGCCACGTCCCCCGTCACAGGGAAGGCATACGGTACCGGCATACGGTGACGCGATTACGCTGCAAAGTTCGGTTATTTGCACTACTTTCCGCCTTTTGCACGACACACACACATCGATCTAGCGAATAAAAAGAGAGACCCACTTCGAGGTCAATGGCTGGTTCATGAGGGGAGATTTTTGTTGGTTGTTGTCGTCGTCGTCGTCGTCATCGTTGTTGATTTTGCGTTTGGCAACGAAAGCGAAAGCTCAGTTCGTGAGCGGTAACGGGTTTGGCGTGAAGTGGTGGTTAAACCGATTATCTTCCTCCCCCGAACCGGTCCCCTCTTGGATCGTGTCGCGATCGGTTCCAGTTGGCTTTATTTCGGCATGATTATCCACATTTCATCGAACACGGTGCGCTCAACTTGTCCACCATTATTCGTCACACAGGCAGCGGGTAGCAAGCGGCAGAAGAAAACGCCTCCCCCCACACAAACGAGCTTCATACAGATTATCTTGGCACCGGCCTCCATGTGATGATCGATTGGAAGATCGCTGCGGGTGCGCCCTTGTGAGCAGGAAGGGTAAAAAAAAACAGGCCGGAACCACTTTTTACACACCCGATTCACCCGATTTTATGGTCGCCGAGACAAGAAATGAAACAACGAAATCAACAGTAAAAAACACTTCAAGACGAACGGCGCGAGCGGGTGAAGCGGGCAGTTATTTTTTCTCAAAGTAATAAAATGCTGCTCAGGCACCCGGTTTGAAGGGAGAACAGGGGAAAAGAGTGGGTGGTGGATGGAACGAGCATAAACTCCGCACGCCACCGCGAGTGGCAAGTGGCATTCATTTTCAAAGTGAGAAAATGATAGAAAACGATCGTTCGGAAGAGGCAGCAAAACAAAACACTTTTACTTTCCCATAAAATTGATAGTAACATCCATTAAAACGTCGTTGGGATGCATTCTTGTGTGGTGTAGTTCTTGTTTCCCTCTTCCTCCTCCTCCTTTTATTTTGCTGTTTCATTTATTCACAGGAATGAGGCGTTTCGGTGGGTGCAGTGTACGTACAGTTTTTAATTTGCTGTGGTCGTTAATTTCCACCACACTAAAGAGTCTGCACTGTCATTCGAATCCTTTCTACTGCCCACGGGAGCCACCAGAGTTACATACGCACGCACACCGCAACGCCCCACTTCGGCCGGGCATTAATATTTAACAGAGATCGCTTGATTTAAGATCGTCGTAAATAGGAACACGCGGCGGTTGAGCAAACAACAATTGCACCGACGGCTGGCCAGGACCACCGGCGATCGTAAGTTATCCACTACTACGCAATCCGAACGCCATTGTCGGAAGTGACGATGAGAGCGTTGATGATGATGATGATGATGATCGTCTCGGGAGGATTCTTCCGAACTATCGCCATTATGGCGACCCGGGCCGTAATCCTATGACGAACGAGTTGGCTTTTTATTGGGCTGCGTTGTGTCACATCCGTGAATCATGGGATTGTTAAGCTCCGACATGGAGAGACAGAGCACGATAAAGATGGGTGGATTTACGGGATGGAGCACGTGTTTGGGGTAGGACCGAGAAAGATTGGGGCGAGAGCTTTAGTGCCGTTTTTGAAGGAGGGCTGTAAAGTGTGAATATGAGTGTGTTGATCGCATCTCAGCGGCCAGTTTTTCCATGTTAAGGTTGGGCAGGTTATTCGAAGAAAGTCTGCGCCAAGTATTTTTACTTTCAAACGCAAGATTTAATAGAGGCACATTACAACCACAATGTGTAATGTGCGGCAGCCCGAGATCAGCAGTAATAGTTTAAGATTCACTGTCCAATATAAAATATTCAGTACCGTACAAGTCTCTTGATACTTCATTTCCAAAATCGGGAAGTTATATCATGACAACTACCTATTATTGCTACAAAACTCAAACGGCCTTTTTGGATATATTGCAACGTAATTTGTTTCATTTTTAAGAAACTTTGAACAAAACCCTGTCGAATATGTCAGGTGCAGCAGTAGTTGTGCTATGGCGTAAAGATTATGTTTTCTCTCTAAAAATGGATAGGAAGACTTTAATGTCGGAAAAAACAAGATTTTGTGTTGAACGCTTCATTTGGAGTTTGGAAAACAGGCGCAATAGCTACGCCACGCACGGTATCATAAGTCGGTTATCCAATAGCATCATAAAGACGGTAAAACGCTTGTTAGTTTGAAGCAACATCTAACCTTCCGATGTTGATAATGAATCTGAGCTCAATTCGGGAAAGAATAAAAAACACATATTATCAAAATCTTAATAGGAAATGGAGTGTCAAAGTTGACTACAGCACTGAACAAAATTAGTCAAGAAGAGCTGTAACTGTGTCGTTTTTCCATCTGTGTCAAAAGTTTTGATATAGATAGGTGACTTTTAATAGTGTGTATTTTATGATTCTGGATTTTTGTTGTTGGGAAAAGTAGCCAGTTTAGGATACGGATTCGGATTTCCATTTGAATGTTGTTGCCACGATACGAATTGGCTGCTACATTCTGTCTCAAAAGCAGTAATAAATTGGTATCATGACTTTTCGAGAGAAACTTCATATTCTCAAGCCTAAACGACGATGATCAT
The DNA here is from genome assembly GCA_000349145.1 of Anopheles dirus. NCBI lineage: Eukaryota > Metazoa > Arthropoda > Insecta > Diptera > Culicidae > Anopheles > Anopheles dirus. Next base: position 1,912,208 of record KB672891.1, on the reverse strand, counting down.
GATGATGATGATGATGAGGATTACGAAAGATTATATGTGTGTCCGCCAATGCATCGTAAGGAAGAATGCACTGCACTACGCTACTCACCAGCATCCGCAGGGTCCATTCCGGTAGGAGGTTGCGCCGACAGGGGTCCAGGGGTGCTGCCGGAGCCAGGTGACCGCACATCGTCGTTCAGCTGCCCGGTGTACGATATCGATGAGCTTGGCGGTCTCTGCAGAGATGGGTGGGTCAGAATGGATGATTAGTTTTCCTCCTCTTTAATTCGCTCATTACACAAAAGCGTCATTTCAATCATGCACTACAAAAACACTACACATAGGCGCTAGTTAAACGAACAGAAACTACATAATTTGATTGAATAACTGTACTTGAACTCGCCACGATAGTGACCCGACAATTGCTGCGCATAATTGGAAAACACACAGCGCATAAACGGGACGACAAAAACCTGCAATCATCATACCATTTCTTCAACAATGCGATATGCCATAGACGCGCGGATGATGATGATGATGATAATCGCGATGCCGGTGAAAATGGAGCTGAAAATCGAAATTGACAAGTCCCGAGTAATCCGTGGGCTATCGCGATTCGCGCGACCAGCGACGCAGAAAATATTGATGCGAAATTTATCACGTCAAATTGCGGAGTTCTCTCTGCGCGTGGAGGTGTGGGTTCTATTGTCCTGTGGCATGGTGTGAGATTCGTTGTTTAGCCGAAACCCCATCGGAAAAGGCTCAACTACCCGGGGGGGTTTTCCACCGCAGCGGGAAGGGAACGGAGAAACGCAAACGAAACGATACCGCACGCATGTCGACTGCTGTGGTGCCGCCAGATTGTTTACCAGCAGTACACACACGCACACGCGCACACCGCAAGCCGCGGGTGGTTCGCAGGCCGCCGCCAGCAGGGAGGTTGCTCGTGGGCCACCCGGAAAGCCTTTCCGCCCGATTGCATATTAGCGTCATATCGCAGGAAACCCGAATCAGCGATAGGCTCGGGTATCAATTGAATGAAAATTTCGCTGATTCGCTTCCACCCTTGTTGCCCGTGCGCCTGAAAGGTAGGCAGCACGCATGGCAGGTTCCATAGCGTGCTCTTGCTGGTGGTGGCGGTAATTTCGTGCGTATCGAAAATATGGCAAAATTTAATAAACACAATCCGTGGGTTGTTTTTTTATCCGTTTCACCCTACGTGATACGTTCGATGGGGGGTCATACCCGGGTCGAAGAGAACTTGAGCTGGGATGGAATGCGTTTTCTTCTCCCTCTCTCGCTCCTCATCTTGGCTATAATAACAATCAGGTAAGGCACGAGACCAGCACCACCGAAACGGCCGCGCTAACTAACAAACGTTCGTTTCCCCGCAGGACGCTCCCCCTCCCGCTGGAGTGATAGCCAGTTCCAGCCATTCCCGGGATTCCAGCCACTCCGCTGAAAAGGGGTTGATTCTTGGAATGGGAGGGGGGGGGGGGGTGCGCGCGCATGAGGGATGGTTAAATAACAAAAGAAAAAACAAGCCCGTGAGCCCGTTCCGAGGGAAGCCTCTCACTAAGAAGCCCGGCCGGCCACGGGAAGATCCCAATCACGGTGCGAGAGAAGGCGAAATGAAAGAAATCCGTCCAAAAGGTCTCCGCGGACGAGCGCGCGCGCGCGAGGGGCCTTCTCTCTAAATCCAATGATTTAGTATCCCACTGGGATATCGTTAAAATGACTCGCTTGATACCGATCGGGGATCGGGTTTGGATTTTCCTTTCTGTTTTCCCCCCGTGTCTCCCCCGGTGTGTGTTTTCTTCGCCTCCCCTTTCGCCGGGGTAGGTTAAATGGATCTTTCCTGGACCATTGGATGATAATAATCCGGGACAAACGGGTCCGGCGGCTGCGGCCTCAAGCGGCGCGGAATCCTACGGTGTACTACACGCGGGGACCCTTCGCGCAGGGTACGGAACCATAATTCGATGTACCGGGCGCGGTTCCTCGCCTTTGCCCGTAATGCGGCGATTAACGAGTCGAAATGGAGAGGAAAAAAATAATAACACAACCACCGCCAACAACAATGAGCTCGGCCAGCTAGGTGAGCAATAACACCCGACGATAATAACAATAAAATGAATCTCGCAATCGAACAAACAGCCTCTCACCACGCCGGGCAATGGGTTCGGGACGCGTGTTAGCCCTTTTTTTTACCGCGCACCACAACCTGCACGCATACGGCAAACATATAATTATAGATTTTTGGGCTCCCATAGTTTTCGGCCGGCCGAGTGGGTGGTGTAGGGTGGACCGACCGAAGACGGGTCCGAGTCCCATCTGGACAAAACGGTGACCCCTCAGAACGATCCTTCCAGTCACAACGTCGATAACACACCGTTTTGTTATGGAAGCCTTCGTTTGGGCCATCATCATCGGTGGTGATTTAATTTGTTTGTAGTATACACTTTTCGTGTGTGATACAAACTTACAGCATTTAAAAAAAACACACACGCACACACTGAATGAAAAACGGTGCATCCTTTCGGTTCACATAATATAAATATATTTCTCCCGGCATGTCATGGCAATGTGTCACCATGGCAAACATGACAGGAGCGTTTGATTTGGAAATCGTTTTTCTTCGCCCGGTGCCAACGCCTGCTGTGTTCCGTGCCGGTGGATTCCGTTGCTATGGTGGAGATTGGCAAAGCAGCCTGGTGCAGCACACACACGCAAGTGTGCGGAATGGGATTTTCAGTCTGACAGCGCCATTTTGTTGGTTTTTCGGGGTGCTGAAATGTGGTTCTCGTGTCGAGGAGCCAGAAGAAGGACCCTGGATCCGCTGCTCAGTGCGGCTGCAAAGGATGGTGTCTCTGCAGCGTAAGTCCTAATCCCAGGACACTGTGTGCCGTGGTGGTTTTCATCCATTAGACAGCCCGCAGGTTACCGCTCCAGCCGAAGGATACGAAGGATGCTCCGAGCATCCTTCCAGCAGCTTTCTTCTGTGTGTGTATGTGTGTGTGAGTGGGCACATCCACACTTGGCACAGCCCGACGAACGGATGCCGAGCGCATATTTATGTAGGACAGCTTCAATTTCGAAACCTTCCCGGGCGTTCCTCGTGCCCATCGCACCCTCGGCAGGGTTCTGGCTCCCCTGTGAGCACTTTCTCCACTTAGCACTACAAAAGGGAGCTCCGGGCTCGAGCTGTACGATGAACCGAAAATAAAAGAACCAAACCCCCGTGACAACCGAACGGTGGAGCGAAAACATTCTTCCCGACCCCATAGCCGTAGCCGTAGCGTAGCCAGCCAGTCAACTATGAAATTCACCTGTGAGTTAGGCCTTCCCCTGTCCTCCCACCCCTCCCCTCGGCCGCACCCCGTCGGCTCGCACACGTCTTGGGCGCTCGGAGAAGCGTCTCGTGGTGCCTCCGCTCCGTACGCGCGCGCGGCCCGTTCATCTTTTCCCCACGGGTTTTCGGGAAACGAAGCCTCAAATCCCACCGGGGACATGATAGGCGAGAAAGAGGAGGAAATGAGTCCGCCATAAATCACCCCCGGCGTGCCGCCTGTCCTTCGAGCCCCCCGGCCCTCGTGTTCCCTTTGCGGGATTGTGCCGTTTTCCTGGCGACCAAAAAACCGGAAAAAGTCTCACCCTCCTCCCAGCCGCTCCTCTTGCGCTCGACAGCCATTTGGACCAATATGGGAAGATTCTTTCTCCATCCGCACCCCACCGACCCACCCCACCCCCGGGGGCTGCACGTTTCCGACCGGCGGAGAACCATATCATCTCCACCAGTTCGGGCTGCGGAAAAACAAAGAATTCTAATCAAAAAACCGTTCCAATTTCAGTTTCTTCGCTTGCAGCTTCGTTATGGATGTGTGTTGATGCCTTTTTTTCTGGTTGTTGTTGTTCTTCTTCTTCCCTTGCTTCCTTGCTTTGGGTTCTCGTTGCTGTGTTCGTTCTTTCGTTTTCAGAGAAATTCTTATTTTCTATTATTAGTTCCTCCCCCATCGGTGTGTGTGTGTGCGTCCATCCACACCGAATCCTGGGTCCGGGAGTACGCAGCAGCGGCCGCAGCTCCCACCTAAATCTCCGTTCCACTTCGGTTCGGTTCCGGGGCCGCCGTTTGTTTTCCTCGCTGCCATCACATAACTCAGGCTGTGGGTCGCATTTTCTAATTTCAATAGATACACATCGCTTTCCAATGTTTTAATGCCACGTGTCGTCGTGGTGGGGGCCCCCGGTGGGCCGGCAGGAGCGGCGGTGAGGACAAGTTATGCTCCTTATATTTCTCTGAGTGCTCTGGTTTTCTTGCTTCCCTGTGTGCTCCCTTTTACGTCCGTCCGTCTCGTTCGGGCGCGTTCGTGGACGTTAATGAACCTTTGCCTGGCCTGCTAAGATTTCCCATCACGTTTGGGGTTGTTAGTCTTGTATTTTTGTTCTATTCGCTTCTCAGGAGTGGGTTCTTTATTTACAGGTTTTTTTTTGCTGCTGCTGCTTCGGTCTGTCTCCCTCTTACGCTCTCCACCTTCTTCTTTGCCTTCTTCACATCTTGTTCCCCCGTTGTGCGCAAAGTGCAATTTAATTTTCGGGAGAAAAGTACCCTCTTAAAAGATGACGTCCAGTGAGGATGAAGGTGGCGACTAAACGATCGTTATGCGGTTGGCTGAAGCGAAGGGATCTGATCGTTTTCCCCGCGATGGGCGGGAAAATCACACCCTCTGGGGAGCGAAACGGGGTCAGGGGGCGGCTGCCGTCCGACACGTATGAAATGCGTAGGGTTTTTTTTTGTTTCAATCCATTTTCTTATTTTAATTTTCAATTCTTCGCCCGTCGTTCCCCACTCCCATTTTGTCCCCCAGCTTGTTGAAGACGTCAGCCGACGTTGGAGGGTGGAGGAGTGCGGGGAAGAGAGGTGGTCATGAGACAGCGATATTTATATTGCGGGTTTCATATTGAAATGGCGGGCTGCATGCACACACACACACACACGCGCGGGCAGACACACATGAGCGTCTGATCAAGAGTGTGAAAACGAAATGATCTTATTGAAAAGAAGGATTCGTTAATCCGTCTCGGTTTTCATATGCTATTTCAGCGCCGTTCCCTTGACAACCGCATCGAACCGCCTGTCAGTTATAATTTAGATCTTCTCAGGCCGTGTTGGCCCGCTTTTTTCCTCGTTCGGTTGCCGCTCTCCACCATGCGAGGCTGAGCGTGAAGTCTGCGCCTGTGTCTATGCGCGCTCGCAATGGTGAGAGTTTTGGGAGGCTTTTCATATTTGGTAAGCTCGAAAAGCAAATCGATTCCATCTGCCGAATCGCGCGCGCCGTGGAGGATTCATATCGATTCCACTTCCCCAGACTCGCCCGGCAAGCACGCGGAACATAACATAATGATTTGCACATTGTGTTCAACAAATTTCCATGAATATATTCACGATATGTTTCGATGGTGAGAAACAAAGGCACACACACGCGCACACACACACCAGAGGGAAGAACAAACAACCCCAAACTTGAAAACGCAAGAGTGAAAAAAACAAAATGTTCGTTGAAATGAAATAGCGCTCATCAAAATTAGACACATTGGAAGTGCATTTCCGTTACATTTGTAGCATGAATTTTAAATTAACCCGCCCGGCCGTGGGCCACGCTTCCCCATCAAGTGTTTGCGGGTGGAAACATGTTTGATTGTTTATTCGATTTAATATTGTACAGTTCGACGCTCGGCTGAAGGAAGTGGAGCGACAAACAGCGAACCATGTCTCTTTGGTCAATGAAAAGCAATGAAACACACACACACACACACACACACACACACACACACACATACACTCACATACACACAAAGTGGAATGAAAACCATACTTAAAAGTGTCACTTTTAATTTCGCCTTCACACAAACGTTTTGAAACGAACACATACAACGCGACTGTGAGCCGTGTTTGTCGTTGAGAAGTAAAAAAACGGAAAAGAAAAGTTCCAACAGTTCACAATTACAGCTGAATTTGGAAAAATGTGGAAAATTGAAACAAACGAACGGTCGGTCTCTCGTCAAGCCGCGCGAAAAGCGGTCGTCGTTGCTGCTGCTGCTGCTGTTGTTGAAAACAATCGAAGAAAACATGGCGTCGGCATGGAGACGTACAAATGGCGGCCCGCTTGGATGCTAAGAATGGATGTGTGATGAGAGCACGTGTGTACGTGTGCGCGCGTGTGTGTGTGATGAGCGGAAAACAACAGCACTGCGTGATGATTGTTGTTTTGTTTGTTTGTTCATTTGTTTGTTTGTAGTGTTTTTTTTCTGTTCTTTTTCGCCTCTTCCCTTTTCTCAACCCCGTCGGTGAACCATGCCGCGGTGACATGGTAAATATTTTAAGTGCCTTCTCCCGGGATTTTTTATGGTGCGCATTTTTTGGTAACTTTTTCCCTCGTGTGTGTGTATGTTTTTTGACAATTTGACAATGCGTCCACATTTCGCTACCATCACCACCAACAGAGGCAAGTGGGTTGGGGCACAATTCTTCCTTTCCCGAGCGAACTGCCGAATCACGCAGAACAATTATTTGTGTTACGCAAACGCATCGCACAACTCGTTGCTCTCATTTTTTTTTGTGTTTCTGAGTCGGCTGTCTACCTGCTTGCCACAGCGCTGCCGCAGGGTTCACCAAGAAGAACGCGATATCTGTCTGTTGTTTCGGAGAGTATGTGCTTCTGATTGCAGCTAACATCTTTCAAGCAACCCCGCGTATGAGTTTACCAGTGCTAATTCAAGTGTTCGGTGCTAAGTGAGCGCGACCGCGAGAAGCCATATAAAAAACCAAACGAAACTAAAAAAGAAATCAGATCGGCTTCGTAAAGTACACAAAGTTTAATTGATTAATTCAACAGATGACACCCTGAGGCTCATTTCGCCGTCGAAGGAAAGGCCAACCGGCGGTCAGTTCCACGCGGCCACCACCGTCGCCGGGCGCACAGTATCAGTGCGATGTCGTAAAATAAATTATTCAGCATCATTTTCTGTCGAGTTAATGATCCAGTTTCTATTTTATATATGTGTTCCTTTTTTACGTTTCGTTGGTCGGTTGGGTGTTTCGTTTTGTTCTCGTTTGGCTGTGCTTGTCCATGGGAGTGTGTGTGTTTTGGTTTTTTCTTCTTTCGCTCTCGTTGATGCGGTAGCGATGCATCAATAATTTACGATTGCAGCAATCGCATCGCGAGAGACACACCGATTGATTGAATGTTTTAAAGTTTCTCGCCATAGCCGGCCGACACGCGGGAGGAAATGTGTAGCATTTATAAAACATAAAGCTTGCGAGCGGAAACAAAGGTTATCAGGGCTCGAATGGGCAGTACGCCCGCCCTAGTTCCGCCCGATAGGCGGCGGCGTCCACCACACCACCGTCGTTTACGATGCGAGATGAAATATAAATGGCGTTTCTCGATTATGCTTGTCTACATGATGGAAATTAGCGTCGGCGATGCATCGGTTTCGAAAAAACAAGAAAACAACATCAACAACATCCACTTGCACTTTGAGCTGCACACTGCAACGCCGCAAATGGCGAGAAATCGGAAGTGTCCCGGTTGCGGATGCCAAAGCCCGCGGGCCATCTTTAATTAACGGTCGCCAAACGATACCATCCCCATGGTAACGACCGGGCAACCACGGCCATTCGACCTTCGTCCGCAGCTCTGCGCACGTTAAAGTCCGGAAACCCCCGTTTTAAAGGTGTGTTGTGGCCCCGAATTTAAAGGGTTTTTGTCGCCGCCGTTTGTCTCCCGGTGGACGCAACCGGCAGAAGGCTACACAGTGCAAGGCCAGGCCTCCCTTCGGTCTCGGGCCGTTTAAAGTGCGTTTTCAAAATTTATGACGAATAAAACCTTCATTGACCCCCGCGTGAACGTGTGTACTCCTCTGGGTGGCTGATGGTGTGTGTGTGTGTGTGTGTGTGTGTGTGTGTGTGTGTGCGGAGTCACCCACTTCCGCGCCACCTATTCGCTAAATGGGTCTTCCGTCTTTCCCGACCACCCCTCCCGACAATTATTGCTAACGCGGCGGGGAGAAAATCGATTTTCCCTGCAGTCTGGGTGCAGACTGGGTGGCGTTGGTGTTGTTGTTGTCGTGATTTCGGTGGTTCCGAATTCCGAAGCGGAAAACTAGCGCGGTGCACAACTAATGGCTGTTTGTTTTTGCGACGCCGACCATGTGATCACGTATGCACTGGCGCGCTGGCCGTTGGCGATGGGGTGGATGCAGATGACGGCGATGATGCACAGCTACAGCTATAGGCTTTGAGTGGGGTCGCTATAGATACGACTGGCCGCCATAAGCGACACGGGGTGCCGTCGGTTTTGAGCAAGTAGACTTCGCTTTCAGCTCAGTGCACACAGTAAGCCATGGGGATCGGTTTGGATTCTTGTCTCGATGTGCCGCTTTTAGCTTATGGATGTGTTTTTGTGTGTTTTTTTTTGCAGCAGTGGAGCTAGTCAGTGTGGCTTAAGCCGAGCGATAGCTTCAGCCGATGACCGATGGGGATGGCAGGAGGGAGGTCATTCCTCCGCTCACCACCAACCACCCGCCAAACCCACGGTCCGGCTTCACAGCGACTGCGGGACCGCTGCGGACCATAATAATGTGGCATTCGCGCGTATTTTTCCTCGTTGGCCGTCGCGGCGTGGAAGGACGTCCTCATCGGACGCGCTCGGTCCACGTCGTTCCGTCTATTATAATTGCTCATTTTTACTTCGTTTCCTTCTTCTTGCACGGATTGGCCTGGCTCAGACCTTGCGCAGTGATCCGTGCTTCGGAGGGGTAGGTGGTCTTTGAGGTGGCACGGGGAGGGGGAGTTTAAGGCTCTTCTTTCTCTTACTCTTCATCGCATCTCGCATCTGCCATTTGAGCTTTGGTTCATATCTTCTCTACCGTCATTTCCCCGCTTCTCCATTGTTGGGCTCCTATTCCTCCATACTCCCACACACACACACACACACAAACACACACACACACGATCGAAGGATGCGACACACTCAAAACTCGAAACCAGAAACGCATGCCTGCCGCTGGCGCACTTCTGCGCAACGGGCTTTGCGTGAAAGTTGAAGGCGTAGTTTAACAAACGCGCGCGCGCACGCTTGCGAGAGCCTTAGACCCAACAGTCGGGCAGAAGGAAAAGGAAAAAGATACGCCGTGTCATGGTCCGCTTCGTGTAAAACCATCACGCATAAATTAGAATCAGCGAGTTGAAGTTTATTCACATAAATTAGTCAAGAGAAAATGGGGGGAAGAGACCACGGCAAGATAGTCTTCTATTCGCGTGCGCCACCACCGCCATTACCACCAATACGTGTCCACCGATCGACAGTGGGACGAGTGGGAGACAGGGCGAGATGACGTCGGCGAACGACGAGGTGACCATTTGGACCCAAGAGAGTGGACCCCGATGGGAGCCGCAAACGCAATTGGACGCCGAATAATAAGGTTAAGAAGGTTTGAAAAAAGTCGAATGAAATGGATAAAGAGCGAAGCATGAAATAAAAAAATCATTAACAGTGCCATGGGGAAGGTGTGAGGAATTGGCATCAGAGCGGAGGGGGTGATAATGAGGAACGGTACGGGATCGGACAGACAGCAAGACTGCAGTGGCTAAGGAGGAGCAAAAGTGAGTAAAACGCAACTCAGCCGCACAGAAACCGCAGAATCGGAGCGCAGAAAAGAGTGTGCTCCGATTCAGCAGAACTGATGCGTGCGAACAAAGCTGAAAAAAGTGAGAAGCACAGTTCCAGATCCAGAGAAGAATGAAGAATGGAAGCAACGACTGTAAGAACAAGCAAATAAACTTCACGGAATGAAAGCACCGGAGAGTGAAACAGTGATTCGAGCGAACGGCACCAAAACTGCACACGACATGAAGAAGAAAATGTTTGATTGAAAAGTAAATGAAACAAAAAACACAAAAAGTTAAATAAATGAGAAAATGATAAAAATGAAGCGAAGATAGGTGGGGAACAAAAAAAGGCAGATATTTTTTTCAAAACCCAGCGTACGTACCACGAAACTACAACGCAATATAATGCAACACACTCCGGTTGGAAGCAGAATGAAACAAACAAATGAAGAAAAAAAACACACTCTCTCACACACATACAAAAAAAGCGAGAGATAAGAAGACTGCACAAAAGTGCAGCAAGTGAACCGAACGGTGTAGTCCGCCGAGAAAATGGAATGGAACGAACGCGCGACCGAACGAACGAGCGTTCCGGCCCGGTGGGAAGATGAAAAATCATACATTTAATACACACTCGTACGCACGAACACAGTGAACACAGTGCCTAATTACGCACCGTACGCAAAGCGCGCAAGGCCACTCGTCCTTTCGGATCGAATCGAACGCGATGCAACCCGATAAATCGAATGAATGATTAATAAAGACCATGGTCTCATTAAGCGCGCTGCCAATTGCAATGGCCGCCGGGCTGTACCACAGTCTTCGCCCGGCCTGCCTCGATCGGTTTCGTGTTTCATTCTGTGTTTGCATCATCGCAGCATGCCTAGGATGATGGGAGCACGTCGCAGTTGTGTCCTCGTTCGTTCGTTCGTCCGTCGGTTCGTTCGTTTCAGAAAGTGTCGAAGAAATAGGATGACCGTAAACCATCCGCACGATGGTGGACAGTTTGGAAGCAGCGACGGGTAAGAGATCCGACTACTTCACGCCAGTAATACCTGGTGGGAGCGAATATTATATTATATATCCTCATTACGATTGCATTACATAGTGCACACAACGGAGCCCTCCCCGGAGTCGGTGATGGCGGATCGGATCCCGTAGACTGCAAGACACTGCACACGGAACAGCACACGCACACACTTCGGTCGCGGGTATTCCGCACACGACGAAGAAACGCGGGCAGGTCGTTGACGCTAACGTCGAGCGTAAGACGTCCCGCATCCGAACGCTCATCACCATCCAAACAGTCCGGTCGCGAAAGAATTCGCAAAACCGCTCCACCAGGCACGAGAGCGAGAGCTACTGATTGTCCTCGTCGACGTCGACGACGACGGGGAAATGGACGCCCAGGGCGCATGTGCAGGACACACGGAAGAAAGTCGCCTCCATAAGAACCGTCGTCCTCTGGGCTTGGACGGGCGCATCCGGGCCTGCCATTGGCCTCCGTGTTCGCCTGGAGACTGTGTCGGGAACATGCGCAACAAACGCTTCTGCCACACGCAAATCTCTATTGATGTAGATGTGCTTCACCGGCCGCCGTGCGCTAGCCCTTTCCGGACGCACGGGAGTGTCTTGCACCGAGCCAGCCGCACGCTCTATATACATTAGAGTTAAGTTCAGCCTCCACAGCCTGTGGCCTGTGCTTGCGCATTCTGTGCGCTCTTTCCTTTTCGGTCCTCCCTCGGTTTCCCGGTAGCGCAAAGCATCTTACGTCTGACCCTTTTCGTCCTTTTTGCGCGTACGAGTGCCGAAGGAACTCCCCGGTAACGAATGCCCGAACTTCGTTCGCTCCGTGCGCTTGGCATCATCTTCTGTGCCCGGCCCCCTCTGTTCCGGGACCCACCTCACCTCGGTCCTTCTGAGTGATTTATGTGCGTCTATCTATTTGCCTCTCTAAAAGCTAGCTCGAAAATGAATCCTTCCCTTCCCAACCCCTCCCGGTCTTTGCCACAATCCGCCGTCATCCAATCGGTCGGCCAGAAGGCAACCGGCCCAGTCTCGTGGTTTTCCGTAATGGCTTTTTCCCGCTCGGGATTTTTCCTGCTCTCTGCCAAGGTCGACATTTAATGTAACAGCAAACTTCCATTCACCGAACCGAACGCAGCGCAGGGGTGGTTCCTTCCTTCGAAACGGGGAAGATAGAGAGAGAGAGAGCGGGCGCAGAAAGGCGCAGTATCATTGTACGCTGCTTCCTGAGGATGCTCCCGCTTCCTGAGGACGGGTGGCCAGGCGTCGGTACGTTGTCCACGATGTCCGCAAAATTGTTTTTCGGACCGGAAGTTCCGTCAACGTTCCAGGGATGTCAACGACCAAGACGTCCCATTTTTTGAACGCTCACGAGGCACATATTTGCTCTGGCCGTAGAAATGGGCATCTCGCCCGCGGCAGCCTCGTGGCGGCGAAGGGATCTACAACTCCAAGCGAGTGGCTTTAAATTTGAGTCGAAAACTTTTTCACAATTGCTGCAGGAATCATGATGGATCATTTCTTATTTCTTTTTCCCGGCGTGTCACGTCACCGTACCCATGGAAAGGTGATTTGAATTCCATCCCCTTTGGCTCCCTGGTATGAAAATAGCGGAGGCACGTTTGTCCTCAGGAAGACTAAGACCATCCGCTCGTCGTCGTTGTCGTTATCGCGATTGTGCACCGCTCACACAATCGTTTTGTAACCAAAAATGGCTCATACTATGCTGTACTAGCTGCTGGTGCTGGTGCTGCTGGCAGGCCACCAGTAAACATTTATTTTCCTAAGCCCCGGGAATGCGCGCACGAGGGCCATAGATAAAGCCGGCCAGCCGGTGGAAGAGTATGCGATTCGGGAGGCGATGGCTGGCCCCGCTTGGCTCGGCTCCCTCTGCCCGCTGCCTGTGGAGCACGTCATGTAAGTCGCGCTTTGCCTGAAGCTTCTATTTCTTACGAGTCTTTTTTCTCTCTTTTTCAAGCGATTTTGCTCTAGCTTTTAATGATGTTTGCCAGCAGCAATATATTCCAGCACCACTGCGCTGTCAGTCGCCTTTGGCTGCTATGGGGACGTGCTGCCGCCTGCTTCGCCCCATCGTCAGCTATCGGAAATGCAAATAGTTGCCCCCGAAATTCGGGTGCACCACGTTTACTTTGCTGGATGATGGGTTCTTGGTGGAGTGGCTGCGGTTGGAAGTGGGCCCTGTTTGACCGATCTTACCCCAGATAGCATGATATGAATTTAGTGACGGAGTGTAATGTGCCTAGGTAGCCCCGATAGGCTAAAAAATAACACACGCGCCACAAACCAAAGTCTTTGTGTTTTAGTGGTCTTAGTAGCATTTCGAGTTTCGCGCTTCGAATTGCGAGCAGATTGCCCTGCTCTTAAAATCCGAACTGTCTGCGGACCAAACAATCGCCGTTTTATTACCCTGTACAGGTGCTGTTTTTTTGTCTTCTTCAGACAAACCCTCCCGGGCAGTTAGACACAGCCGTGGAACAGTGGGGGCCTTTCATAATCACCACACTACTGACATGTGCTCAAAATGTCACAAAATTTCCAAAGCAAACGTCGTGCCGTGTGTGTGGCCAAATGTTTGACGTTGGCTTCGTGCAAACTTCCGAGACGCCAGTGCGCGCCGAGGATTAGGCGAAATATCTGAAGTATGTTTGGGCAGGGAATTAAACATGGATTAACGTGGCTCGGCTGACGTTGTCGGACCCGCCCAGGGTGACACTGTTTTTCGGTCCTTTTCAATTGTCTGGAAGAAGCAATTATTCGTTTCAAACGACGCTTAAAACGTTCGTTCAAGTGCGCTCGAGCGCAGCACTTGGCGATGGTTGCTTTATCGGTATAATTACATGATCGATTTTTAAGCAGCACTGATTTGCGCTTTATCTTTCGGGTTATTCCCATGGGTCGGTCATTTATATCAATCCTATCGGAGCGAAGGAGGGAGGGGGCGGTCTTTTCTGGGATATCTATCGCCCTATACACTGTCGCAATCGTGGAGAAATCGCGCGGGTCCACATGCAGGCAAAACAAACATTACCGTGACCCCCCAGTCCCGTCCGCGACAGTAATTACATTTCCAATTCGCCACTGAGGCATGCATGTGCGTCTGTGTGTGTGTGGGGGGTCCGGCCTGATATGAGTGTCTAGAGTGCGTTGATATGAATCGTTTTTTTGTTGTGTTCGTCACCCTTGCTGATGTCTGCAGAACGTGCTCAAGCATGAAATTGTGTCCGAGATCTCCTCCAGGAACCAAAACCCGAGCTGAAGACTGTTCGTGTCATTAACGCATGGACAGAGGACAATAACAGCAAACCAAAACACAAAAACAACACCAACAACACACACACTTACACTCCGCACCAGACGCAAGGGCATTTTGTGCAGTCTCATTTGCTTCGGGTCGCTCCAGCCCGTACAGCATTCCGTTCCAGCTCCGATCGGGGTTTCTGTTCCGCCTTTCTGTGGCACGGCGTATAGACCTCCGCCCAAGCCGCGAGATGGCCCGTGTGGCCGCTGAGTGTCGTTAATCAAACACTTATTGATGGGGTAATTTCGTTCGTTTCGTTTATTTCCATTTTCCTTCATTGACGGGGCCATTGTCGGCCGTCGCTGAATCAGTCATGTTGTGGTTGGATTTAATGTACGCGTGTGCGTCGTGCTACATGCGTGTATGTGTGTGTGTGTGTGTGCCGTTTAACAGCGTGAAGGTTTTCATGTTGGAGGTTCACGGGGATGTTTTTTTTCTTCATTCTGTTTCCCAGTTATCTCCCTAAACACGTCATATTAAGATTACGTTTTGACATAAAGAAGCCAAATCGACGACACCAGACCAGCACGCGGTTTGCTGTCATTAAGCGATTGCGCGAGACAGCGCGTTCCCATGGTTACTACAAACGTGTGTACTGAGCATGGATGCCGCTACCGATGAGGCGATGGTGATTTGCCCTAGCAAGGTTTGAAGTGTTGTTTTGAAGTGTTTGAAACCGCGGTGTAATGTTTACTCTGTGCAGCACCAACAATTTGACAAGTGAAGTAGCACTTCTTGACAGTTCGTTTTTGGCGCGCTTTTTCAAAACGCGGGATACAGCGGTGTTTTACTGAGGAAAATGTAACTAAATTTATAACTAAGTTACAGTTCGCAATCAATAAAACGTTACATTTTGGGCAACGATTTCCTGTTTCGAACGTAAAATGATAATTGTAGCTCTTCTTCATAACTCATTAAATCGCGAGCTATTTCTAAACCGTTCACATCGGTTATTGGCAGCGACTGTTGCATGGATGGGGTTTCTTTTTTGCTTAAACGATAACCTCTCAAAAGGTGGCAAGATGAGTTTCCATTAAAAAAAGAGGGATAATTCGCTCGGCAGCGGCACCGAGGCGAGCTAAAGGCGTCGTAAAATAATCGCCATAAAAATAAAAACAAGCCCACTGGCAGTTGCCGCTGTTGCAGCCACAGCCGATGCATGCAGCATCCTCTACCGTAGAGGGCTGGAGGTACAGAGGATCGGGAGACTGCGGCCACTTAAAATGTGTACTACACCCGCGTGCCTCGTTGCCGCTGAAGAAGCTCCGGTGTGCTGAAGCAAAAAGGCGAACTCAACTTATTAACCAAACAGTTGGAACGACGACGACGACGGCGACGGTGGTTCGATGAAGCTTCGAAACATGCATAAAAACCACGCTCGGAGCGTGTATTTTACTGCGTGCAGCCTAGCGTAGCGGACATGTGTAGAAATTAGTAAAAATAGCATCTCCACCAACGATATAACGACGAGTCACGTCACCAGCCGCCGGATCTCGGGACGTTGTCGGAAGGAATGTTCATTGAGCAAAGCTTGTAACAAAGAAAAAAAAAACAAACCGGCGACCAAACACATCCAATCAAACGACGGGCAGATTCAGATTCCGGTACCCGAAACGAAAGCGAAAATGATCGCCGAGCCAGGGTCGTTAAGACAGCCAGCCGTCCTCACAGCGCCTGGATAATTCGCCCCATCACCGGCAGGGCCAGCAGCGTCTGGTGAGGTCCGATCGTGAAGTTTTTTATGATTTGTAGCATAATTTGACGAGTTCCCGGGATCTTTGTTTCCCGCAAGCATGGGACACAGCACCTCCGGGAGGAAGGAACGACGTCGGTTCGCGGGCCATAACGTTCCGCAACAAAATAAGTATCTTGCGCAGAGGTTTTGCGTACCAGAACGATTCATTTGCGAGCTGACGGCGGCCGGCACCGATTCGGAAAGCATCCGCGAAAATGATGCAGAAATTTATGACCCTGGGAAGCCTTCCGTTTCGGGATGAAGATGCGGACCGTTTTGGTGCCCCGTTTTTGACTCGTCTCGGTTGACTTTGGGGTTTTAATTTGGTACTCTGGCCGAGGGTGTGTGGGAGAGTGAAGTTTTTTTTTGTTTTTTGTTGGTCGTTGGCTTGTTTCGCAATTTCGAGAATCACCCTGATTCTGGATCGTTTTCTGGCTCGTTAGCGTACGGGTTTGCAGGCAGCGCTACGAAGTGCCAGAAAGTGCTACATTTCTAGCGAAATTCTTCGAAACTATTCCCCGTCCATATAATGAATCACAACTTGGATACCGCCGCAAGTATGGTGCAAGGTGGCAAAATCGTTTGGGATGGGTTCCGCCGTTTCTCCCGCACGGCACAAATGTCGCTACAAATGGGTACATTTTCGCTTCGCTTTTCGAATGATGGACCGCACCGCCGGTCGTCCCGCAGCATCCATACCAAAGCGGCAGAAAGCGCTCGGTCATGACGTAAATGTTGTTTCGATGTTGTTGCATCCTCACTTGCCATCACTTGGACGTGGAGAGCAGCAGCCGCAGCGGAGACAAGCACATTACATTAGGATCCTCCTGCGGGAGAGTGATGATCTCGCGTCCCCGGCCCGGACGCTTCGGGGGAGGAAAGTGATACGGCTAAGTGATGAATTGATCAAAAATTCACTTTCGCAAATGCCATTTGCACCCGCGCGGCTGCTCCGCCGTCGGATGACGGGACGGCCGCAGCCGGCCGGGCAAAACGCATTACAGTCCTTTCCCTAATTAAACCATCGTCCTAATGACATTCTCGCTGGTGGGCTGGTGGGTTCCAGCAACGATTGCCACCAAGGAATAGACCGGCGAGTGCTGTGTGTCTTCTTTCCAATTTCCTCGTGCGGGTGCGTGCGTGTGGGTGTCATGTGCCCACAGCACCAGAAGGAGGATAATCATGAATAATGTATGTCGAAGTCGACTGACTGTGCCTCACCGTCTCGTTCCCCTATCGCAATTCCGAACGTCGGCGTCCGAGGGGGTGGTTGCAGTTTCTCGGCACAATTTGTTGGTTTGCGATCCAATTTATTGAACTGCTCAATCTCCGCTTTCCGAACGTCCACGGTCATACACACACATCCGGTGACTGTATTACGTCGGGGTTTTCGGCAATGCAATGTATGCAGTGGCTTATCCCGTTTCCAGGCCCAAGCTTGGAAGCTGGAGAAAAAGGGGGAACGTAAACCACAAAATAAGATGCAATCCCCACATGGCATCCCCCCTCCTCGATCCCTCCCCCGCACCCACTCTTGGAGTGGGAGCGATAAGTTGCGTACGTCTTCGACAAATCCGCGTCTTATCAGGTGGAATAATAATAATGCAGCACAGAGGCAGCGGGCAGCTCGCGCCAGTCGAGGTTGATTGAAATCCGGGCAGTTTGATGTATTGCGAGCAATAAATAATTCCTCCGAGATCGCTACCCCGCTACCTGGGCGGCCGGGGCTAATTTGGAATTCATCGTGCGAAGTTGCGGATTTGCCTCGGAAGCGACACGCAGTTGCACAATCCGGAGATAATAAAATTACGATGGTGTAGCTGAGCTGTACGGACAGCGTGACAATGGAGCTTACAAGCCATCGTGTGTGTGTGTTTTTCTGTTTTATTCCCTGTCCTCTCCTCCACCCTCTCGTCTATGTGTGGAAAGTTTTTCCCCAATAATGTGGTTATTGATTATAAGAAAGATTTATGGACGGCATTTAGCATTATTTGACAGCACGTGTCTCTAAGAGATTGTTCTTATTCAATCAAAACTCTTTTGCTTTCTTTTGTTTTCGTTGTTTGTTTGTTCATTTGGGAGCGGCAGTTTGAATTTTGAGAGAAGTTCGTTTGGCAGCTTCGGTACAACGTTGTTGTGATGTGTCAGAGGACAGCTGCGAACGTAGTAGCCATTGATGCCTAGGTACGGCTTCGCCTTTGGGAGCACCTGTCATTCTCGAATGCAGCGAAACCAGGGGCTATAAACCTGTGGTGTTCCTCGCCACCTTAATGCGCACGCACATTAAAACACATACGCACACAAATCAGAACCTTCATCCAGAAAGGCACCGGGCGTAAATCGAGCGTATCAAACGAGCAAGAAGCGTGCGGAACAAATCATATGGCTTGCATTATGTTAATTTTTGTTTGACTTCACCCCCAAGTCCAGCTCTGCCTGCTGCCGGCCGGGCCAGTTTACATCACCCACGGATTTACGGTGTTTTTCGGTGATGCTTGCGCACCGCGCAAACAAAGCCATTGTTGGCTACGATAACAATAAAATACTAATACCGATAATATAATAGGATACCATATAATAACAATAATAATCACACTCCAGAAACGCAACAAAACCGACCACGCGCACGCCCCGGAGGGACACTGGAGCGTGTGGCCGCCGAGCTGTTCGAAGCTGACATAAAAAAATCATAGAACCTCAATCTCCGGTGGGAATCCGGATGGCGAACCCGCCACACAGTTGTTTCGAGGGCGTCGCTTTAGCGACTTGCACATCGTACCACCGTGCACTGTCTGAACTGTCTTATTGTTTGGGAAGAATTGACATCGAGTGAAACTGGAAGCACGGAGCACGACGGGCGTTGAAAAGCAGGGTGCCACGTCTGAGGGCGGCGGATTCGGAAATAATCTTCTCCGTGGATCGTAAGACCGTTTTCCAGGCGGCATGCTTGCGCACATTTTAAAAAGCTTTTTAGAAATGTCTTTCGGAAAATCCAAGGGAAAAAAGCAAAATAGGAAAAAGCAAACCAAAAACCCGACTTAAGTGGAGTGGAAAACTCTCGGAGAAAAAGTTTAAACAAAAACGTTGCAAAAAACGCGGAGCAGAGATCCGAACGAAATGGAAAACTCGCTGTAAGAGTACAGGGGAAAAACAAAATCGAGCAGAATTACTTCGAACGGCACCGGAAAGCTAGGAACACAATGCAGGTTAAAGATGAGGAAAGTGAATATTATCTGCGAGGAAGCCAGCACGCACGAGAAAAAAAATCGAAAACGCACGAACCCAACAGCAAACAAGTCAACTTTTTGACTTATGGCCGACCCATTTTTTGTTGATTTTTCTCGGCTTTCCCGGCGTTTATACCGGGGCGAGATGCAGGGCGGGCTGGCTGATTTGTTGTTGTTTGCCATTCTGCTGAACCGTGCAGCCGGAGGCCACATCGGTAGGCGGGATGATCCCCGCCTTCGCAACATCGTTACTCTAATTATTCCGCTCTCCGGCGTTTGCGTCAGCCCGGATACTGCGTCAGCCCTTTTTTCAGCCGGCTCAGCTTCGGGGAAGCTTAGAATCAGCGAAATGTGGCCGTTGTGCGCATCTCCAGAGCCCTTTACAGTAAATACCGCCGACCAGCACGCACGCACGCACGCGTTTGTTTGGGAGGTACGGGAACACCCACTCTTGAGAAGTATCCTTACAGCGTTTTTTTCGATGAAAAAATAGCGTTGAACAGGGAAAAAAAACACACATACAAACACAGCGCTGGATCCTTTTTGATTGGCTGCTGCTGCGCACGGAACGTGATAATATTGGATTTGCATTTTAAATATTTGATATCGGTTTCCCTTTTTATACACACACAGCACACAGCCCTTCTCCCGGCGCCCGTACGGCAACGGAACGGAACCCTCGCGTAACGAGGGTACGCGCAAAACTGTCAAACACGCTGGGCAAGGACGACCGGGGACGCGGCCGGTCGGACCCGGGGTCTGGCTTTCTGACTTTCCGCCTGGGTAAAGTAATTTCAAACATGAAAAGTGAAATCAACCCTCTCCGACCACCCACGCTCCTCCTGCGATGCTGGAAGTGGAAAGCGTTTTGCCAAAGTGCGTGAGAATGCCCGCTCGGGGTTGTGGGTGTTGCCTCGTGCCCACCCGACCGAGTGCGGGAAAATGGGAAAGCAATGTTTAAATTTGGGCATTAATTATGTTAGGTAAATTTGTAATTTGATGCCACCGGCGAAGATGTACGCGCCGGGCGTCGATTAGTAGTAGTGGCGGGCCGATTGGGCTCCAGAAGCAGTCGAAGCCGGAAGGTTCTTCTCGCGTGACGTGATTGTTAAATGAATAACAATTATTCATGGCATGGACTGCTCGCTCCTCGCCGGCTGGTAAATGGACAGTCGCCAAGGCTGCGATTTGAATATTTAATTCTAATCAGCAACGGTGATTGCGTGAGCCCGGATGAAATGACAAACAAACGCGTGTGCGCAATATGTGTGAGCCGAACAATTAACGGGCGCGAAAACAGACAGCTCCTGCTCATCGAAGCAGCCCGGAAAGATGTGCGCCCGCCGCGTTGCGATGGAGCATGGAGCGATCGGTGGGTTTACACGGTCACCTTCAATACTACCCGGCCCGCGAATACCGACCGACACAAGGTCATCATACCCCGGACTGAAGAGAAAAAGTCGATAAATTTGAAAAATTGCTTCCACGACGCGCACTCCCCCACCGAAGCCGGGCGCTATTTCCATAAGCTTACAGAGGAGTATCAAATTTTCAGCATAATTACCCCTTATCGATGAAAAACAGAACAATAGCTGACGGGAACGAGACACGGCGCTAGCGGGCAATGCAAACAACAGTCGCCCGCCTGCCCGTCCGGACGTGCATGTGGCAAGCGATCGGGTGGATAATGTTACAGCTTCCAGCTTCCATCCAGCGCCGAAAGTCGGCTCCCTACGCCGCTTATTTCCCTGCGCCGGGTTTCGGTTTCGTTCAGCATCTACACCTCCCCACCCAAAAACCGGGCGAGCGAATGCGAAGGGACCTCTACGTTTGTTTGCGTAGGAGGTGGTTGGTAAATCCTGACGCCCGAGCAAGTGTTGGTTTGTTTGCGTGTTTGGTTAAAAGATAAAGCAGATTTTGGTGCATTTTCCCAAACCAACGCCCCTGTGCGATGCCGGGCTCCCATCGGTTGGCTTTAACATGTCCCTGCTTCGCCGGGATAGCAAAGAGAGAGAGAGAGAGAGAGAGTGAAAAAAGAGGCGCATCGCAAAAGGATCACGAAAGTGTTTTATCGCGTAGATGGCATCGTTAACGGTACCTTCGTCCTTCAAGCGCAATAGGGTAATGGTAATCTAAATCTAACGGCCTGTAACGGCCTGCCGTGTGGCAAGTGTAAAATAATTTTATAATTGAATGTACCCTTCTGGTTGGGAAGTCACCGCTCCCCTTTCTTCCTGCCGCAAGGTCCGTAATCCCTTTTTCCGGACGCGCAGCGCTGCGATTGCCGGGTGCCATTTTTGGTTCGGTATTAGAATAATTACCGGGCCCCCCGCCCGGTCGAAATGTACTCCCGATGGTCTGTTGCGAAACTACCTACACCTCGGCCGGTAGTTCGGCCAGATTGATCAATGGCCCGAGGCACAATCAATCTTCATCCCTGGCTCACGCTGGCCGGCGTCGGCGGCTTACACTTGAATTACACACGCTTCACTGCGGACGGAGGCACAGCGGGGACATTCGCCATCTGCATTGCATTGGCCGGAGCCACCCTTTAATCCCGGTCCGGAGAATTGATGTTCATCCCCTGGATGGACATTTTATCCAGCAGGAATTCCCTTTTTGCGTACTGATAATTGCGTGCGAGGCGTTGCTTTTTGTTGCGCACTGCCGATGGATAGATTGCGTGGCGTTTGCGTCCCTCCCGGTGCCCGTGGTGCCGTGTCCGAGTGCAATGGGCCGGATTGACCCTTCCGCTGGACGTCTAATGACGTGCAGCAGGCGGCGGTTACATATCGGCCAAAATATAGGGGTAACGGCCGAACGAATTGCGTACGAGAGGACATTAGGTTCTGGTGCGTTTGGTGGCCGGCTTGTTTTTTTTTTGTCTCTTTTGGTTTTGGTTTCGGTCGGAACGGTCGGTTGGCCCAACTCTCCCAAACGATGAAGTCAAACGGGACGGACTCCGGGCTCGGACTCGGAGTTAATTCTCCCTCCGGAGTTGGTGTTAAAAAATTAAAGGAATTCATTCGAAACAATTTCCTCCGACTCAATCCGATGGACATCGAAGTGTCCAGGGTGGGAGGGTTGATTCACAGGCCACCGATAGATAGCACACCGCCGGACAATCCCATTGGAATAGTTGAATTTAGTGCGCTCAACCATTTCGGATTGTCGGCGATATCGATCTCCTCTCGGACCCGCACGCCACGCCACGGGGTTTGGGTTTTGTGACGAGGGGAAAATGAGATCCTGGGGCTGTTTTTTGTGTTTTCGGGTTTTCCTCCGTGCGTGTTCATTTCTTCACCAGCTTCGATAGGACCGAGGGCTACCTGGGTGATAAGGGTAAATGTTCACGCAAAATGTACAACCTACACACTATTCGGCAACTATCTACGACCGCTACGATTGCGTGCGTTTCGGGGGCGAGCAGCATGTAAATTGAAAAGGGTTTTATGTTCCTTTAAGAGCTCCGGTAGTTTTTATTTCGTTGTTTGTTTTGGTTGGTTTAGGTTTCGTCTGCCGATTGAGTTCTATTTCATGCCGGCACGGGATTGGCAAATGCGTTACAGTACGAGCGTTAGATAGACCAGCAATTGTGTAGCATGTGTTATCAAGTCATTACAATAGAAAACCAATTTAATCTCTTCTCGTTGCTCTCAACAAACGGAGAGTTGCTGGAACGAGTTGTGTTGCGAGTTGGTTTAGCATGTTTTCAGCGTCAGAAACAAAACAAAAATAACACCATCATGAAACTGGAGTAAACGGATTTTAATCGCTTAACCACACGAGCCGTGTGGGGAAGAAAACAATGTGCTTCGATACATTGTTCGTAACACGTTGTACACGTTGTGCGCGTTATAAGGAGACGTGCGTAATTTAATTTTTGAACGCAATTTTATTTCGCTCGCGTGACATAACTCAAGAGGGCAATCAATATTTTACCGACCACTTCCTTCGGCCGCGCAGCCGTCGCGCGATGGGTGATTTTTGAAGTGACTTTAATTGAGTAACAATTGCGACTGGGCAGACCCGGACAGACTGGCTGGAGGACCCACTTCACGTACCACCGTTCTGAAGCGTGAGCTACCGCAGCCTCAAGCGGTGCCCGGAGGGAGAAAAGCTTCCGGTGAAGATGGTCATCGATACAACACAGTGTATCAGACTCGAAATCGCACTGGTTTGGTGCACAATGAAATTTTTGGAAGAAGTGTTCTCTCAGTGTTTCGGAACATGGCTACACATAGATGATATTCTATTTGAAGCGGTTAGAGAGAACATCTAGCAAGACGGCCCTGTTTTCCAATCCCTTTGTTTTATGATACATTTTTTAAAACATGTTTATAGCTTAAGAAATATCTTGCAGTAGATTAGAACTTCCCTTTGTCAATTTTTTTTTCAACAAACAATTAAAAAAAGTCGCTAAGGATTCACTTAAAAGAGAATCACTTGGAAAGGAGCAAAACTGCTAGATTTACATCGCATTCTGCCCTCTATTAGTTTGTATAGTAACTCTTGTGTGTTCGAATAGTTTATTTCGATGTTATTAAAAGAGCAAAAGTTGAACTCGGTTTATTCGAGTTCATTAGAGTTAAACGACATTCCACTGTATTTTGAACGTTGTCAGTAAGGACAGTAACCTAATTATTATCGTTCCTTATAAACGTATTAAGACCCATTTAGTGATCGAGTGAAAGTGAGCATGAAATTCAATCTTTTATGTTGATATTTTCTTGAATACCCATCGAAAAATGTAGTTTTGAACTGTAAAAGATGAAGAAGTCTTCTCCCGAATTGTTTTTGCACTAAAATTTGATGAAAATGATTCGCTTTAATACAGTTTCTTTGACCGTTTATAAATCAATTTAGCCAGCCGTTAATGTCTGCAAAGGAACTGATTAATGTCAGACCTAAAGAATTTGATTCCTCTTCTCTTGATGTAAAACACTATGTTTTGATCAGCTTCTTCTTTTTCTTCTTCTTCGTCTGTGTGGCTATGCTTAGGTTGATCTGGTGAATCCAGCTTCCTGGGCCTTCACCAGGTAATCCATAAGATAGAGCTACGAAATTAGAGACCGGCAGCTAAGGCCATATGTCCCTGATCAGCTTCTTCGATCACAAAATAAGGTTTTATTTTAAAATTGCTCTCGTATCACGCTGTTGGAACATGCAACACAAGGTCTCAACTCAAGTGCACCGAAAGCGTGTCCCACATCGTGTTCGCGACAGTGTACGCCCTCGAGTATGGCAGACCCGTCGTTCAAGGTAGGTGCCCGGGAGGACATAAAATTCGCATAATGGGCACTCATAAAATTACACCGAAATGCGATGATGCGGCCAGCCAGCAGTTGATTTCGGTTTCAAACACCGTGTGTTTTAATGGCAAACTGGCGGCCCGGTTGTTGTACTACTGCCACAACGCTGCCAGAGCAAGAGAGAGGGTTACTTTAAGTACCGGCGTTTGATCGATATGAATGATTGTAATCCAATTTGTACGGAGCATTTACAATTTATGCGAGTTCGAAATCGCATCTCCTCATTGCAGTGCCCTCGGGGAATGTTTTATTTTTCTGCTTCATTTTACGCCACCGTTAAAAGGCGGAATCCCCGGGAGCGAGATTCCGGCCGGCAAGCTTGCAGCGCATCTCGGGCTGGAGTGGTTTAATTTCGTTTGACCGTTCAACGTCAGCCACGGGCTGCAGGCGCTCATGCAGACGACTAGCTGAGATACGAAGCGCGCGTGTAAGTGTATTCGACAAACCACAATCGAATAGGCATGTTCGATGTTTTGTTGCCACCCATCAAAAGGCCAGGGGGCGGTATGGAAATTCAATTTTCCGCAATGTGGAAGAAACAAAACGAAGAAGAAAAAACGACAACAACGAGAAGGAAGGGACATAAAGAAGAAGGCGGCAGAAAGCCGCATTCGGGCCGGATTTACATTCAAGTGTCCACACCTCGCCGGGGATCGCAGGGAGCATTCTTTCGGTCGCGGGAAAGTGCGCGTGAAAAGTTTTTCAATTTTCCGCCCGCATTTTCCCCTCCCGTGCGGGGTAGGGTTTATTTATGCGATTTTTCCAAACCGAATTTTAAGACACTTCAGGCTATAAATTTTGAAGTGGCCCGGTTCGCGCCATTTCCCCCACAAACAAGACGGGGATCTCGGTAGGCGAGGCTTCCTTTTCTTGACACTGATTTTTTGCTGTTGGCGTTTTGTTCGATGATCACAGTGTGCCTTGCTTATCATGGCGACGTGTTTCGATGTGTCGTCTCTCTAGCCTGCAGCAGCATTCCATCCCGAAAGTGGCACCCAAAATTTACAAACCATTGCACGCATACAAGCATGTGATTAACATTCCGGCTCACGAGACGCGAGTGGACCACGCATAAACAAACGGGAGCAAACATTAAACAGAGAAGAAGGCGAAAAAACTCACGCTTCGTTTGGGCTGCACATTTCCGCGCCGAGAAACGGGAACGGCTCCGCCGAAACACCGAAAGTTTGCAAATGAAGCTGTTGCAAAATATGCTGCAGGTCCTTGCTGTGCCTGCAGCCCACGGCACGTCCACGACTGCCCCGTACGAGTGACAAACGGTTGCGGCTGTTGCTGCTGCTAATACCTCAACAACAACTGCTACTACCAGTGTTACTTTAAGCCGATGCATTTTGTATTTTCAATGCATAAATTTGCAATTCTATTTCTGTGTGTCCCCCTTCCCGCCTGCTGACCCTTTGGTGGCAGTCTTTGACCCTTCTTCGGTCGCCTCCAGCGCTTTGCATCGATTCATCTTCGTCTTCCGCTGCGTTCCGTAAGGTTTCCTTCAACCGAGAAGGAATGGATGTCCCGGCCTGGCCCGAAGACGGGTTTTATCTATCTTCCGATGTGTGTACACTTCTGGTTTGTAAGGTTCTTCTGGAGCGGCACGATGATGTTATCACCCGCCCGAGGGCGGAGGGGAAACCTTCGCCGCCGTATGCTTTAACGCGCTCAGGTGGCCTTGGGGCAACGATGTGTCCACCCGGCAGCAAACAGAAGCAACGAGATGCGGTTTCGGATGAAGTTTATTGCATTCTCGAACCCACGGGGCTGGACGGTCAGGCGGGCCATCTGCATTTGCAGACAGACAGTGCACTGCGTGTATCAGTGTGAGAGAGAGCGCGAGAGAGACAGAGAGAGTGGATGCGCGGCGCATGACGACGAATTCGAGTTCCATTCGTTATGCATTAGCCCATTAGTCTCCGCTAGCCCCGAAGGCGCCTCTCAACGGCAGCACCGGCAGACTGCCCGGTGGAACCTCGGGTGGTCGGTCGCATTTGAACCAACTAATGCAAGAACGCCCGCTCCGGAAATGGGCTCGAAATTAATGTTTAAACCAGCCAGTTTGCTACCGCCTATGTCCCACACGACGCCACAAGGCACGTCTCGAAAAACCGACACCGGTGAGGTGCTAAACATTGCTTATGCTTTATCTTCACCACACCGACCGACCGAACCACTCCGCCGGACTTGGCACCGTTAGGATCCGGAGGGCTGTGGGCGCTGTTGGACCCACTCCAGCTGGACCGAATTGACAGGACCTCTTTACGGACGTTGGACGGGGCGGTACGGTGCGGTGTGGTGCAGATTCGCAATCAGGCACAGCAAATTATCACTGATAGAATAACACTGTGCAATCAAATGATATGTCGGGGCGTTGGGCTGCCTCCGACTGGGAGTGGGTATCGCAAAACCTGCGACCAATTATTGCGAGGAATGCATCGCTGTGGATGCAGCATTGCAGCGTGCTCGTGGAGGAGGAGCTGCTTTGTGTAAGGCAATCGGTTCTGATCGGTGTTTGATACGGAATGAGTCATTTAGAAACGCATCAGATAGCGTCTCTTAAGCTGTCAATTTTGTGAGCGTAATACTAGGATGCGATCAGCTATTGGGTGTACGAGGAAGTTTCCAGCGTTTCCCAAAAGAGGGACTTCCGCGTTCGCGGGTAGAAAATTTTGCCATTAAAAGGTCGGCAAGCTTTCGGGAAACTAATACAGCAGACTGTATTGGAGAATCAATTGAGTTTTACATGCAGGAATACCTCCAAAGGAACTTCGATCGTTGGAACTATTCTCGATTAAGGAACTTGAGATAAGCGAACGTATATCATGTTCAAGCAATTTTCAATACATAATTATCATGCAATAAGTCATGCACCTTGTGGTATCAACGCTTGATAGATGTATTTTGTATGGCTTGTATGTATTGCGCGTGTTGCAAAAAATGCAAAACATGCATCTTAGAGAGACTTTCTATCTCGGGGAGGTAGAGGTACTATCTTTGGTAAATTTATTTCTACATGCGCTCAATGGTGGGTGTTATGGCACAAAAACTGCTGGTCAATTCAGCAATGAACGCAAGTATCGATCCCAACTGATTCATTTGAGAATTAAGGTAATTTTATCGCCATTCGAGAACCACTCGTTCGGATTGCTGCAGGTCGCTTTTACCAGAAGAAAAATCCATAACAGTTTCGTTCTTGGATAAATTACAGGAACACAGCTGTGTCAGACTCACATTTTGGGGGCAAGCTCGTTGGAAACTTATTCGTAGACCCAATGCTCAACCCACAAGACATCCTGGTGTAGAAATTGCTTAGATTGTTTTATATTACAATGTATTTCGAAACATTTCAAAATCGAAACGAGTATGTTCATTTCGATTACAAATCCAATGGACGTCCGTTCTCCAGCAATCTATTAAATTATACGCAACATCATCAGCAGCACGGCGACGAGCTCGACACGGTGTTCTTTGTGTCAAACCGAAGGCCTTCGAGGTGGGGGGCTGTGCCTTGTGACTAATCCACGCTCAATGCAATCCGTTGCATTCCTCTTGTGTCGGTGTCTAATCGGTGCACTATACCGGTACCGCAAGCGTACTCTACCCAAGGCCGGTGCGCTGCGAAGCTTCGATTGAATTTGCATATTAGTGCTCAATAAACACTCGAAACGGAGGGAAACACACATCATCCGCATCAGCAGCAACAGCATCATCATCATCATCATCATTCTCATTCTCCTCCTTCAGCGCAGTGAGCAGGTTTCGATCTCGCCATTTCGCTCCACGACGAGTTTCTCCATCCGTTTTTGGGGCGTCGTCGTCGTCGATGGCGTGGCCGATGGTGTCGGGCGAGATTCCGATCGGTTGGAGCGCCATTATAGTGAAGTTGTTGTTGTTGCTGACGGTGGTGGTGGTGGAGGTGATGGTGGAGGAGAGTGCAGCTTGCAATTGCATGTTGCATGTGTCCACGGAGGGTTGAGGAGGGTAATGGATGGAGACTTGAAGGATACACGCTTTGCTGGAACGCAACGCATGCTGCTGCGGGAATGGCACGGAATGGCGTGGAGAACAAGAAAGCAAGCAAGCGAGCGAGAGTAAAACACCACCGTCGTCGCGCGCGGAGTAGCGTTTTGCGAAATCGAAGCAACCTTTGGAAGCGTGAGCGTGCAAAAACGGGACGACACCGGCGACGCTTTCCCGTTGCGGGAAAGAGGCCGTTGCAACAGTACGCGCGTGTGTGTGTGTGTGTGTGTGTGTGTGTGTGTCTTGTGCGTTTCCATCCGATTCCATGATGGTATGGGATGGTGGAATTCCTTTCGATTACATGACGCGCTCGGACGCGACGGGTGCGAATGGGTTCGGGTTCGATGGAAAAAGATGGACTGCGATGCGAACGTGCGATGGATGGATGAATTGGACGGACGGCTGAGAACGGATGGATGGATGGCCATTTTCCTCCGCCCAGCAGTGTGCGAGAAGCGTACCGAAAAGCGGGCCGCCATTTTGCGCTCCACCTCGAGTAAAATGGTTATTTCCATGCGCGAAACTGCTTACTTGCGTTGCATGCTTCCTTCCATCCCTTCCTCCACGCTTCCTCTACCCTCCCCTGCCATCACCATCCATCCCAGGCAACGAACCGGTGCCGTTGTAATCCATCCTTTTCTGCAAAACCGGGACGAATTGAAGTAGGACGACTAACGCAACGCCATCCGTTCGATTTGTGGCGTTTTCGTTTCGAGCGCCACAACTACACACGCAAACCCACACACATACACACTCGCACACATACAGGCCTCCACAGTGCTCCACGCCGACAAATGCCGGACGTCCGAACGGATATGGGAGGGGAAAAATAATTTTATAGCCAACGCGGCAAGAACTCTGCCAACTCAGCACAGACAGCGCCGTCAGGAGGAACCGGCGTTTCAACGGGCCGGGACGCCAGCACGCCAGAGAACCCCGTCCGGACAATTATTGAATGGATTTTTGCGAAAAGGCAAAGCCACTGCCGGAACTGGCAGCCGGGGACATTCTGTCTCCGCACGATTGGCTTCGTTTTGCCGTACGGCACAGAAGGTGGGTTCGGAATGGATCGCTCTAGTGAACCGTGAGGCGAAAAACCGGACCGTTCCCAATCGCCAGGATCGGACGGAACAGGAGCTTTATCCGGGAAAAATGCTCCATCGCTTGGCTGGTAGGAATGTAGCTGATCCCTCGCAGGAGCGGGCGAGAGTGAGTGAGAGAGAGAGCGAGCGAGATACGACGAAATCTCTAACACCGGGAAAATTGCCGTTGTCAGCTTTTAAGTAATTCAGACAAGCGGATTTGCCCATTATCCGTGCTTTAAATTGAAGGAGATTCACAATGTGCTGACCATCTTTTTTCGGCATCGGCATGCGGATTGCGGGAATGTTGTATCGTAGCGGGACGGCACACGGGATTTAGTTTCGATGATTTCGACTAGCTCATCGTAATTGATATCTGAAGTTACAGATTTAATTCATTACGAACATTTTGCTTAATCACGTGTCTCTTGTTGAACAGCTGAAACTCATAGCCTGCTATGTGTATTTCCGATGTCATCTATCATCCATCAGCCAGCCGTTGCTAACCAACAACGAAGGCAGCTTGATTGGCTCAATTCTTTTTTTTGGAAAATGTCTGCCGTACTGGACGTTCCAATTGCAGGAAATAAAGGCAAAGTTGTCAAATGAATTGAACAAATTTACCAGTCTTCAGCTCAGCCAACAAAACGTTCAGATGTTACTTTCGAATGCAAAACAAGAAGTTTTACACCATGTATTTTAAATTACAAGAACGTACATTTTTGTACACTTACATCTAAAGAGACGTTTTAAACGCCTACGTGATGGTCAATATGGCAACACTAAATAAATAATATGTTTCTTATAATTTCTTCTTGACATATTGACGCCATATACAATTTCTTATTCCACGTTTATATTCCATCATATTCCTTCATATTCGGATACCACCATATTCGAAAATCCACCAGTCTCTTCATTTATGATCTTCCAGAACATACAATGATATCGGCTGTTTTGTGAAACCGCTACATTAAGTCAAAGAAACTGGTAACCTTACCCTGCGGGTAAATTTTAAACACTTTGTCTTCAAATTGATCAACTGTATCGTAATGCGAGCGTACCATACCGTCTTGCAGTGAGACGAGGGACATGGACAGGTGGTGGCTGACGGTGCAGTGACAGTGACATCTCGAAGCTGGGGATTTCTTCACCAACATTTGAGCCATCGGAGCATGTTCCGCACATCCCGCGACGACGATCACCGGAAAAGTCCCGGACCGCTTCCAGGGATTAGGCTCGGCGTGTCGTGCACACCGAGAGGAAACCGCCGCTAGACCCAAAAATACACACTCAAACACATCATCCAATGCGCTAGCGAAGCACAGCAGCGCGGATGTGCTAGTGAAAGCAAACGTGCACAGCCGGCTAGAATCGGGCCGCTTTCCCCCTGGTCGGACGAACCACTTTGCCACGCTGATGAGAAACACACCCGCAGCCGGCAGCCGGTTGAAAATGTGTTTTTTCGTACCTCCCACACTTAGAATCGTCCCGGTTTTCCCCGGCTTCCCTCCTCAGCGCGCCAGCCGTCTCCGCACGCCCGCGGTTCGTGGAAAACGTGGATATTTTTCGTTCCACTCCCGCCAGGGGCACGGTTATTTGATCCGTACGTCACCAGTTTGATTTATTACATACTGATTATTGTCGCGCGAAGGAAAACGCGGCCCATGTTTTGGATTCCGTGGAAAGGAAGAGCGTAACGGGCCCGGCCCTACGCCGCCTATTATTGCGGCGTATCCGGGAGCTGGGCTCACGGCGGCACTGCGACAAGCGGGACGAAGGTGGCAAAGAAAACAGGAATCTTGCTTCCTTCCTTTCGCCAAGCGGCAGCAAATGGCCGCCCGGCGATGGCAGAAAAACGGGAAAAATGAAACTTTCCTATCTGAGGGTTTTTCGGTGTGCGCTTAACTTGCCCAGACAAAGAATTCGGGAGGAAAAGTATTTTAATTAGACGCACGTAACATCCGGCGAATGGTGGGCGGGGTTTGGGGGGGGGGGGGGGGG
>KB672891.1:1753699-1880661 GCA_000349145.1 Anopheles dirus | reverse complement strand
CGGGGGGGGGGGGGGATGGTTAAATTGTTTGTGCTCCAAATGTATGTCCCAGGGACTACTCCGAAATGGGACAAACCTGGTCCCGAAGCTGGTGGTTTATTTCTCAATACTCTTTGTTTTGTATCGCTCTAGCTGGTGCAGTCGGAAAATAAATGACTTATTTTCATCATTTTAAACTGATATTTTATACATGTACACGGCCAAAAATGCTTCGAAAAGTAATTTCTTATTAGCAGTCACTAAACAATGGCGCTTTAATGCCTTACAAGCATCCTATGGACGCGCACGGAGTGCACGAAGGGCCCATTATTTTGCGACAATTTGGTCGCAACGAATGTACTACGGAACGGTGTTTTTGGCCTATCATTCCACTTTTGCGGCCTACTCTTCTCAAACGTAAACAAAGACTCTCCAGACACAACTGAAAAATCGATTTTACACCCATTTTCGGGCGAAGACAACCGACCAGGACGGCGACCGGTGGGGCGCCTTCGAGAGGGGGGCGCGAAAATTTATGACACAGCCCTCCTTTTATTACCCACGTGGCGATGATGGTGCGTCTCTTAAAGCGAGCAACGCATCGTAGTACACACAGCAAACGCAGTGTGCGGCGCCTGCTTCCCAGGGCGAGGGGGGTTGGCTCAGTTCACTCCAAGTTTCCCATTGAGAAAGGTTTAGTGACAATGACAAAGCAGCGTTCTCATGCACGAGCCGCTGGACACCTTTCGGTTTGTGTGTGTGTGTGTGTGTGTGTGTGTGTGTGTGTGTGTGTGTGTGTGTGAGTATGTACTGCGTAGCTATTGGGAAACAGAGAGCTTGGCTGGTCCCTTTGGGCTGGCCAAGGCCAGCAGATGAGTTGGCAAGTTTCGCGTGCCCTTCATTCATTCATGCCGCTGGGCCTGCCTTCGCTGGAGGTCGAACCGGGCCGAACCGATCGATAATTTTACGCACCGGGGAGGGAAATTTTACTTTCCACGACTTCCGAAGCAGTTAATCAACTCCTCCAATCTAGTCCGGGCCGATTTTTCCGACGCGTTTAAATCCTCCGAAATCCACGCGTCCCAGACGTTAACGGAAGAGGTAGCAAAACAGCAACAAAAAACTCGATGGTCTGCTGCTTTGCATGTTAGTCGTCCACCGTGGGGCCACCTTTAAAGGATCGTTACACGGATGTCGCAAACTATATATAACCACACACACACACACACACACATACACACGTGCCGTGAAAGAGCGCCTTTAATGTCCATCCGCCAGCGGAGAGATCCACGAAACAAAAGCAGCAAAGGGAGGCCATGTGTGTGTGTGCTCGGTACAAAAATCGATCCAGTTACGATATAAAGAACGCTGGGGTCCCTGCATCGATTTTTCATCCATTCATCCAGCCGGAGCCGCCCGGAAACACGACGCAAACACCGGTACCACGGCGGTGGACAATGCATTCCTTCGGGCTGACGGCACTGTGAGGGTGGTAGTGAAATAATGTACCCACGGCAACAAAAAAAGCGTAAAAACCCCCGAAAAGTTAACCAATTTCTGGAGCCCTGCCAAAAAAGGGACCCCAAAGGGCCGCGGCAGGGCGCGCACCGGCTCGCTTTATACGGTCGCTGTCCTTTCCGGGCGGCATTGATCAATCGCGCTGACCAGTACGGGGCCCGGTCGTTCCTGAGCAGAAGGACACACACTAACGGCATCGTCAACAGGATGACACAGGTTGTGGCACGGCGGGCGGTCAGAACATTTTGTTGTTGTTGTTGGCCTGTTGTTGTTTTGTTTTCGGTTATGGGTACTTCACAGTACTTCTGGCGCGGTTTCGGAGATTTGGGAAATAGAGAGTTTGAGCGTGCGATTTTTTTTCGTACACCCAATCGATTCACTTGCTCCAGTGAATCCCAGCTTCACTGCCGTTGCCATGGTAATGGCGAGCAGGAGAGTAAGTGAGTGAGAAGTGGGGAGGGCGAGCGAGAGTGGGGAGAAAAAACCATTCCAGCGAAACATTATCAATTCCCTTTCGCGACGTCATCATTATCGGACGGAGACGGTAATGGCGCGGCGACATTTGCAATGCTGTGTTACTGGTGCCTCGCTCCTTGCGGCCGCTGTCCTGTTTCTTCAGAAAGCAATTTTTTCACCATTAACCTTTTGCGGTAATGGCACACGGGAGGGGGGCCATATCGCTGTCGCTGGTTGTCGATAGTTGCGGACGACAGTTCCTGTTCGACGGCACGGGAGAAATAAAAAAAACCCCAGCCAAACGGACAAGTGATTCCGTCCAACATAACTTACCGAACCGACGGAACAGGCAAAAAAGTCAACCCGAAATCATGCTCCGGCATCGGTGATTTTATTCAAATGATGCACGGCCGTAGCATCAAACTGCAATTCGTTTCTTGGCTCGGGAACGCGCGCGGTAGCATTGCGCCCCGGTCAGACTCCCAGCGATGAGTCAGGCGACTGCGCGGAGTCGGTAGGCGAATCGCGCGACGCGTTATCTGATGGGATTTTTTCATGAATATCTGATTGTGTTATAATTGTATGTCATCCTCTATCGCCCTGACATGGAATGTAATCACGTAATGGGAGATGGCAACACGCAGAAGGAGGCTGTGGCGGTTGAATACGATAAATATTTGCGGGAAGTAAAAAAAAAACTACGCAAGACCATTTAGAGTGGACGCAAACGAGCGCACGGTTGATGTGCTGTAATGGAGTCACTAAATGGGGTAAAGGCGGTAAAGTTTTAAATGAAATTTACTTCCTTTCCAAGCTTTCCCGCCATTAAGATCTTGCGGATCGATTGAACGGAGCATCGAAGAAGGCTAGGCTGCTTCTGCAACGCACACTGAGATTGCTCGTTTCAGTTGACACACTCGGCCGCTTGGGTCAATACCAATCGCGCAGTGTAAACAACAACACACCGGCGCCTGCACTGGTGAAAGCTATAGCTATAAGTTTTCATTAGCACACCGAAAGCCCATTAGGGCTGAACTAGATTTAATGGCACAACCTAATTCGCCACCCCTCGCTCCGGGCCGGGTGTTTGTGTTGCGAACTGACCTCCTCCCGCAGACGTCTCCACCTGCCACCCACCCTCCCCGCGGGTGACCACTTACGGTGGCCGAAAACTTCTCCATCACCCAGGGCTCTGAATGATTTACGGTTATCAGTGCAAAGCGAACGGGAATGTTAATAATGAAAATAATTGAGATTTTTGTTGTTTCCCGTAACCCAACAGCCCGTAAGCCGCCCCCTCCCACCGTGGCGCGGCGTGCCGAATTGATCCACCGTGTTTTGCGCTTAATTTCTTTGCTTTCCTTCCACCCAGAAAACCCCCCAAAACCGGGCCGTCGTTACGCATTGTTTCGTTGTTTGTTGTGGAAAAAGTTTTTCCGGGTCTCCCGGCAGCAGCATCCCTCGGAGCGGAAGCTTAAGATTTGCACCCGGGAGGAGCACACAGCCGAAAGGACGGGGCTCTCTCCGCACTGCTTAATTACATTTCTGGACACTTCCCGCGCCCTGAGAAAGTGGGACCGGTGGAGGGAAAAGGAAAAGAAAATATTTCAATAACGCCTCAGAAACAATACCACTTTTCGGCCCGGCCACGGGGAAGCTGGTCTCTCTCCTGGAAGTCCCTCCTGGTCAGGAAGGTGTCGGGTTCAAATGCTATTCCCGTGTACGCGGCACATCTCATCCGCAGTGGCATTTGTGGCCGCAAAATTCCTCCTTACGGCGTGGATTCGGTTCGGTAAGGGTTCCCCCCTCCACTGTTGGCCATTTGAGACCGTTTCCCATCGTGGCACAGCGACCGGGGTACACAGCTGCGATAGATGGAACGCAATCGCGGATTTTTCCACCCTCGGGTGCCTCTCGGGACCACCGAAAATGAGGGAAAACCCATCACACGCCGGCGGTTCGCCTGGGTTCGGTACGGGAACCGCTTTTTTCTCGCTCGAATCCTCCCCCTCGGATTACGCGCCTGAAAGTGGAAGCGCGCTAGCGAGGGTGGCCTGGCGGCCGACTGGTAATTGGCGTCAATTTACTCTTCGCACCGTGTTCCACCAAACAAAAATAAAAATAATAAAGATAGCATAACCAGTGGCAGCAGACGTTGCCACTTCGATCACCGCAGCAGTCAATACCGGCTACCGAGGGGGAGAGTCGCAGGAACTCTCCCGAGGTTCGGCGCGTTCTGTGGGAGAGGAACGGGCTCGACAGGGATTTTTCCAGGACGGAGAGGCCGCAGCAGCAGCAGCAGCAGCGAAAACATGCATCACAGCCTCCGACAGTGTTTCGGAAGGGTCGTCGTCTGCATTTGATTGAGGCAGCGGCACCGTTTTGAGTGAAGGGAAGAAATTGAATTGGCCACACCACGCTTGAAGGGGGCGACAAGATGGAACGCGTTATGGTGTACGCGTGGTATTAACAACAATAACGCAACAATAGCGGGAACGCGGGCGTAAAAACACCCGGGGTTGCGACGGTAGCATATAATCGAAATCTTATGTTTCTCTATTGGTAGTTACCATGGAAACGATGGACTTTTTCAAAATGACTTTAACAACGTACTTGAAATTTTGGAGTTTGTTTTGACAAGCTTTCTATTTGATGCTTATTCCGATGGTTTCATTAGGAAACTTTTAGCCATGGAAGCAATGAGAGATTCGCGACGAAGTTCTTCCTTCTAATAAATCAGCCTGGGGCAAATGATAAACGTACTGTTTTTGCTGATTTTCCTTCATCGCATCATGACGGTGCCTCACTCGAAGACTACGTTGGGACTGGGTTGTTATCATCCAATATAAGTTGCATACGTCACTGATAAACGATCAAAATACCAACGCAGACATGTCAATGTGATACTTTAACCTCCGATGACACAATCTGATCATTATTTATGCACCATTCAAAGACTCAAGGTTTAGCTGACCAGCTGTTTAAACATGCAAAGACATAAAGAATGGCTTGATCCTTGTATTGAAAGACAAAGCCTTTCTCCGGAAACAAATTTGTCAAAACGAGGGAAAAAAGTTATAGTTCCGCAACTACATATGTAAAAATATTAGCAATTTTGAACTTTAATAGGACATTCTAATCGTTTTTTATTCGCTCATTGTGGCCTTGGCTGTTATTCTTGCTTTTCTGAAGGTGTCGCTGAAAACACAACAGCAGCAGCAGCAGCTTCCCAAACCCTAAGTGGATGAAATTGTTACGCCAACACTCACCGCCGCTGCCACCGCCACGGGGAACGCGCGCGAACCAGCAACCCAAAACCGGTCCCGTGAACCGTAAACTCCCCGGAGACAGCTACTGGTGCCGAAGGACGATAATGGAAATTTTCTCCTATTGCTTCGGGGGCCGAGGGAATCAGAAAAGCATTAGTGTGAGAGCCGAAGTAAGAAGGCGATCATATTTCATAATTTTCATGTCTACCGCGCATTTCCCAGCACCGGCACCAGGGAGATTTTCGGGGCCGCGCAGCCCTCCACGCCGAGGGGTGGAAAGTAGAAAATACGTCGAAGAAAGCCCCGACACCGACGACGACGACGACGACGTGGAAATGATGGAACGAAAAAGAATGAGACTAATGGTTGCGAGGCGTACACTGTTTGCTACCTTCCGAAAGGTGTGGGGTGGAAAGGCGCCGGTGGAAAAATTCCTACAAGGAAAACACATCCTACCGGCACGGCGCAGCGCAATCGCAGCAACCATGGCGAACCGGGCGGGCGATACGTTGAAATCCTTCCAAACGCGACGCGAGGCTTTTACCAGCAAAGCGTGCATTTGCGCGCGTTCGATAACCATCCATTTGTGTTTCCGTTGGCCTCGTGTAATCCCTCCCCAAATAGGAGACGGCTGTGATGAAAAGCTGGATTTAGGCGAAGGAATGCCGTATACGCCCGATGCCGCATTCAATAGAGCGATCGAAGGCGTGCGACACGTGGCAGTGAAGGTGTTTCTTACCTTACCACAGGCACCGAATGTCCTTCCGACATCGCACGGGAAAAAGCAGTCCGACTCGGTTCCCGTGTTGATTGGGGACTCGTTTTCCTCCCCAATTTGTGCGCCAAATGTGTGTGTGTCCCTGTTGTTTGTTAATGATTTCCCTCGTTTTCCTGCTACGCAGCGAATCGAGCGTGTCGGAGGCTGCTTTCCCATCGAAGATGCAGCGGGCATACAAATCTCGTGTTGGGAAAACTCTCCGATCGGAAGCGGGAGGGTTTGCGAAAAATCCCTAGGGATAGTCAGGGAACCTGTGCGGGAGGCGACCGTGGGTGGGCGGACGTACGGCGTAGGAATTATGATTGGCATTATTATTGTTATTAGTTCCAAAGTGATTTAAGCACTGTGTTTCGGTTATAATTAGCGTTAATCACAATATTGGACGTCATGCGTTACGCCGGGACGGACATCCGAAGGGCGGTGCCAGGTGCTTGCTGCTGCTGCTGCTCGCCCGAGGCTTCGATACACCTCTTTACGCCCTCGGACACAAGCGCACCGCGCCCTGTTCCAGCATCCCACGCTCGGCTGCGGGACGCGTTTGTTACGTGCGTAGCATAAGTATGCCTGTAAATTATGACGTTTTGCACGAACGAACGAACGGACGGACGAAGAATGTATGATCGGGCGTGTCGGTGCGTGCTTGTGTCCCCGGGAGGATAAAGCACTCAGCCTCTCCTGGGCCCCGTGCGTAAATTCTGTGGGACAATTTCTCTCCCCCACACACATACGCGCGCTCTGCTGCAATCGATACAAAGCAAACGCTGAACGAACGCTGGGAACATATCTCGTTGCCCTGGCAACCCCCGGTGATGTGAAGCGCATTTTTGACAGTTCAAAATCTGCAGTCCACCACAGTAGGGTCTGCGTTCCGTGTCGAATGGTTGGTGCTCATTCCCGATTTCGGCGAATTATTCCTGTCAGGATGCGGCGGCCGGACCCGGGTCGTCCCCGGCGACGAATGAAGACGATTAAGGAATTCCGGACGGAAATTCGATAATTGCTTCGTAATTCAGTTTTGGCAAAACTGCAAAACGGCGGATGAATATTAAAACGCAGCATCTCCCGCGTCCCTCTTGCAAGCTGACGACGCGAGTGTGGGCGAATTGGCGGAATCGGCGAGATGTTTGGCTGGCGGGAAGATTTCCGGAACCGAACACGGCTCTTTCGGGCCTGTCGGCTCTTTGCGGTAGGAAAAGCTGGTAATGAAATTCATCCCGCACGGAGGCATAATCCACTGGTGGAAGGATGAAAAGCACTGACGAGTGAGTAAGTGAGTTTGGAAATTTCATTACACTGTTTTTCCGATTTTAGTGAGGGTGAAGTTGTGCGTTCTCTCCGTTCGCTGGCCACCGATTCGACATCGTTTAGAAGCAATCAAGTGTGACGACGTGTGGTCAAAAGATTGAGCGTTGAGTGGCAAGCACGCCCGTCAAGCGTCCTTCCAGACGTGCTGGCAGGGAAGAAAGCAATTCTTCAAACGATTCACTCCTTCTGTCGTGATGGACGAACCGAGATTACCCCCGTTTACGGATGACTATTGCGTTTGTAGCAACAACACTCATTTGTCGTCTGCTTGTTATTTGGGGGCGTTTGCTGTAGGCCATGAGACACAAAGGATAAGTGTCTTGTCTTGGGAAGTTTTGAGAAAACACTGCATACCGTCTCTCGCCTGGGTGTGTATCCCGGTCGGTTCTTCAGAACCATTTGTACAGAACACATTTGGAACTGGGACGCAAATCAAATCACGGCTGGAAATCCCTACCCGTACAAACATTTCTAATCGAACGGGCTGCCAGAATTGCTTGCCGTTGTGTTTATCGACCGGGAATTAAGCTGTTTGGCCCGGGTTCGATAAATGTAGCAGCAGCATTCGGGGTTCCTGTCGGTCGGAACATATGTTTTAAGCCACGACCCCTCGGATCCAGGCTCAGCCGTAATGCAAACACCAGAGTGTGTGTGCATATGGACCGACGGAAACGCACGGAAAGCATTTCGTTTGCATTCGAAAAGATTGATTCATGGTTCAGGGAGCGGCCATTGTAGTCGTGAACGGGAGAAGGTGAAGTCCGGTAAAGACAACAACAAGAAGCCAAACGATCAACAAGCACATTGGCTTAAGATAGGACCGTCTCCCGCCCGCAAGAAACAAGGAACGCACGCGCCATTGCTACATGACAGTTTAATGACATTCTTCGGAGTGCAAAACAACGAACGAAGGTATGCTCACTCTCCGTCGCCCGTGAGCTGTTGGTACTTACACCTACACCCATCCATCCACTGCGGCAGCATGTCCGTGCCGATGGAATGAAAGTTCCTTGTCTAAATAAAATCGTTCAACCGTTCAATGAACCTCACTTCCTCCGACCGTGATGTTAGTTTCCGCCTCCTGTGCAAGTCATCCGGGAACCTTTGACTGCAGCACCTCGGACACCCATTTATCGCTCCTACCGGATGGCTATGGTGGACATTAGAATGTCTGACGCTCCCGGAAAGCGACATGAAAAGCCCCACGACGACGATGTCGTCCGGTTCCAGCTATCGCTGTGGGCCAGGAGCAGCAGCGGCCATTACGTTTAAATTAATGGTGTTTTTGTCTCCGTGGCTAGTGCGCTCTCCGTGCTTGGTCACTCGACTTCGGTTTCCGGAGTTTCCAATCGACGGGAAAATGAGTTCGGTCCTACCGGAAAGTATGCTTCTTTGTCGGGAGTCAGGAAGAACATGTTTTTTTTCAAGGTTTTTTTGTTGCTTTCTCTCCTATCGATCAATTTGCCGATGATGGCTTTTTGAAATTGATGCAACACACACAGACACGGTGTGTGGTTAGCTGCATTTCACCCCGAAACGGTGCCGGCGGTGAAAAGCGCCTCTTGTTTGAATTATGAGCACTATCGTCGTCGCGCCGGTTCTTAGTTCTCGCCGAAAAAGGGGCATTAAATTTCACACTCGACTCCGTCGTCCGTCCGTCCGTCCGTCTAATGGGCGTCCCGGAGTGCAATTTCATGCTCGAAAGACGATCGGTATCGGTCGCAACATCATACATCCTGCGGGCAAATAAAAGTGACATTGAATCCCGTTTAAAATTAACGCAGCCGCCATCATCCTCCGCGCGCTCGCCTCCCTCGCCGCTTGTCCTGCTCCAAAACATCAATTACCACCCGATACCAGGCCGGCCGGTGGCGACGGCGGAACGGAAGGCCATCGGCACACGGATTGCATGATGCCGCAATGATGATGATGCCGTGCCGTGCCTTGATCGTGCGCGCGTGCACATGCATAATGCACCGGCACAACTGCACCAACCGAGGGCTCACATTGCAGCCGAGGTGCGTTTTCGGGGCGAAATTCAAAACCACCCCATCCCCCATCCAGCGAACCGTTTGTGGGGTTTGTGTGATTTTGCCGAAAAAGTGCACGCACGCAGGCACGCATGGATGCAAGTTTGTGTAACATAAAACCATGGCCACGCGACCCAAGACCCAAGACAAGGCCCATCAAACTGTATACTTGTCGTATGATGAACAGACGAAAGCTGAAGAGACAGGATAAAACAGCATCACCCCGGTCATCGCACAAGCGGTTTTTTGTTTTTTTTTTCGGGAGCATTTGTTGCTGCTGTTGTTGGAGAATCGGGATGCGACTCTTCTGCTTGTTCTTCTTCTGTTGTGCTGCTTGGCTGACGCGACAGACTGCCTAGCCTCCTGTCCGGGTGGTGGAAGCCATAAGACGTTTTTTGATTGCGAGCCAAATAATTACGCCACCACAACTGTGCGGCGTGGACACGGCTCGGAGAAGATTGTGGGAAGAGGTGGGCGGGGACGGGATGATATCAAAATTGCGTGTCGCTCGCAGCGTACATCGGATGCAGTGCCACGCTCGCTTATTACCCTGTGGTAGGCCTTTCTTGAAGGAGGTTCTTTTTTGCCTGTAAATCTTTGATCCCAAACCGCACGCGAAACATGCACCAAACTGCACTCGGCCTCGGTGTCTGATGCAACAAATGTTGCCATCCCGTGCGAATGGGGGTAGGGGTGCGCAACGTTTAAAAAGCACGCGAAAATGGTCGAATTGGCAAACCGCAAAGGATCATGACCTACGTTCTCCGTGCAGCTGCTCGCGGTGGGTGATAGGGACCGCGATTCAACGCATTCAATAAAACCTAACCATACGTAAACAAACAATTTGCCCGATGGTTGTTGATGGCTTTCTACTGGGCCTCTTTCTCTCTTTCTCTCTTTCTCTCTGCCACGCCACGCCGAAGAAGTCAATCGTAAAATGCTTCCCTATGCTTCGGTTTACAGCACGGATCTTGGATTTGTTTTTACGAGGCTCATCACTACGTCGGCTGATACGCCAGGCGGCGCGCGTAATACCACGCCACAGACGGGCCGTGTTGGTGGTGGGTGTATCAGATTTTGATGCAATAAAACTTGATCCTTCGGTTTATGTCTTCGCTCGGAAGCTGGTCGAGTCGGAGGATTTGGTCAACGAGCAAAGGGATTGTGGCCAAACGGAAGGGATGCACACCACAAAAACACAGCCGGAAGAGATCGTTATGATTGAAAAGTAGCTCGGGAGTGGGGTACTCCGCAGTCATAAAAATGAGACACTCAGACGTTCGAAGTCGTAAAATACGACCAACGGTAAAACAATCATCGCACAGGATGAGGATGATCCTCTGGGCTGGGAAGGCCACGATGGTCATCTGCCAGGATAAAAGCTAAAAAACGTATGTTCAGTACTCCATTGCTTTGCATGATCTCTTCGAGATGTCATAAAATATCTGACCCCTGTTTCAATTATTACTGGTAATCAAAGATTAACGATGAAAAGCAGGGCATGTGATCAACCAAATGAGGAGTAAGTAATTTGAAGTATGGATACATTTGTACAAAAAAAGTGCAACAAGCTGTCCGGATACAGTCGCTAAATTCATCTCTTTTAAGCAATTTATTAATTTACGCCAAGGAAACATTTATAAAGTGGATAAAGCCTTGACAGCTTTTGAGGTCTTAGTGCCTTCAAAATACTCCATGCACTACTGGGCGTCTCCATAGTGTAATAGTGATAGTTCATATTCGATATTGACGTAAACTCCTATTGTCTAACCATCGAGATGTAAAATGCAAATTTCATTGAACTCTTCCGAACGAACGAACAATACACATAGATACATCATTTGTTTATTCCTGTACATATAATTCATCCTACAACTTCCATTTAAATACCGAATCGAAAACTCTCATGGAAGAGAATTTTCCTCCCAGTCATCGCTCTGAATTACTCACTGTGCGAATGATGAAAGAGGGTCGATTGATTCGAATCACATCTGACGCCAGCGAAGGAAGTGAAGTTGCTCTATAGACTGAAACAGCACATGTGCATATTTTAATCCTGTTTCAACCAAAAAAAGCCACACACACTCGACAATGCTAATAGGCATATTTCAACTGGTGTGACTTGTGTATTCATTTTCCTTCATACGGCGTTAGTCCGGAGATGCCACTCCGGCTGCGGCAGATGTTACCGACATGCTACCGGAATAAAGTGGCCCGATTATGGCCGCAATATACACCCCTAGATTGATTCTTTTCCATCCCATCCCGGCCGGTTGGTTCGAAATTGACTGTGAATTTTATTGCCTGTAACGACAGCCTAAAACAACAGCTTGCTTCAGCTGCGTTGCAGGTGTCTGCTGTGTCTTCGGCAGCTGTGACAACATACTGTCGCTGGGGGGTTTGTCTATTGCGAACAACTAGTAAACGAGTGGGATGACGCTCTCTGGCTTTAAAATTCAATAAGTTGATTGTATGGGAAAAAACTCCCGAAACAAACACTTTGTCCACCTGTGTGCGCTTGATAGAAGCGTGCGCGATGCCAACGGCTACCTATTAACGGTGTCCCGGAGATGCATCTTGTTTGCAGTAAGGCAAAGAGAGAACAAAAACAACACCCAACATAGCCACCAAACAAAACATCAAAAATAGCCTTCCTAATGGGGCACCGCACGCACGCAGGCTGTGAGAGGGATCGGTGAGACGAGGAGGGGTTGTAAATTTTATGACCGCCATCAAACGATTTCGATTAGCTGCGATGGGATTCGATCGAGCTCGCGCACGCGGATCGTAAAACGCGACTCGTCCCACACACCCCGCCACACATCCCGCTCGAGGGAGTCACTTCAACGTGACTTGAGTGAATCGCGCGCCTCAACCTCAAGTACGACGCTCGAACGTCGAAATGGGCATGTGAGAGCATCGGCAGCTGGGCATCCACTTGGTTTTCCCTCGCCGCTGGGCGCCTTTGGCACATTTTCCCACCGTTCTGCGCTAGTCGTCAAAGCTATGATGATTAGTGCACCGGCCGCTAGACGTTGTTGCACGCTGCTGCTTGTTGTCATAAAAAAAAAACGCGAGTGACAATGTTTCATCATAATCGGTTAGCGTTTTATGATGCGCGGGATATAAAAAAGGTTCAAACGCACTTGATGCGTTTGGGGATGGAGGACAGTAAAGCGAAACTTGATGCCGAGTGTTCCTTGCGGTGGTATAAAATCCCGTCGATATGTTTCAATCAGTTGCAGCGTTTCCCAATCGAACAGGTTGTGCGCTACAATGTTGGGGAAAGTGTGGGATAGGATGGTTAGTTTGTTTTGCGATATTAAAGCCGTATTTTATAGCACACGCATGGATTTAAACACGTTAGAGAGCAGCAAAATGAGCGTCGCTGCAAATCGGTGGTTTGACCTGAAAACGAGTTGCTCTTCTTGCGGATACGAATGAACGAACGAATGTATGGGCGTGCTTGATGGATTTTCTCAATAATCGATGATAACCTTTGGGGCGGGCTGCCGGCTCGATTCCCTCGTACGACGT
This sequence comes from Anopheles dirus, assembly GCA_000349145.1. Taxonomy (NCBI): domain Eukaryota; kingdom Metazoa; phylum Arthropoda; class Insecta; order Diptera; family Culicidae; genus Anopheles; species Anopheles dirus. The sequence goes on along the minus strand of KB672891.1, from coordinate 1,867,789 downwards.
GTGCGCGTTGGTTGCAACATTGAAACACCGTAGGTTTTATTTTCAACAACAAAACATTTATTTTGTCAAAAAATAGTTTAAATATTAGTTATAATGTTTTGCTTCAGTTTTTTTTTGTTTTCCATAGACAAAATACATAATATCATGAGTTACCGCCACGACACGCTTCCTCAATCGCACTCGATCCTCGATGCGATCGGTTCACTCTCGATCACATATAAGTAATTTAAATCAGAACATTTGCAATAATACAAACAATACAAAAGAAAATAACTAGACCGGAAATAATCTTCTAATAAGGAGAAAGGAAAAACGAAACACGGCTGCAAAAAAGCACAAGTATACCACTATAGTATTCGATTACAAAAGGACCCGAAGGAAGGAAAAAAGGAAGCACATGGAAGGGTTTCGTGTTGTTTTGTTATATCGCGTAGGTTTTTTTTCTCTTCTTCTCCTTCGACTTCTTCTCCTTTTTTTTCTTCTTCTGTTCTGCTGCTTGCTTAATCTTTGTTTAATAATACCTATTATGTAGGAGGTATATGACGATGGAAAAAAGTTATGCTAAAGGAGATTCTGGAAAAAGGATCGTAACTGCGTGAAAACTCGCTTTCTTTTCGCTCTGGCTGGCTGGCTGTATGTATCTCTCTCTCTCTTTCTTTCTTCCGACTCTGGGAATGTTTGTATGCGTGTGTTGCACGTCGGAAGGAGTGAGAATCCGACCGAATCCCGGTAAGATTGGATGGATGGTAGGGGATGGAACGGGTGGATTCTGGCGCGGGAAAAGGAAGGGAATTGCGCGTTTAACCGGGCAAACGGAAAACAAAGCATCCTCTCCACCTAACCGCAGCACAATCCTTTCACTTCCGTTCCTTCGTTGGGTTGTTCTTTGTTTCGGCTTTCGCTTCACGATGCAAGAAAAAGTCCCGAAAACCGGGCGAGATTACGGTACGCGACGAAACGCGTAGTAATTGAATCGGAACAACGGATTGCTCCCGTTATGCTCGCCTTGTGTATCGACTACTTCCTGGCACTATCTACACAACAATTATCCGCCCTGGGCAATTGTTTTCCCACGCACTCTTCCTTGCATCGCTCGACGGAAACAGCAAAAGAAGGACCAGGAGCGAAACGTACATTCGCTTCCGTTTCCCGTCTGCTCTGAATATGTTTGCTATGCTACTTATGCTTTCGAATTTCACTTTGGATGAGGTAAAAGCTCTCGCTTTTTCTTTACGTATATGTTGGGTAGCGTGTGAATAATTGGGACTTCCGATACTGAGTTCCTTGTGTATGCTGGCTTGCAAATACTCTCGTTTCCGTGCTCTCAAGCTGACTCGTGCGAAACAGAACAAAAAAAAAAAAGAGAGGAGGAAATTGAAATTTTGTCACTTTTCCACTCGACTTTGCTAAACTTGTCCACTATTGTCTTGCCTTGCCAAGGATTGTGGAACATTTACTCTATTTATTATGGCTGGACTGGGCTCTCATCGCACAGCTTCGTCGTGTTCCACAGGAGATGGTTATTGGCTCCTTACTGTGACGTTTCCTTTCTCTACGGTGGAGATCTTTCGTTTTGCTCATCTCTAACATTTTGCGAAGCAAACAAAACACACGATAAAAGTGACAGACACAATCGAAGGGTCGCAATAATTGTTTATAAACTAAAAACATAACATTTGCTAAAATCTGCCACAGTCCACAGACGTCATAATTTGGAGTCCACTTTTGCTCAAACCGTATTTCATAGTTACGTATTTTTTGTTTGTATGTTTGTTTCTTTACAGTGTACTATCTCTCTCTATCTCTCTCTTTATCTCTCATGTACTTCCGTTTTTCGGTTTTACGTATGTTGGCGTATGTTTGCATTCGTTTCCTTTCTCCCGTTTCCGCAGCTTTTAAGTATCTTATACGGTAATACCATCCGTTCGTTACGTACTAAATGCTGCATGTGTGTGTTTCTTGTGAGGTTGCCATATCCTTCCAGCCATCCTTTCGTGGCCGTTCGTGCCAGTGTGGCTCCGCGTATCTCCGTGTCAACGGCATGTTCTTCAGCGATTGGCGAATTTACATAAAATATCTCATCCCGCATCCCGCTACCCTTCGCGTACGGATTTATCCGTGATACATTAGAGCCGTGTGCGACGATATGCGCCCAACGTTAAGTATGAAATGCCTCCGCAGCGGGGAAAACGAAACATGCCATTCGACATGGCAACCTGCGCCACGCCTACCTTGATGTTACGGTGACAGTTCGGTCGATCGCGATTTCGCGGTAAATCTTCTTGTCGCCTTTGTACCATACCGTTACCTTCGATAATCTCCCACTCTGGAGACGGCGAGAGCCTTTTCGGAAGAGATTCCGAGGCAAAACACGTGGCAAAGCCATTGGCATAGGACAAATGAAAGTATGTAATCATTAAAAAAAAACATGAACAACGCGAAACGTATATCGCACGTGTTTGAACGTGTTAGCGAGCGAGCACGAGATTCTACAAGTGTGTATGACGAAGGAGTCGTCGTCGTATGCTCTTGGTGGCAGTTGCATTGGACAGGCGCGGTTGTTAAGAGTTCACAGTTCGGGATGAGAGACAGGAACGTAGAAAGAAAGGTGTGTGGTTGCCTTTAGTAGCGTAGGTAGTGGGGAGTTTGTTGTGTGGGAGCAGGAACAGGATTCCTTCCTTACATTTGTTAGTTCCTTAGCTTGCACTCTACATCTATGTACGTATATAATCATTTCTGCTTCATTGTTTTATACTACTGGCATAAAATGCTTCCGTAGCGCGGCGCTGAGGGACGCGTTAGTTCAAGTGTTTGATTCGTGTTATATTACATACTTACAAGAATTGCTAACTGAGCCCAAAACGTTGCTCGGCGCCCACTATCGAACGGGTTGAGCCCCATACTTAGTAAGTGGTTAGTATCGATGGAAAATTATGATCATAGTTTTGTTTGATTGGTTGGTTTCGCTTCATGCGTGCATGACAGCATCATCGTATACTTTTTGTGTTAGTATCTCTTCCTTTTCCTCCCTCTCTCTCTCTCTCTCTGCCACGTTGCACACTTTCTTGCATTCTCGCGAGAAAAGCGGGAAAGCGCCGAGAGAGCATTCGTTCATACGTTGATTAGTTTCTCTGTGCGCACGCTGACGGAAACTTTGGCCATGCGCGAAAGCCTGCGGGACACCACACGTTTGAGGTAAGAATAAAGTATGGTTTGTATGCTTCCTCTTCGTCCCGTTCAGCTCAACCGTTGGTTCCCCGCGAGTGGCCATGTGTGCATTGGACGCATAAGTTTCCCATCAAACGTCGCACAGAATGTACTCTCCTATTCTAAACATTCTTGCCATAACAAAAGCCATAACCGGCCGCGCTTATAGGCTCATAGGGTTGATTTGTGCCGGCAGCTTAGCAGTTTTATGAAAATACTTTAATTAGGTATACATTTACAATTTCATCATCACGCAAACACGTTTGTTGCTCTTGGTATACGTATGTATTTTTGTTGGTATTGTTCCGTATCGGGGTTTTCCTTTTGATTTCGTTCATTCCTACTCACTTCTTTACACTCCTTATTAAAGCCGGCCGTGATAGCGCAGTAAGGGTTGGGGGAGGGGATGGGAGGTTCGAGTGGGGTGTTGCCGCGATCGCTTGATAAAACAAAGCAGGAACGGTACAACGTCGACCCGGCATGTGCGCAAATATCGCATCGCGTACTAAATGCATTCGTTCGTAGTGAGCTTTTGTCGCCACCCGCGGAATGCGTTTGACTTTGCGCACGAAAATAAAACCAAATGGGTGGGGGGATAAATTAAAAGAAAAAAGAAACAAAATCGCCCCTCCGGATGGTTGACATCCGTGGCTTCACTTCTGCACGTCCCGCGGCATAAATATATTGGTTTAGTTAAGGTAATATTTTGTAATGTCCTCCACTCCGCTCATATAAATGATGTGGCAAATATCAATTGTATACTTTCTGTTGTCCTGCGCATCTACGCCGCTGTCGTCGCTTGCTTATCGTTATACATTACGCTTATCATCCTATCGGCCAATAATTTTTGAGTTTGTTTCTTGTGTTGTGTTGTGTTTGTGTGTACGTGTGTGTGTGTTCCCTAGGCCCCTGCGGTTAAAATATGCTACCCGATCGGTAATACGTAAACGATAAAAATAAAAACAAAAAAGGTAAAGCTTAATACTCGAATTAGTTAGTTTGTTTTGTTTAGGTTCGTTTTGATGCTTCGTTTGTAGCTGTGTTTTTGTTTGTTTTGTTTGTTTTAAAATCGTATACTCATTTTACCACCGCATGCGCCGCCATCGTAATCATTGCTTAAATGGGTATTATTTGTTCATTTTTTTATGCTTTTCTCGTGTTTTCGTTTCCTTTCCATTTTATATACGCACGCCCGCAGTACCGGTCTCTCTCGCTAAACTCATACAAAGTAAAAACAGCACTCCACAACGCGACAGACTGTGGTGTACAGACTGCGTTCTCCTTCCTCTCTTTCTACGCCTAGATTCTCGCTAGTTCTCTAGTTTATGTTTATTTTACTTATCATCATTTCCCGTGCTCCCAAGTTATCTGGGGTGAGGATATTTGTTTCGCCGCCTTCTCGCTTAATGCCATCGACTTGCAGATGTTTTAACCACTTACTGCTATATGTATATATATGTATGTGTGTTGCGTTTATCCTACCTTTGTCCTTTATCCACGATTTTTCTACTCTTTGAGAACGAGAAAAGTCAAAGTCAGTCATACATAAGTTACGTATATGGTTCGCAGACTCACAATCGTCTACTGCCAGTCGCGTGAATTTGCTAATTGAGGAAGTAGTGTTTTTACGCATAACCTCTCTGTCACTCTTCGCTGAGAGAAACGAAATTTAAGCCAAAGTCAAATTGCAAAGCGCAACGGCGTTTGAGGTAATATTGAGCGAAAGTTACGCCCGCAAGCTAATCGACTCGAAAACATCATATAATCTCATCCATGGAAGCAGCCGACTGTCGCTCGCTTACCAGCCCATCTGCTAGCTATCGATCTGTATCTTCTCTTTTGTTGGCTAGAATAATTACAAAATTTACAGTAACACAAAATCCACACTTCGTCGCACGAGCCCATACATTCGTTTGTTCATTCGTTCAGTGGGAAGAGAAATAATATGACACACTCGCTCTGCAACCAGAATAATGGTCAGTGAAGTTTCTTCCCATTCATTCCGACAACGTGTAAGCGAATAAAATCGACAAATAGAAAAGCCCTTTCACGAATATATAAATCCCATCGGTAGGTGAACCATCCAAGGTTCGGTCCCTTTACAGAGTGCATATAAATGTGAGAATTAGAAGAGTAATCATAAGAACCACGGTCAGTGTGAGCCTCGCATTAGGTGCCCAAACGCCAGAATGGCAGGTGGAGAACCGGTACGCCAGCATGGATAGCCCACAAAAGTGGCCACCCAATGCATAGCTGCCTGTTTGCTCCCACTCACATAAATAACGTCGTTTGGAGACAACAGTAGATGATAACAAAACGTTCGACGAAATGGAAAATAAAACAATTCAAGTACAGTTTATCAGCAACTAGTAAAAGGGCATGCAAAATGATAGAAAAAAGAAAAGAAATTCTACATCTAATGATAAATTAATATTGCGTAACAATTTGGCAATGAAATATTTCCCTGTCCCGACAGAGAGCATCATAATGTTAGGGGGGTAGGTGCAGATCGTCGAGTGACGGTGAAGGTGGTGAAGGGAGAAGGGGGTCGGCGCAATGAGTTGGAATGCATAAAAAGCACACTTTTTCTTTCGCTGCAATTCCGACCGAAAATGCAGCAAAACATTGCACGTAGATGAGTGAGGAGTGGCTGAAAGTAGAAGATTAATTAAACCCGGAGTATTCTAGGGACCAAACATGGAACATTTTAGTTTTACGTTCGATAGGTGAACCATTGCCGTTCAACCCGGCATGGGTGTATGATGTATGGGAGATGAGTGGAGCTGTACGGTAGTGAAATATTTCAAAATAATAAATGATGAAACTACTACCGCCAGCACCGCAAACAAGTGGGAATGCATACAGGATTGGGTTTAGAAAAGAGGTAATGAAACAAACAAATAAATCGGAAATAGTTATTTGCTTGCCACACACATATGACGATGACGATACCATTAGGTGTCGAGGAATGGGTCCGGGGCTTTCCGGGGGGAAGGGGGGATGAATATTAGTCAATGAAATAGTACGATCGATCGCGGGTGGGGGCGCGAAATATTTGTTTGCCAAATTGTTACGTCAATGTAAATTGAACTATTGGCGAGCTATATGGGCCTCTTGCAAAAACGAAGTGCTACAAAACTAATCTCGTTCGTTCGCTGGTATTACTTTTTTAGATTTTTTGTGCTTTTTTCTTCTTTTCGTTTGTTTGTTCGTTTGTTTGTAATCTTGTTTTATGCTTTTTTAACCGTACAAAAAATATCTTGGGCTTTGATTTGCATCTCTCACTTGCTCTTTCTCTCTCTCTCTTTTTCTCTCTCTCTCTCTCTCTCTCTTTCTCTCTCCCCACTTGCTAGTGGGGAGTTGCTGCGGCGTGTTGTCGTTAGTTTTCCGGTTAGCAAATATTTGTCGCTGTTTTTACCATTGTTTGCTTTTTCTGTTTCGATGTTTTTGCTACACCTATTTCCAGAGAAAAAAAAACCGCCTGGTTGCCTCAAATGGATTCGTATTTCAACGTTGTTTGCTCATCTCGAAACGCTCTCAGCAGTAGTTTCTTCCTTTACGTATACGCATGGTTGGTGTGGTTAATATTATGTTTTAAATTTTGCTTGTCAAAATTCGAGCTTTCTCTGTGCAGTCTGCTCTTCTTACTCGCTAATTACGTATTTGTTGCATCAGCTATGCATTAGACTGATTTCGTTTAACTAATTTGTTTCCATTGCCTTCTTGCCATTCACGGCTTCTCCGACTGCTATACGCCTATTCCACTTCTTCTCCGTGCGCCTGTTGCGTTTCTTTTGCCGCTGTTGATGCTGCTGCTGCATGCGTTTGTTTGCAATTTATATGCGTAACTCTGTCCTAGTTCTATTTACTGCGCGGAAATATTATTTACATTTTCACAATCAAGCTTCTTTGCAAACGGGTTTATGGTTATCGCTTCCTGCCTTTATCTGCCGGTGTTTGACTTTCAGCTGTCTGGCTCTTGTCTGTCTGTGTCGGTCTGTGTGTGTAGGTATGTTGTTGTGCGATTATCGTCTGTTCATTTCCGGTTTTTGTCTACATACTTTCATCTGCACTGAGTATTTCTTCTGCTTCGGGTTGGTTTGGATCTTATTATATGTCTTGTCGAAACTTTTAACTACCACTACCATCATCAGTGTGCCGACCCCTGACTTAATGGTGTACTTTTTTACACATCATGCTTCACGTTATTCTGCTCCTGTACGCTGCATCTCTTTCTCTCTATCTCTCCCCAATCGCTACCATGTGCGGAAAAAATAGACCAATAGGTCCCTCCCTCCGTCAGGGCCTTCGAAAAGGTGGTACAAAAACTATCAATTATTCCGTTTCTTGGCATGCACGCACGCACGGGATGTCTTTGGATTAACGTGCTGCCGGCCATAACTCCTACCATGCACTGGTGTACCCTGCAGCAAAACATGTGTCCTTGCTTCTAGTTTCCTTGCAATTGCGTCCAAAGTACGCAATATTAATCGGTTGAAATATTTCTGCATGTTAAAATCGCCTGTACGTCCGCCCGTCCGTCCGTCTGTTCTGCCTTTTTTCTACGTCTGCAGATGATCATCACTCGATCCCTAGCTATCATCGGTCATCCTGCCAGTTGCAGTTTTTCTGTTTTGTTGTTTGCTACTTCCCCCCTGGGAACGTCTTTCGCTTTATCTCATCCGTACGTGTGTTTTTTCTTATTCATTTCGAATCATGCTCACCATAATAAACGCACGCTATATCGTGTTCCGCGCCTACGTGAGTCAGATCAAACGGAGCCCCTCTGCTGCTTTACGAAAAAGCACGCAAAAACCAGGGAAAAAGAAAATGAAATGCAACAAGAGCTGATGCAGATGCAAATATGCACCGAGCAGCATCATCGCACGCTGCTGCTGCTGCTGCTGTACCATCGAGGAGCTTTTAATTTTAGTATAATGTCTCTCCCGGGCAAATGCCTACTTCGAAGCTTCCGTACGCTGCTGCCGCAGCCGAACGCTTCATTAATCATCTCATTTCAGTTCTCGTTGTGCAAGCGCGCACAGCTGCCTTTGGGCAGCCACCGACCAAATTTGCGTAGCGTACCTGCGCAACGGAAAAGAATAAGCCTGCTGCAACTCAATTGTGCATATTCGCGCTTGCAGTTCGATCCGGAACGGAAAACACGGCTCAGGGCAGGGGGAGAGGAGTCCTGGACATATTTTCTCACCCGGCGCGCGCGCCATCCTTTCTTCCCCAGCGGGAAACAGAATAACAGAATAAAAAAGGAATCATAAATACAATCATCAATACGGAATAAGTAGGCAGCACTGATGCTTGCCGGGGTAGCAGTCGTGGTGGTAGTGGTAGTAGTGTTGTACGTACTGTTGTTCTCTTCTATTATCTGGTAATACTTTTCGCCCTTTTTAGCTGATGTAATTTTTCGAGTCCACATTTTTGGTATGCTCTCGTAGTTTGAATGAGCAGCGGAGGGTTTGATTGTTTCATGAACAACAGAGAAATTTTATCAATCATTTCTCTTTCTCTCCTTGCGTATGAAGTACTCGTTTCGTTCCTGTTGGCGGCAACCTTTTGTTCGAAGTGTGAAAATATATCCTGTAGCGTTCTCCTTCTGTTCGACTGCTCATGGGTTCGTTTTGGTATTGGAGACAACTGTCACATACGTGATTTGGTAGGTAAAGGAAACAAAATATATAGTGTAGTGCATATGATTTAGGTAATTAATTTCGTAGCTTGCTTGTTTCGAAGGTTTCTGGGTTGTTTTGTTCTCTATGTTAACGTTCGCTTCTGACATATGGTTTTTAGCATAGGTTTTTGTTCTTAATTTTGCGTTTGAGTTTTGTTTTCGTTTTGTTTGTTTGTTTGTTTGTTTGTTTTTTCTTTGCGTTTTTAGTTTTGTGCTATTCAAAGTTCTTCAGCGCGATCAAGTGAAGTTCTGGCCATTATCCCAGGGCATTGTGAGCACCCGCTTCGTTTTTGCAAGAAGGTCATAGTCGTACTACGAACATGGGTGCACCACCGCATTGTAGCTCGCCAATATAGGACCATGTGCTCCCGCGAAGGGGGTACTCACAACGTCTGGTGTGCTAGCTCCATCAGTATGCGATGTTGAATCTGCATTACTTCTACCCTCGCCATTGGCACCGCCTAATTCTGGTGGTTTGGTGGTGTCCCGTTCGTCAATCACTAAATCTATTGGCATTTTACCCTTTAAACACGATATATATCGATGGCAAAAATTATCACACAGTTCATGCACCTGAAACAACAGAGAAAGCAGAGAGAAAAGGGAACGTGTGTCACAAAAAGGGGCAGATCCACTCATCCGGCGCTCTTTTTTGGGGCTTTCGCTCTCGCTTTCCTTCCCTTCTCTTTTCTTCTCGTGCCTGTTTGCTGTGGCTGCTAACCCGTGTTTCTAGGACGCTATGATCTTCTATTGTGTTTTTTTTGTTTGTTTATTTGTTTGGTACTTTTCTCGTCAGAGTTCTGTTGACATATGCTAGTTGTCTGGGCAGCCGCAACTCCACCCGTGCATTTGTAAGGGGTGGATGGGTGGGAGGACACGGGGTGCGGGCGTGGAAGCGAAAAATGTCACCCACCACCCGCACGCACACATGTGCGCCACAGCCCAAAACGTGCGTGCCAGATTTGTTTTGTTTCAATGCTGCTTGGGATATTTATATGACGACCAGCAAATAAAATATTGGCAACATTTTTGTCATTCTTTTGGAAGGTTTTTCATGTTTGATTGTAGTTTTTTATATCTAATTTCGATGTATCGAAATTCTCTCTCTCTCTCTCTCTCTCTCTCTCTCTTTCATTGCACACACACGTCTCGGCGTATAGCAATCGATTGTTCGATTGGCGTAAAATTTATCTATCGCACTTCCGTGTGCATCGGTTCGTTTTTTCATGTTGATGTGCTTTTTTGTGTCTGTTTTCGGTAATCTCGAAGCTTCAGTGTTTCATATCAATCGGTTTTTAGTTCGGAGGGTTTATCATTGTTTTCATATTGGTCACACACATTTCATGTGGCAAAAAAGAACCCTTCAGCCGGCTTATTGATGGCAACGGCGGTCATAATTCATCAAGGTCGGTGTGCTTGTTGCAAAAAAGGACGATTTGATGGGTGTTTCTGGGGAGGTGAGGCGCCAAAAAGGGCCACAACTCAATCCCACCAATACCATCAACCATTTCTGTACGCGTGGGGGTGCAAATAAACAAAAACATGATCGCCCGGTCCCGGTTGTTCGCAGCCGAGAGGGCAAAAAGAGATATGCGAACATATTTTACGATCATCTGCGACCATTATTTTATGCTTTCATCCATTTAGCAAGCAACCTGGTAGTGATTGGTGCTAAGGACACACCGTCACAAAGAATTCGGCTCAAGTGCGCGTAAAACCACGATCATCTCGACCCTTTTCTCGGTGCACGATGGTGTTTTGACCTTCTTGCAGCGCGTGTTATGTAGACGATTTAATCTCCGCCTCGGATAAGTCGGTCCGACGGTAGATTCGTGTCGCCGTGGTGTGTTTTCGTTGCCAGACACAAACATTTTGTCATCATATTCATCTGGGTTTACGTGTTTGGATCGTTACTGTTTGGGTTTGGTTTCTATTTTTTAATTTTGGCATTTAAATTCCTCACACACACACACACAAAGGTGTCGCGCGAAGTGAACGAAGATAATTGAAGTTAATTTTTCAAAAACAAAAACCCCTCTCCGCTTTTGCGTAGCAATCGTCTTGACAATCGCGATCTTTTAATACCCGCCCGAGGATGGGAGAGATGGGTGAGATGAAAAACCGAAAAAAACGCAATAAAACCTTCACGAAACCACCCCGTTAGAACATTTCGTCCATCACGGTGGATTCGTAATTGTCTGCGGCATCCTTTCCGCAAGGAACACAACACCGTGTGTTCAATGGGACGATGCGTGCGTTGAAAGGGAACGAAAATAAATCGTCACCAATTCTGACGGAAACGGTCGTTTCCAAGCATTTAGAATTTCCGAAGCATTTGACAAGTTTCTCACTTGGTGCACCTTTGTGCACCTTTTTCGTTTTGTTTTGCTTTGGGGGGTTTTCGGGTTCTGTTTAGTTGTCATCATCATTTTCTCATTCGTACCACTCGTTTTCTCGTTTGCGGATCGATCGATTCGGTATTACAGAGCAGTGTCCGGTGTTGTGTTGATAGCGTTTGTTGATGCGATAGCGTTGTAGTAACGGATTGAAATTCGTTGGTAGGATGCACAAGCGGGGAAAACTTATTCATTCAACAATTTCCGCGTCCGCGCTTTCGATGGATGCCGGTTCTCGATTACCGGAAGATGGATGAAGCGAGCGGGCGTGCGAGCAAAAACGAAAACGTGCAGCATATTTTACGAGCCTTTAAATTATGTCTGCACACAAGATGATCGCACCAAAGCCCTATCACCCTTTGGATCGGAAAAATAAATAAAACGGAACGAAAAGTTGCGTCCGATCGCATTCGTAATGGATTTAGATCTTTCGTGACCTGCAGGTTCGGTGGCTTCGGTTCGCGAGATACGGCCCGATGAGAAGCTCCCCCTTCTCCAACGGCTCAAAATATGCATCGAATTTGGTGGTTCGAACAGGCATGGCGAGGAGTGGATGGTGGAAATTAAAACGAGCAATACAGCAGCAAAAAACCGCCTGCCAAAAGAATCCTTCTCCACACGAAGATCTCTGTCTCTCTCTCCCGTTCTCGCTCCTCCGGTCATCGAATGACCATCGGGGCAGATCAGAAATAACAAGCGTTTCGAAGGGCAGGAGTCAATGAGTTTTGAGCGCGTTTCGAAGTATTTTTCGATAAACATTCCACGCCACTCACACACACCCGACCCGATCGGCCGGCGGAGACGAGCGGAGTCGAGAATTTAAAGGTTTTGAACGGGAAGTTTAATCACCTTAGAATAAGTTCCTTCAAACCGGATTGATTCTCCGTTGCTGCTGCCAACAAAGCTAAGCAGCAGGAACCAACAAAAAACCGCATGCTCCACTTCCAAAATCCTTCGGAACAGGAACACAGACACACACACAAGCAGGAGAAACCATCCACGGGATAAGCAGAAGCCAAGAACGCTTGGCACTGGAAGAAATGGAATCGGCAATCCGGCCGAAATCGGCACGAACAACTAAAAATGCTTTAGCTCGAGTATCGAGCTGAAACGCGCTCGCATCATTCTCTACAGCAGTGAACCGATACCGATTTCGCAGGGATACCCACCGCACCATAATGGAAATTTCCTCCAAAAACATTCACCAGCCCGCCCCGGTCCGGCCCGGCAGCCATTCGATCGCCCATTCTCGACTGAGAACGATTATCGCCGTCGGGGCAGCATGGTTGGTTCTCGCGTGTAGCCGGAGGAGCGAGCGATGGGTCCCGCCACCATTTTAGTTGGGCCAGGCAACATTTGAAACATTGTGCCGAAATTCGTTTGGATTTCCATTTTCGTACCGAAGCGAAGGGAAACGATTTGAAAAGCGCAAAAAAAGATCCCTCCAGGTGAGCCCGGGCAGAGCGGAATCAAATAAACTTCAACGATAAATGCTATCTCGCAGTGGCCCACAAACTCCCTTTCGTTTGGGGGCCGTGTGACGACAGCATGGGATCGATATCACAACACAACGACACGAATGTCGTGGAAACACGCGCGGTGTACCTCATAAAACGGCCAGCCACCGTCACAGGTTTTGTTTCGGAGAACGAAAAATTGTCATCTCGATCCATAAAACCCTTTAACCTGTTCAACCGAAGCTGTCAAGTGCGTTTTTTGCTTCTTTGTACACAAAATTTGGTACCCTTCTGTCGCGCAGAAATAGACGCCGTTCTAGATTTTTCGGGAGTGGGAGTTATCTGCCGGTGACAGATATGGCCAAAGCGAGGGTTGAGAAAAGCTCATTTTCGAAATGTGATGTACACGACACAATCCGACTCCGTAGCGTAGCGGAAACGGTGGGTTCTCCTCTGCCAGGGCTAAACCGACACCGGCCGGGTCAACTCCAACCCTGGGCCCTGGGTTCCCTTTACCCTTTACCTTTGGGGCGCTGGAGCCTAGTGGTAACACCGTAAAGGGCACACACTTCGTCGCTCGGGTTGTTGGTCGGCTGGAGCTCCCCGCTATAGCCCAGACCAAAAAAACCTCAGAGATCAAGCGATCGTACTAACACACACATACACGCACACCGGGATGGACCAAAATGAAAACAAAAACGCCGTGGTGTTGTGCGCCTCGTCGCACAGGTAAACCTGTTTTCCGAAAGCGTTTGTTAGAAAAGCGCGCGGCGAGCTAACTAACGAGCTGGTCGCGCGAAGGGGAGCCACGGGCGACCGCAGAGGCCTTCGCTCCTTCGCGGATGGGTCCGAACACCGCTGAACGGACGGGCACGGATCGAACGCCGCCGGTTCCTCCGCCGAAATGAAATAAATTATTCTTTCCCATTTTGTTTGGGGCAGCACAACATGGGGAACAGGTCCGAAAGGGGGGCACAGCCAGCCAGGCCAACAGAACGCTGCTGCTGCCCGAACGAATTCGTGTAGTGTTTCATTGTGTTCTTTATTTATTTATTTTGTTTCATGCGTGCTTTTTTCCATCTCCTCCGCAATATTTATATGCCATATTCCCTTTTCCTGATATCGTTTATCCTTTCCTTGTGGGGCTTTTTTGGGTGGATGGCGGGGAGAGATCGACATTGGGGTGTCTCTTCTCTTCCGTGTGCGCCCGTGGATTTTGTTCTTTGTGCGTGCGTGTGTGTGTGTGTGTGTGTGTGTGTGTGTGTGTGTGTGTGTGTGCGCGTGGAGTATTCAAATGTACACTCGATATTCTTCGCGCCGGCTGCGTCTGTTGCAAACGCGAAGACCGGCCCAAAACCGCGGAGACACCGCGCGATGGGTTCTCTTCGTGGTAGCGGTAGTTTTATTCATTTTGATTCATACCGGAGCCGGAGCGCGGAGGACAAAAAACCCATTACAGATTTTCAATATTCGCCTTCAGCTCGAATTTCCAAACTCGAACCCGAATCGAATCCATATTTTATGTCCGCCGCTCTCGCTCCACCGAAAGCTGCGGGAGATTCCGACGGGCGGGCTGGCTGTAGGAACCCGTCTCGGCTCAGCTGTGATCTCAAACAGAGACGAGGCAGACGAAATGAGATTCCAAAACAAAACGCACACGAAAAAAGAGGTCCACCACCAAACACCACCAAATCTCCCGGACCGGCCTAGAAAGTAAGTGTTGTCGAGAGTCGGACGACGCTTTATCAAAGCGCGTACCTCAAAATCTTCCCTCCAGGAAGCACCAGCAGAGTGTCCTTCTACTAATAAGCTGTACAATGACACACACACATAACTTTCTCGATGCACCAAACAATACTGCAACGGAGAGATCGCGTGTAATCAACGAAAGAAAGAAACGCTAACATTACACTCCACGGGTGGCGGCGGCGGCAGCTTTAACGGACGGCGGAAAGCATCCGCAAAATTAAAAGATAACTATAAAACATGCGTTCCACATTTCGACACCGACAGCCTCCCCTCTGTTCTCCTTCCAATTTGCGCCCAATTAATTGTCCCCACGATAATTCGCACCACCGAAAGCGCAGGAGCAAACGCAACAGGAGCGTACGCATACACGCAACAACACGCGGAACGAACGCACAAATAATGTTCCCTGCTAAAGTTATGCACTGCTGCTGCTGCTGCTCGGATAAAAGCTATGTGAAGGAGGAACCGGACAAAAAACGCACTGCCGAGATGCGTGTGTCATATATTCGAAATTTTTATGACATTCCTTGCGCACAACACACACACGCGCTCACGGTTGTCACCGTTGTCGGAGTGATAATACACCACTTTCCTCGCCGGCACTTACCACGGGGGAACCGTCACTGCGCCACTGGACGCGCGATACGTGTTCGTGGTCCTGCCGGTGGCCCATAAATCGGAGGATTTTATTGATCTCCTCCCTTCCCGGATGTCCCCGGCGCAGCCTCCACGAGCACGATCCGCACAACGAGCTCCAAGCGCATGGCCCAGCACCGAGGACTTTTAATCCAGTGCAAACGATAAAAAGCACAACGGATAGGCAGCGGAGAACGAAAAAAACCAAGCACACTGGAGCTACATATTTTTAACATTAGTGGCCTCATCCCACGGGACACGGCAGCTCAGGCACACGGGCGCTCGAGTGCGGAATCTAATCGTGAAAGCATCCACTGCCGATGGCCGATGGTTCCAGGGCTGGTGCGTGTGACAAAAAGCGAGCAATTGAAAGATGATTTTTCATCCCTGGCTCATCTAGAAAGAGCGCGCGCAACCGTATTATCACACGCGTATCAAAAACGTGCAACCGGAATGGAGGACTCGCTAATCGCAAAACTGCTGCTTGCAATGGGCTCCTCCGCTTGGGCTGGCCAATACCGCTCAACAAATTGCGTCGGTACATCAAAGTGTCATTTGCGAGTGGAACACACTATCGGCCGGCCGGCCGCAAAGGGCACGAACGACGACGACGATGATGTTTGATACTAATATTATTATTGCAATCAATCATCAATGTCCCGGGCAATCCGATCCTCAATCGGCGATGCTTGGCTCGTCAAGGTGCGCTGCCTTTCAATCCCGCCGGGGCGGTGAGGAGGCACCAGTCAGCTGATCAGTTCCTGATAATGGAGCCTCCTCGTCCTCCTCTACACGCGTAATCGCACCAGCCGCCTTCCGCCCGCCCGGGGTTTTCTTTATTGATATTTATTTTCCAACTACAAGTGTGATTGGCCAACGAATGACGGCGTCGGTTTAAGGGTCAACCGGGCTTTATCAACTGCCCAATTCGAGGGATTATTTGATTATTTTCGCGCCATTCACGGCGGAATGGCGCCACCGATTGTGCACACAGTTGGGGCCAGTTCCGACACGCAGAAGGGAGACTGGTTACGTAAAGGGTAATCCCGGATGCAAGTGCAGGAATACGTCGCCGCAGGGAGCTAACGATTCCTAGGAATTCATTGAGCGAGCCTCAACAGCATGGACGTCATTTCGAGAATCAATAAGCGTACTAGGATGGGAGAGGAAGTAATTTTTCATTTTTTTTATCATTCCCCCTCTCTCTCCCTCTCTTTTACTACCAAGGTTCGAACTGTTGTAGCTATTCTTACCTTCCAATTCAAATAGGAACGAAAACAAAAACACATGCTGTATGCATTAGCTGAGAAATAGTAACAACTCCGCGAACAAACTCCCTTCCGGTTCTTCGCGCTGGCCGCTTGGCCGACGATCTTGGCCTCAGGCGGATGGGGAGAAAATAATTTACGACTCATTCGCGCTTCACCCGTTCCCCGTCCCTCTCCTCCCATTGCCTCAACTTCGTACACAAAGGCACAGTTAGGGACTACAAATTGGGAGGGAATAAGATAGCCACCCAGCAAGCAAGCAAGCAGCCAGGCCGACAAAAACAAAGAATCAAACCTCCCCCGCGTGCTATGCGCCTCCACCCCAAACAACACCCACACAACAATCCGGGTGTAATTAAAATGATAATGAAATGTATAACAGATTAGTGGCACGAATTTGTTGCAGTAAAATTAATTAACATTTTCATGACTAGAATTTAATTTCACCAATTTTCTATCCCGGTGCGCTTGATGAGAGTGCCGGTGGCTAGAGAAGGGGGGAGGGGCCCTAGATGAGCCCACGAGGGCGTGTGTGTGTGCTTTTTTCTATTCTCCTCCGGTTTCGCCTTCTGCTCTTGCCGGGAGGATGTTCCGGAAGAACAGTTTTACCACTCCGAGCGACCCACCCGATGGTCAATAAATGGGCACCAAGGGGTCGCACAGGTTCTCGTTGCGGCGCCGTGTGTACCACCTTCCATCCAGCGCTTCTGCGTAACAGAAGCAGTAGGAGCCTTCTCGCGCGCGCACACAGATGCCGCCTGGGAAAGGAATTGAAATAATAAAAAACCGGCCGTTCAAGTCGAACGCACGCCACCGAGTTTTCTCTCCCCTTCCCATCCCTAGGCTGCTTCAAGATCCGGGAGCGGCGGGACCTCTGTTATCGGTGGCGGTCAATCTACTGGCTCAAACCCTCCTCAGCGTTGAGCTGGCCCGTTTATGGGTGATCCCGTTGCACTGCAGCAACTGTCTTTTGACCCCCACCGAGGCATGGTTCCTATCTCTTGACCTCCTTCGTTCTTGGGCTGCACAAATTTCCCAATTGATGCTAATAAATATACGACAGAGACGACGGGCGAGCGGCTTGAAACCCTTCCACGAGCGCCGCTGGCCGCCGCCGACAAGGAAAACAGGTGAAACAAACAGCGAACGATCGCTAGAATGTCGTTCGCGTGCGGGGACCAATGCACGGGAGAGGGCAGAAAGACAAGGAGGGAGAGAGGGAAGAACAGAAACGCAACTACGGCGGATGGGAAAGAACTGGGAAAGGAAAGCGCGTTTATTGCCGCTGCTCTTTGATGGGCAGATATAAATTCTAATTTCATAATTAGAAACAGATAGAGCAGTCGTTACGGATGGGGAAAAGGAGACTCCAGTTTCGCTTGTTATAGCACCAAAAACTGCTACGAACGATCGTTTGAATGTTATAGAGGATCGGGGGGTTATAATGTGATCCGAGCATTCGATTACGTTTTTGTGAGCTGTTTCGTAATTCTTGCATCTTGATTACGTTTTTTTTTTCGCTGTGCTATCAACACTATCAACACTTTATTATTTACCGACGATCGACGACGATGATACGAGAAAACGGGGTCCAAAATACGACCAAAACCAAACAGTAACTTAATCAATGTGCACGTTTTTTTTTCACCACGATATGATACATTCACTACCGAAGCTTCGACCGATCGATCCAGACAACGAACACCACCACTGCTGGGGTGGTGATCGTTTGCAAATCTTTTACTACTCGACTTTTTATTATTCTTCCAAATCGCTTACTTAGTGAGTTGATAAAACCTTTTCCGCAAGTTGACAAAAATGAGCGGGTCTGCTTGGTTCGATTCCGAATCGAAACACGTACCCAGCATCAAGTGAAACAACAACAATAACAACATGTGAACAGAAGATCATCTCTGATCAAGCTAAACACACAAAAACAAGAGAAGATCACCGCTACTAGAAGCACGGCGTACCGTGACAGTGCGTACGGTGAGCCAAATAGAGGCCAGCATAAAAATAAAAATATATAAAACATCAAACGACACCCACATCCCACGCGCGCGCGTGACTTGCCGCGCGAGTCTGCTGACGGATCAAGAGCAGGCTCCGCTATCAAATGGCGCTGGGGGGTTTGGTGTTTTGATGCCTTAGTTATTTGTTATTTTCGTTTTCGCGAAGAAAAGGAACGTCGGAAATACGAAGACTGGTTACGAAACCTCCAAGTCGAGTTGTTTTGTCTACTATAGCTAGCGTGTACTTACTTTTTCGAGCTCTAAAAGATGAAACCTTAGAACTTGAATTGCTTGCACCATCTGTGGGAGAAAGGAGAAGAGAAATAGCGCAAACTAATTAGTACGGCAGGGGTGAAGAATATTCAAAGACACTCCAAGACACTCCGTCTATAAATAATAAGCCTAAAGGCTGCGTTCAATACACGCAGATGATACTTACAAGTGAGTCCACTTCGGGATCTGCTACGTAGTAGGGTTTTTCTTGCCGAATCTGTAGGAGGAAACGAGAAAGAGAGAACAAACATTAGAGCGAACGATAACGAGGCGGTCTTCAAGATACTAGAAGAGCCACACAGAGATACTACACTATCAGCGGAAGCAATATCAGGTAGGTGTGATTTCTGGTAGTCAAACAAATACGCCCATGGCAAGATTAAGCCCCAGCCAACAGCCATGACGAAGGGAAGTACGAACTACGGAGCCACCCGAAACACCCGTGGCTGAGGGGGGAGAAATCAACCGGTGGCCACCCGTTTTTATGGCGCACCACCAGACTTCATGGATTTATGACCTCAATCTCCAAAATACCGTCGTTGTCCAGGAGGAGGTGGTGCTTTTTTCCTCTTTTTTTTTTTGTTTGACTCTCTTGGCTTCCTTCGCACCGCAGTACTCCTTAACGGAACCGTCGTAAAAGTCATGAGTCATAAAATTATCAGTGGCACAGTGGCACATTTGAGCCGTGTAGTACGCGATGATACGATGATTTGTTATTTTGATTCTATTCTTGCCGTTCGCGTCTAGTCTATGTGTGTGTGTGTGTTTTTTTTGGTTTCGTTGCTTTACCACCATCATCCTTTCGTCTTATTTGAAGAGTCATTAGAATTGGAGGCGCTAGGCGCACTGCATGACAGGATCAAGTCACCGGCCCGGCCTTCAAGCCGTGCTTGTTTTGGGACCATGTTCCTTTATCCCGCAGGGAATTCCGTACTTCGCCAAACCTTAATGGGGACCAATTACAATGGAACGGAGAGACACGACACCATTGCACCACTGCAACGTCCTTTGCCTTGGAACGCCAAATCACGAGTTATAGGCTAAACGTTGCGAGACATCGGGAAACGAATGGAAACGAAGCCTTTCCCCAGTGTTACACGGGCGGGTGGGGTGCGCAGGAAGCAGGAAATGATAAAAAGTGTCATTTGTTTTGATAAAAAACTTTTCCACTCCTATTTACGGCTGCTTTCTTCTGCCCCGAAGCTTTGTGCTTGGTACAAGCACAGGAAAGAAGTCGCCCCACAAAGTACCATTACGGTGAAATGAACTGATTAGAATTTAAAACGGCCTCCTTTCCTGTCGGCTTGATGGCTGGCAACTCGAGACAGGATCGCATCGATTCTCTTCCGTCAGTTCCAAGGGGCTCAGGGGTGAGCGAAAAGAGCCTTAAAGACTTAAAGTGTCATTGTGCGGCATATACAAATGCGCTATCGAGCCCTAGAAACAGGTGATTAGGGAACCGGAAGCTGCAACAGTAGTACCAGCAGCATCATGCCTGTTTGAACTATGGCGCACAATACGGTGTCCAGTTCTCCCTTAACGGTCATTTGCTTACGATCGGAATGGTACATTTCATTGCCCGACTCTACTGCCCACACGCGCACACACACACACACACACACACACACACACACACACACACACACACAGCCAGTGATGATTCTTTAGGGAAAAGTGATACAATTTTCCTGCACTTGGAACGCATTACGGAGCCACCGTCTTCTAATCAAGCGAAAGACTCGGAAAATTGTGTCCTTCTCACTTCCGAGTTTATACACGATGTGTTTTTTTTTCCTTCCCTTACTCTGTTTGTGTTGTGAAACGGTTGTGGACGGTAGAAAAACACAGATTTAGATACTCCCACTACTACTGCTACTACTGCTATCACTACCACACAGTGCCCCGTTACGACCGTATCGGGCGGTCTCATCATCGCTCCGTTAAATGCGGACAACGATGTACCAAAACCCCAAAATGGCCCACCGAGTAGAGCCGCCCGAGAGATGCAGAGGATGCGGGACAAACTAACGGACTAGCCGGAGAATATTATTTCACAGTTCAACTACCGCCAGGAGCCTCCATCATCCAGCCAGGCCCGCTTTGGTCCGTAGCTGGTTACGGAGGGGTTCTGGTCCATATTTTTTCCCCGAGCTGTCCCGACTGTTGCCCCGCTGCCTGCTTCGCTAACAGGAAACACAGCAATAGGCCTCGCTGAAGTTGAAGTGGCGCTCGGCAGTCCCTCCTATTCTGGCCCTGTTCCCATTTCCAAACCATTACAATCCTGTTTTCCTTCCGGAAATTAAGGAAACCAACAACAAGGACGCGTCTGCGAACTCGTGCCTTCTTCGGGCGGGCACTCGGGCAGAGTGCGGGTGGGCACATTTTCGCCTGCGTTTCCGCCATCTGCTGGAAAAGGCTCGGAAAAATAACTCGTTACGTAAGGAAAAAACTGCTCTAGTGAGGCGGAGGGAACAGAAAAGCTAAGAGTTTTGTTACGCAACCATGAAGAAAGTGACAGTTTTTCCTTCTTTTTCCTCGTCGTTTTCCTCTCTCACGCTCCCCACGCCGGGAACGGAAACACGAAACGGGGCCGTTACGATCGCAAAAGGAAACATCCGGATCATTGTTAAGTGAGATGGGGGGAAAAGAAACGAGGGGCGGCTCTATCAAGAACACGAGGACGCAACACACGCCCCGGACATAAGGCAGATGGAAACCGGGGAGTTCGGAACGGGGGACACCCACCTACCCACCCAACTTTTGCAGCAAGGCGGAAAGAAAACCCGAAAAAACAAGGAAGTTGGGGATTTGTACCAGTGCGTACAATTCTGCCCTGGAGAGTCCGTACCGGAACTGGAAGAAAAGCCGACAAACGACAACATTCCCAGTACTACAACGAAAACAGCAAGCAAAAAAACCCTCCCAAGATTGGCTGAAGCAGTTCGTGCGTTGCTGCTCCGCCCGGAGCAGGAGCAGCGACACAAAAAAGAACCACCCAATCGGACATAACGTACCGCAACCGAAGCGCAATATGCCGGAACCACACGCAGCAGGATACACGTCAGAGCCAGGGCGTAATAATGCACGGGTCAGTGATCCGGGATTGGAATTGCCTACTGCTACTACCACGGTGCGCCTGTTCACCTACAAATTGGAGGTAAATTGACAAATTCGGCAGGGCCGAACCGAACCGAAGAAGCCGGGCGCAAGGAACACGCCGCACACACACGCACACAGGAAACGGAAAACCTCGGACGACGCGCACAACGCAACAACACACGACTTACTTCGTTTCATAACTTCATTCGCACAACACCACCGGGGGGGTGGTCGGTTTTTTGGCAAGGACGACCGTTGGGTCGCATTTGGAATGGATTTGGAGTCGGCATTACGGAGGGATTACTCCAGCCTACTGCCACAGAAGGAGATCCTGCGAGGGGCCGTGCGGGACTCGCCTCAAAATCCCTATCAGGACCACTCCTGCAGGGAGGGTTCACGGGAGAACTCAGGTTTTATACCGTAGTCGAAGAAATGGTGCCCATTAGAGGGTTTCGGTAATGGGTTCCGTGTGGGGCTGTCTCCCTCCTTTATAAGCTCCGTGTTTTGACACACACACACACACACACACACACACACACACACACACACACACACACACACACACACACTTTCCCTGCCTCTTGCTGCACATCATAAGAATAGGTAAAAAATGGGAAAAAATGAAATATCATCATCCGCGGGTGAGCGAGCGTGCGCGCTCCCGCGCGGGATGAAGGAATTCCTAATGGATTTTGTGCACTGCGTGCGTTTTGCGTTGCGTTTCCTTTCCCACCGTGCCTTGGTTGCGAAACGGGGCAATAAATTTATAACTTTATTTCGCAACAGCACCGAAATAATAACAATAATGCGTTACGGTTAAGTCGTGACGGCATGTTCCTCGGCGATCCTCCCCGGAATCAGCCATTCTTCGGTGCGATGGGAAGTGAATCTCTGTTTCACATGTTTTTTTTCAGAGCTTCTAAATCCGCGATTGCAGATTTGATGTGGCATTTTATGTGGTGCATATTGCGCTCCAACTGTTCGATTGGTTTGTGGTGAGACAAATTGAAAGTCAATTGAAACATTCTACTCGAACGAATGAGCGCACGCGGAACTCTAATTAGGGCCAAATTTGTCACTATCTTTCCCCTACAAAAACTTTGCCTTCAAATACGATTAGCTGTTCCGATTGCATTTCAGCATGCGGACGAGCGTTTTGCGTGCTCAGAGTGAATTCTACTTGAAAGGACGCAATTATATCCGTCCGTTTTGATGTTATCCAAACTGTTGTCATCATCGTCGTCGTCCTCGGCCGTCGCCGTCGTCGTCACGTTCTTCGCGCTCAGCGCTCACGTGTCTTGTAGTGATTCCCGAAAAACGAAGGTCCCTTCGAGCGCCCGGGACAAACCAGGAAACCAGAAGCAGGAAATACCATCGCCCCGTTAATTCCCGAACAATTATTCACCCGGTTCACGTTGCAGCAGCAGTCACCTAAGCGGATCGACTTAACGACGACCGACAGTGGGACGGGCGCTATTTAACGCTCGACTTAGAACGAGCACTGTCCGGCCCGAACGCATCCGATTAGCCCGTCGCCGCCTTCGGTCCCGCACGGTGGTTTGGGTGTTAAACTGTGACTAAAACACCGTTTTGGGGATAAGCAATAAATTACGAACGAATCGAACGTAGAAGGATCCTCGACGAAACAGGGATCGTTACGGTCTGGTCGTGTCGTCCTGTGATCCTCGTCGCAAAATGAAGACCCAACGTGGAACTATATCTCCATCAGGCAGCCTTCCTCGCGCACCGTCCTGTGGCTCTGTTTTACATAAATTATGAGCATTTATTAGTGTGCTGCGACCGGTGGTACGAGTGGTCCCTCCTTTCGGCACATGTTATTAAAATGTGTCATTAGGCGCAACGGTGTCCCCTTGCAAACCCCCCCTCCACAGCCTTGCCAGCAGCAACAGCAGGAAGACAAGTTTGTTATTTCGACCGGAGGCCGGACCTGCTGATGAGATAATTCCCGAGCGCCCGAAAGCGCCCATCATCGCAATGGGCAATGGTGAAGGGAGCGGAACGCAGGGAACGCTCAGAAATGGTAATTAGTAATTACTTCTTGGTCTCTATCCTTCGACTTCGACGAGCTACCAGACTGAACGCCACTGAAGGCAACTATCGCTCTCCCCGCCGAGCGGCCCGAAAAACCTATCGTCTTTTAATTCCCAGCGGACGAACGGATCTCGAAAGGGAAATGCCATCGAAATGGCCTATCGACAGAAAGGGCCAGTAACAGCGCAACGGAGCAGTAACGGCCGATGGGAGTCTATTGGATTGGATTTGCCCAGTGTCCAATCGATACCGATAGCCACCAACAGTAATGGCACGCGGACTAATTTCATCATCCTGTGCGATGTGCGAGTGTGCACGCGTGTAGCGACTGCAGATAACCGGAAATAACATATCTCTCACCACGCTGCGGTCCCTCCGACTGCCCTGCCCAGCCCCGCCACTAATTGCCATCGAAATCCGAAACCCGAAACTAAATACCCCCGAGCACCGTACTATTAAACAATCTTCGCTTTAGGAAGGAAGAGAAAGACGTCTTCCACATACGGCGCCACGGTTCGCTCGGGGTGGCGGGGGCGAGTGGCGGGTGGCGAGAGTGTGGGAAGGTGCCGATGGTTGGTCAAATTTATGATCAAAACAATAATCAAATCGTTTCGAGATAGGCATAATAAAATATTCTCTCCACTCGGCGCTACTCCACACGGACGACGGTTGTTTGGGTAGTTGGAGGTGGGGGGAGAGGGTGGATGGAGACCGAAAGCATGGCGCCTTCCCTACGCATCTAGATGTAAGTGAGGCTCATAAATTATCGTTCGCTTTGCCGGCACCACTAAGCGGCGCTGGTCGACAGGACGATGGCGACGGTCAGTGAGCGCAAATCGGACGGCTGGACAAACGCGGTGTAGAATATGACTGCAGACTGCATTAAACTACACACATATAAACAGCGAGAGAGAGAGAGAGAGAGAGAGAGAGAGAGAGGGAGAGAGAGCGTACGAAAAACAAAAATACAAATAAAAAACAAAAATAAACATTCCATCATCAAAAAGGGCATCTTGGGCGTAACGTACGCGCGGGGGATATAAGGTCTCTTCCACTCTGTTTGTCTTTCTGTCCGACCATGTGTGTGTGTGTGTGATCCTCGGTGAGCGCTCCCGCGATCGTGCTGTCGATCGCGCGCCCCGTCGATTGCATATAGTTGTAAATAGTTGTTGTTTGTAGATCGAGTATTGATTGCAGATTTTTCCCTTTCCTTTTGAGCCGTTCCTGCCGTTGGCGGGCGTGAGAAAGAGATCATCGTGTGTTTCGTGTCGCCGTTGCTTGCAGCAGCAGCATTAGCACCATGCCCTGCTTGCCTGCGATCAGTTTCCTCGCATAAATTTCCAACCGAATTCTCGTCATACTTTCACGCCTTTTTATGATGCACGAGTCTTTTTTTCTTGGCGGTGTTTGAGTTTTGTTTGCATCGATGCATCTTTCTTTACACCTCGGTTTTTATTGCCGTGCCGTGGCGTTCGTGGCTGCGGCGGCTCATTTCGTTCGTATTTATTCTTCTCCTCGCCCTGCGAGAGCGCGGGCCACGGTGGGTTCCGAGACTGTTTGTGTTTGTGCCGGTGGCCCGCGGCGGCTACTGCAGGAGTCAGTGTTTTTGTTTTCGCTACTAATTATTTGTGGTCGGGGATGATTAATTTACCGTCCCGCGCGTGTGTGTGTGTTCCATTTTCACTCGCTTGTGTTAGAGATAAATCACTTATCTCGTTGCGAGCGTGTTAAGTTTCGCGTAAGATATTTCCTGCTGTCTTTTTTCTCTCCTCTGTCTCGTTTGTAGATCCTTCATTCCGTCTCCTGACGGCATACTGTCCAATTAAATGTCATTTGGTGCATTTGGCTCTCTCTCTCTCTCTCTCTCTCTCTCTCTCTCTCTCTCTCTCTCTCTCGCTCTCTCGCTTCCCAGGGTTGAGATTCGCAAATCAATGACCTCCGCCGCTGCCACACGGATCCGAAACCGAGCTACACATATGGCATATGCGTGACGGATTCGATTCCGATGACCTCATCCACAGCTGGATCCGCCACCGAATCCGCCCCAAACTCGCCTGCACCGTGTGGCCCCGGCCCGTAAACCGAACCGAAACGGACGGCATGCGGAGCAGAAAAAAAAACAGACACAACCCAAACTCCCCGCCGCGTGGTCGTCCTTGGCGAATACAAATGAAGCTGAAAGTGCACATTTCCATGCAAGATGCAGTCGCAGCAGCAGCAGCAGCAGTAGTCGGCCCAGACGGAACGCCAGGGCAGAAGCAAAGCGAAGCGAACGAAGAGGGTCCACACACACAAAAACAACAAAAAACGAAACCTGTACCAAAATAACAGCGGCCATCCGGTCCGGTTTGTGGAACCGTGCGGTTGCTAACTGACGGGCTGACTGCGCCGCTACCACTGCCACCCATTTACCTGCTGCTGCGGTTTGGGGCGCAGCAATCTGCATCTGCACCGCGCTGCAATTGCTGCATTCTGCCCATTTCGATGGCCCGTGCAGGGCGGGAGCAAAAAACAAAAAGACTAAATCCATCGAAATCTGTTCTGGCGGCATCGGGAAACAATAGCAACCTGGCGTAAGGGCGTAGCCAGCATATGGTGGCTTTTTCGGTTTTTGGCTTTGCTTTAACGCATTTCAGCACCTCCCGGAGAATGCAGGCGATCGTAGCATGGGTCCTTTTTGTTCGAAACATACGGCTTAATGCAGGACGGACAAACCCGTGTCCAAACAGGCACCCGGCGTAAAATCCAACTGACAAACGCGAAGGTGACCTCTTCGTCCGAAGCATTTGCAGCAGCCTCTTTGGTTTCCTAGGCCTGTGCGCAATCGTACGAGGCTGGATGGTCAGGGACACACACTTCCAGGAAAACCATCCCACGTACCCGTACCCAAAAGAGCAACAGGTCCGAACCGAACACCGAGATTCACTGGAAAAATGATCCAGCGACTCCGACAGCGACGGGAAGGAGATCGAATCCGGGCCCCGGGTGATTAGTTTTCCCGCTGCAATCATCCACGCCACAGCACAGCGCCTAATGCATTCGGACGAAAGCGAAAGGACACTCGGGGCTCAACACAACAACAGCACACATGGGAATCCGTGTGCCATAAGAAATCCCTACTAAGCCCATGAGAAAAGAAACGAAGTGGCAAATAGGAATGCTCCGGAGGCGCGGGTTTCTTTTTTCGCTGCCGTTCTTCCGTTTTCCTTTTGCAGCAGGCACACTTACTGCAGCAGACCCTCCATTCCCGGAGGGATTCCAAAGGCCCGAGAGATGGACGCGGCAGCGATTCCGGTTCGGTCCGGGGGTTCCATGCGGTGATAATTGATTTTTAACACTCCTTAAGATTTCTGCTATTCTTTCACGGTCCCCGTTCACGGTGCAGCAGCTTTGCAATATTCTAAACCTACTACTACGCGTGGCAAAGGGGGAAAAGGTACACAAAAACGCGACATCCGCTACGGCACGGCACGGCCGTAAAGTGGCCAGCATACCCGTGTACGAGAGACCCACCCGTTGCGCCACGGATTGCTCGGTTTTCGGTCCATCCATTGTCAAGCGATCGTATCGGCGACGCACAATGCGACGATTACGCAATAATTAAATCAAACGCGTCGTGTGTTCCCTTCTTCTTCTTCCAGTGTCCTTGCGGCAGTTATCCCTTCCTCGATTGCTACGACGACGCAGTGCAATCAACTGTACCGCGACAACGCAGAAAAAGCGGGTCAGAACCCGAGAAATGACACACAGAAACTCCAGACCCGACGGCAAACGGAAACGGACGTCGGTCGGGGTCGGTTGTTTTGCAGCGTGTGTCTTTTTGTGCAATTCTGATGCAGTTTTTTTGTGTGTGCATGTTATTCCATGTTACAACAAAGTATTTTCCCGGTTTTTATTTCCATTCTTTATTCACCAAAAAAAGCAGAAAGAGAGAGAGAGAGAGAGAGAGAGAGAGAGAGAGAGAGTTTGCTGTATGCATCGCCGGCGCAAGAATGGCGATATTGTAGGGCTTTTTTGCGTTCTCGAGTTAGGTTCGTTACTGGTTCGTTTGTTCGAGTTTCGTATGTATGTGTGTATGTGTGAAATCCGGGAGGGACGGTGCAACCCCGCGAGAATCAAGGGCCCCCGTTGCCACATTCACGCACTCCGGGCTCCGGCAAATCTCTTTAGCAGCCAAAAAAGCAATCGATCGCACTAGGAGTCCCCGAAAAGGATGTTCCACGCATTCTACCAGAGGCGAGGGGGGAGATGTGGCGTGCGCGATGCCACACGAGAGAAAGAGAGAGAGAGACAAGAAGAAGCTGAAAAATAAAACCATCCGCTAGAGCTTAGAGACAGAGACGATAATCAGAGACAGAGAGTGGAAAAAAGTAACCCCAAAGGCAAACTTCACACTGGGTGATCTTCTCGTTCCAAGGTTAGAGCCGAAGCAGATAGGCGGAGGACTTACAAGGGAAGGAAGCACACAGCAACAACAGCAACGAAAAAACTGTAACAAAAACTCAAATGAAACGAAACGAAAACCCGAGACCCAGAACGCAACAGCGATGGAAATAATGAAATTCCTAAAAAGGCTAGCCGGCACACGAACATTCTCCCCGAGCTATGTCACCCTCCCGGTGGGTTGCTGGTCTTTCTCTTTTTTTCTTTCTGTGTTTTTCTGTTGTTATTAATCCATCCATTCGCTCGCAAGTTCCTCAAAAAAGAAGGTCTGCCAAAACCAGACTGAAAAACACACCGAAGGAAAACACTGCCAACTAGACCCGCTTAAGTAAAACCTTAAGGAGGTCCCAAACGCTAACACCCCGTGATCAGCGATCGTTCATCGGGACCGGGCCCGATCTCCCGGACGGGACCGGGGATTCGGGTTGGAGGAAAGTGAAAAGGAACCCTCCTCCCGGTGCGCCGCAGGGAACTTGGGCTCATGTTTGCGCACATGCAGCCTGCCTGCCCAAGAGAGGGTTAGCTTTCCTTTTTACAAATTGGGACCCCCCCCCCCCCTCTTTCTCCCCCATGGGACGATCGTCCAATCGAAGGGTCGTTCTAACGAAACCGCGACCCTCTGCTGCTGATGCCATGCCCGTGAATACACGCGAAGGCGAAGGTCGATTTGTTGATTTGCCTGAGAGCTAGAAGAGCGCCGAGTGGAAAAAACCTCAATCCCAGAACAAACGGAGAAGACGACAACTGCAGGTAGAAATAATCAAACGGGCAACATGGAAATTATAAAGAAAAAAATAGAGAGAGCACATGCCTAACCAGCTCTACACTGGAAAGCGATGCGACCTTGGGCACACAGAAACGCGAGAAGCGAGGAATGGAAAACCTCGTAAGCCTCTCTTCTTGTGCTGCCTGAGACAAGTCCGGGGCGCAGCGCACAACCGGGAAACGGGTGAAAAACGGTACGAAGAAAGCGGAGTCGTACCGGAGTGCGAGCGAACAACGAACAACGGGAAGGAAGAAGATGAAAACGAAGACACAGGGCACCACACCACACGGTGATCACGAGGACCCCTAATGAATAAGAGCAAAATTGAAAGTCTCTTTTGATCACATAATTGTAATCTTCGATAGTTTCCTCGGTTTCCCATTGTGCGGCGAGCTGGGCCCGACCCGACCATCCCGGTCGGCCCATTCCCGGGCCATCTTTTCAAGGAAGGTGTTGTGTTGTTGTTTCTCTCCCCCGGAGTACCGTCTATTCTTTCTATTCGTTCCTTTTTCCCTCACGCTCGTCAGGGGGTTTATGCTTTTGCCTCACGGTTTTGTGCTATCCGTAATGGTACGTATTTAGCTGCTGCGTTCTCTCGGTGCGTAAGGTTTTTCTATTTTCTCTACCGCACGCCCTTGCGCTGTCGCGTCCCTCTACTGGCCTTGCCTAGCCCTGCGCGCCCAACGGCGATCGAGGATCGGGGCATTGAAACGATACAAAACCATTACCGGCACAAATCCTTCGGGTGACGGAACGAGTGTGTTGAACAGAGCAAGCGAAACAAAAAAAAAAACATATGCTTTCGTCGTCCGTATGTCCCGAGGGCCTTTCGCTCAAATGATCATCTGGCGCGGTGGAATTTGATCCAGTGCGGTCTTGGAGCGCTTCAGTGTGACCCCCGCCGGCTGGTGCAGCGTAGCAGCATAAGCATAGACAGCATTCCCGAGCGCTCCGGAGATCTTAGGGTAGGCTGTAGGGAACCGTCCTTGGAAATGGATTTCTATAAAGATCATTCCAAGCGGCCTGCATTTAAACAAAGAACAGAAGAGTTGTTCGAGAGTTGTTTTTCGATAATGTTTTATAATATCTCAAAATCATTTTACGATCGCAGTGCACGCAGCAGTAGCAGCAGCAAAAGCGAATGCGGCATGTATACACTCTTCATGAAAATAACCTTCGAAATCATCTTAAATTTCAAATATGCCCTGTCCCCGTATAATTTTCGCCGTCTGTTTTGCTCTTTTTAACGGTTTTGCTCCTTTCAATGCTTCTACTATCATTGTAGTTTTTTTTGTGTTTGTGTGGTACGAACTTCATTCTATTTTTATCTCTTATTTCATTTTTTTTCTTTTGCTGCATTTAATGCGTTTCCTTGTGTTGCGTTGCTTCCAGCTTCCCTCTACTGGTCGATGCATTGAACGCACTGTTCTCCAGGCCGGCAAACAAACCCCAAAACGGCTTTAAAATAACGTTCTCACGCACAAACACAGAGATTTTCTTTACACCGGCAGAAAAGCTGTGCCCTCTTCTCCTCGCCCTAGTGAGCACTGCAAATGGCACAACAGCAGTTTCGAAGCGCGTACTCGAACATCAAAACCTGACGCTGCTGAGCTTCTCTCGTTCCCTCCCATTCACTATACGCCTAACAAGCAGAACGGGGCGAGTGGTGTAAAAAAATAACTCAGCAACAATCACAACAAAGAGCAGTGAGTGAAGAATAAAATAAGATTCAAAACAACAACAACAACAACAACAACAGCAACAACACAACAAAATAATTCCAAAAGCCCAACGAACGACGTGAAACTCCGGTCCCCTGTGTTGGTCGGATCCCTAGGCTGGCTGGCTGGCAAAGGTACCAGAGCGTTTGAGGCCCAAAGCCCAAACGTAAAGCGCAAAGCGAGGCGAAGATCAACAACCACACAGCGGAGAATGTGTGTTGAGCTTGAAAAACGCATCAAGAAGAAAATCAGATTAGTGTCATCTGGAAGAAATTTTATTTGGTTCCGTTTTTTGCGTCTTCGTTTTTTTCGGCTCTTGTTCTAGTGATACCCTTCGCCATGCGCCGTTGCGGGCTTTGTTTCGTTTTCGTGCTTTTGGGTATCTCTGCTAACCCGAACGAAACAGCAGAGACTGTGTTACGAGGTGGGTGGATCGTCGTCATCGAACGATCGGGAGGCAGCAACAGAAAAGTGTACTTTTTTTTTTACTTAGAATTTTGGGTTTGGCGGCACTGTCGTTCCGTTTTCGTGTGGTTTTATTGATGTTCTTGCTGCCGTTGTTGATCATAAGGTTGAACAACTAATCGTGCCTCAAAACGCAGGTTGATCGAAGCAATGCCGAAACGATCAGCGACTGCACACGAATAGATGATGAAAAAGTCATCAACGTGCGGTTGCATCGGTGACGCGAACACGCCTAATGAAACAAACCCATTCAACGGTCAATATGTAGATGAAGCTGTTTTATCATGTGTAACGAAAACGGACGTTTGATGGTATCTTTTGATTGAAAATTATTTAAGAAACTACACACACACGCACGCACACCCTATAATCACACCCAACGGAATGGGTCCGCTTCAATCTCAGCAGACGGAAACTTTCTGCGGAACGATTTCCGAATGACGATGCGGTGTATCGAACGGTAACCATGGAAACTTCATGAAAACCACTGACCAGACGAAGCATTCGAACACAGCGTGTTAAAGTAGACACAGAAAGGGGGAAGCGTTAAATTTGGTTTGTTATGTTTTGCACCTGCCAAAGAGGCTCACGATGACTTGCTTAACTGTGCACGGTAAGTTCCCTAGGAATAGAACGGTTTCGTTAAAGGACTCAGTTATAACCTGGTGTCAAACTCGCGGCCCAGCGAGTGACGCAGAGCACGCCGCACATTCCCTCAAAGTCATGACACCAGCTGCACCTCGGAACCCATCCTTTACTCGCCGTATATACAGCCCAACAATAAGAATCCCTTCAGAATTAGAGCGATCGCCGGAGAGCGGAGCGGACAGTTGCTCGCAGCAAAATTTACATTTTTGTCAAGTCACGCGGCCGGATCGTTCGAAAAGGGAGCAAATGCGGCCACCAAAAATTGAAAGTCAACAAAAAAACGTGAGCACCGGTGGAGAAGCCACACGGCTGCTCCACCCCCTTTCCGTTATCTTGATGCTGCGAACATCATGATCCACCACCGGGCAGCTTTTCGCACAACGCCGCTGTGGAATGTGGAATGTGTCCGCGGCGCGAAACGACCGGCGAACGGAGTAATAGTCCAGACGGCGTGGAACACACAATGCACACATTGTCCTATCGATTTTTGGTGGCCCTCCTTCATCCCCGGGAGCCAGCCCAAATTATGTGGGTTGTGCCGAAGTAAACACCTTCCGACAGCGTAATAGAAGTCTCGTGGAAGGAACTAAAAAGACGACCACGAGCAGGGCGTTCGAGTTGCAGAAGCACGACGACGACGACGACGCCGTGGCCCGTGTTTCAATGACCATCGTTGAGGTAGCGTTTTTTTTCTCCTCCTCAGTGCAGTGGAAGGTAAAATTCGTTTTACTTTATTTTTCCACCCCGACCGTCTTTATTAGAGGGTCACAACACACAACCGAACGACGCCCAGACATCGTGGGCGCATTTCGACCAGTTCTCCGTGGGATGCTGATGACGCAGTCATGAGCACGTCAGAAAGAACGAAAGAAATAACGAAATAACACCACATCGGTAATGACCAACACCGGTACGACGGGTGGGGGGCAGCCGATATTCGTCGACCGAAGTGCCCTCTATCCCATGGGATTGATTACGGTCAGCCTAGCAATGACCTAGAATCAATCAATATTCCCGCCACTCATCCGAATCCCCATTAGGACTGTAAAACGAGCCCTCTCGAGATTCGACTCATCTTCTGATGACCGTTGTGTGGATACGGCTCCCACACACTCACACTTCAAACCGATGGACACAGCAGGCTATGAATGTTGCGTACACTGGGAGGGAGAGAGAGAGAGAGCAAAGCGAAACAAAAACACCTTACAGCGTTCGAAACGAGTCTTGGGACCTGATTTGAAGATGTCCTGCTCCGTCGGCAGGCACTGACGGCGGAGAAGATATCAACACGCCAGAACAAGCTTACACATACAGGCACGCGTATACACACATGTGACACTCGTTCATCATTACAACCGGGCAAAGGACCGGCCGATCTGTTGAAAGCGCGACCTGCTGTCGTTCCAACCGCGAGTGAGATTCTGGGAGACGACGATGCGTCAAGGCATCGACACGGGAATCGGGCAGATAGCACACGCCTTGCCACCTTTTTTACAGCCTCTTAAAACGGCCATAAAGTTGTCCGAATGCCGCGCGCACGCTCGCGTTTTATCACCCGCTGCTTCATCTGGTTCGTGTCTCGGTCTCGCGCTCTCGCGCTCTATCTCTCTCTCTCTCTTTCTCTCTCTCCGTCTCTCTTTCACCCGGTCGGCCTGGAACGGTCCAGATTTTCCGGTGCCCCGGACGGTTATGGTTTTCCCAAACGACAAGGGCGCACACGAAATGCGATCTCCACATGCGAGCAGAGCAGCAGCGAGAAGATGTCGATTTGACGGAATGACATAAAATGTTGAATGATCTCTTTCCACCCTCTCTTCACCGCGCAGGTTTCGGTGGAGTTGATGATTCGGTACGGCACCATGCCTTCCCGCCCCACCAACGGGACCGCTCCGGTCGGTCGTTAAACGGGCCGCACATTTTAATGACTTTCGCGCTCCGTCCGCGCTCTGTCCCGTGTTTCTTCCTTCGTCCCCGCACCGAAGGAGGCATCCACTCTGTGAATGAACCGGGCGCAAACGCCCCGAGCGGCTTGGTGTGTATGTGTGTGTCGCGTCCCGGGAACGTCGGCGGGACGCGACCTTGCGCTTTTTGTGCACGTCGAGGCGACGAGGAGAAGAACGCGCCGCGTTACGCTATGGCACCACTTAAGCATTCCGGTGTCGCCAAAAGTGCGATCTTACTCGATGAAGAACGTCGCGCGCATTTCACGCACCGTACACGGGGTCCGTGGCCCAGACGGAACGCATCTACGCCGCGTACGTGTGTATGGAAACTCATCTCAACCTCATCGCAAGCGGGCGAACGCGCCAGGAAATGGGCGAATGGGGTTTCAAAAAACAAAAGCCATGATAGCGCGTCGACGCGGCACGCGGAATCCTAGTGGGTTGCATAAAAACCGTTAATTAATCGACTCGAGAGCAAACGCAAATAAACGCCACACAGCACACGCTGGGGAGAGGCACCCCAGAGGTTGTGGTGGTCCCAACTCCCTCGGCCGGCGCGAAAAGGTCGTCAAAAGGCAGCAAATTGCGATCGCGAGCGACAGGAACAGAGAGAGAACACCGTGTTCCACAAGCCGCCAGCCTGGGCCTTCGGTTCGACGTTGCTTTCTTTTCCCTGCTGGCTATAGTTAGCAGCCGGGGTGCCCGGCGCACTCTGGGCGCTGAGATGCATGCACGCTGCTGGTGCTGCTGCTGCTAACAAACGACAAACAAACGATGACGAAAGACGACCACGCCGTGAAGGACCCCATGGCCATCAATTTCAAGCTGCGATACGACCATCGGTTGATTATGAATGATCGATCGTCGTTGCTGCGCTTTTCTTTCTATTATCATCGCACTTTTGTTCACCCTTTTGTTCTTTGGCTTCTTCTCACGAGGCTCCCCCCTCAGCGCGATCGTGGGGCTGCAGCAGCATTACTTTGTCCAGAGCTCGACAATCAAACCGGCCGGGACCTCCCGCGGTGCGACGACCGCATGCTTTTTGTGCGCACCACCACCTCATATGGTTCTCGCGACTAGTGACTTTGATTAATATCACACCCTCGTACAACTGGCTGGTGTTAAACTTTATCCAAATGAGCTCAGCACGGTGCCACGGTGCCGTGCCGGGTCCGTTGGTTCGCGGTGGTCAAACTCGTAACGGCGTCAGCGCTTGACGAATGTTCAATGGGCATATGTGGCTCGGCGAATGTTCCACGCAAGTATGTCGATCTCGCGTTGATCCTCCAAAACATCGGAACACTGAGGTCGATGTGGCAATCATCCCTTTCCCTTCGGGAAAACAAAAAACAGCGATGATTATAAAACATAACTTTTCCCATCACATTATAAAGACGATTATTATTCCATACATTATACTGATCATATTGCGATCGTTTGTTGTGAAGCAAAACCGTCAGTAAACTTAAACTTTTTTAATAATTCGGACCAAAGCCTTCCAGCGGATTGCTGCAATTATTTCATATTCTCTTTCTACTTGATAGATTATTCTAATCGAAGCGAATTTTTGTATCAACTGAAGAAAACTAATAGTAAAACTTGTTTTACATATTTAGCTTCCCAGTCATTTAGCATTTCAATGAACTCCGAGCATTTTACTGCAATCCGGAACATAGAAATCTTCTAAACAATCTGCAGTCATAACATAAAAAGGCCTGATTTCGTTCCTGGAGCACGACAAACAATCGATAGATTACAATAAAATGCATTTTTTAATAAAACAAATGCACATTATCATTTCTTATACACCAGTTGTGCGCCGCAGTGATAACGAACCCCATGTTATACGAGAGTTTTTTTTCCGTATTAATGTTTGACTGTCGACTTCTGGGCCATATGTCCCCGCACTAAACCGTACGTACCTGTTTGCTGAATACAGCCACATCTTCGCTAAAGGAGTCTGACGAACAAACGTCACCACCGGCCACGCCCGGTTCTCGTGGGGTGCAGGTTGCTAGTTCGCACTTCTCAAAGATCAGTGCCAACAGCGGGAATAGCGGGTGTCTGTAAGAAAAGAAAAAAATACGGTTAGATTATGGGAGAGCACACCTCGAAGGATCAGTGAGCGTGCAATGCATTTTCATTAGGAAGGAATTCGACGGCATGGAACGTGTAGAAGAATAGAAAAATTGTCTGTCACTATCGTGTGGTGGACAGTTAGATTTCCTCCACAACTACACCGCGCCAGGAGGCACCTCTAGTAATTCCGCATGTAATTTCGGTGTCGGCTAATGTCGTATTAAAAATGTGCCACGTAATCGACGCCTCGAGCCCGATGAATGTGTGCCCTTCCGAACCCAGACCGGAAGACGACTGATACGGCCGGGAAACTGCCCGGGGAACTCGTGGTGAAAGTGGAATAATGTACGTTTCGTGTGAGTAGCATAAAAATCTATTCCCTGCCTCCCCCTCGGCCGTTGATAGTATGTTTGCTTTCCGATTGCCGCTCCGGTTGCCTCTCCCTGGCAAGTCATAAAGCAATCGCAACCGAACAAGAACAAGCCAACCGTGAGCTATGAGATCAACAGCAACAACCAACCATCACCGGATCTAGTTTGGGCACTGGTTTCGTGTGTATGTGTGGGGAGGGGAGCACGGTAGGCGGCCGCCAGAAGCATTGGGAGTGGAGAAAGCAATGTCATTAGGAGTTTATGCGTTTGACAAATGTTGAATCACGTCCCTTCTATCAAAAAACGCCACGCACCACCACGGGCGGAGAGTGGCCCGAGACTTTCGGAAGTCGTTCGTTCTGTTTACCATTCGCGTGCGCCCTCTACCATGCTCCTCACCGCCCGGTGCCGGTTGTGGCGCATCTAGCACGTTCGAATATTACGCTTGTGCGGAGAACGAAAGGGAAAAGTCATTCCCCTTTTCGTGGACCGCGTGGCTCGGAAAGGGCAGCCTGCTGGTGGTGCTGCTGCTGTGTTTACTTATTTGTACTATTTTCCACCCGTGGAACGGTACCCCGAGGCACCCAAAATGTGGCCGAGTGTGCCTTATCTGGTTCCATTTGTACATATCGTACGTACGTGGTGCGGTTCCGGCATACGGTTCACGCATATTCGGAACAATTTACCGTCCTTATGGACGAGCTATACATTGGATTCCGGGGTGACGGGGTATGTGTTTTTTCCCTTCTCCATCCAGCAAGCGGAGGGCCCCAGATTGCGTCCAGGTGAATTGGTTACGATAACTGTGTATCAAACTGTTCGAGTCGCTTTTCATTTCCGTCAAACGACATCTCCTCATCGAGCTACGAGTGAGCACACTCGTAAATACGGTCATGATTTTCGTCGTACTTTGGACTCGAAATGCCACGACCGTCAACTGCTTATTATTCTCTATGCGATTCGAGCCCCAAGAAGGGTAAAAGATTTCCGACTGATAAAACTCAATAAAAGCCACGTTCAAAGTGCTTTTACTTCCCGGTGTGTCACACACTTTTAAGCGGCGCCTTCACAAAATCTAAAGCCTCCTCCTTCACGTTGATGGATTTGTTTAAACGAGGCATCCTCCACCTGATAAGCATCGCTTCTCTCATCGTTCAGATTCGCTTTTGTTCTTTGCGCCGACACTTCACAACGTGCCGGAGATCGTGCGTAAGGCAAGACTGATGATCACTTTCCTTTGATCCCCTAAATATGCTCCGGTCGACTTCGAATGTGTCGAACCTTTCGCTGGTACTACACAATGTCGGCAAATTTTGCAGCCAATGTAAACAGGTTACGGTATGCGTCCTGATAAGCATTTGTCAGGTGTTGAGCCCGCACTGAGCTCGGAGGACGAGTTGCACACGCTCAGGAATTCGTTCAGGGTGACTAAGTCTGACTTTGATGCACGAGCAGCACCGACCAGGCCAAAGATGGCACAGCGAATGAACTGACAAACAACTGCCTGCTCACGAGTCGGGTGGGGTGGGTGTGCCCGATTCGTAAAGAATCTCGTCTGGACTGAGAGTTCCATTCACGGGGTCGCATCTACCACCTTACCTCCTCGGTGCATGTGCACCTCTCCATACCGTTGATGTCTATATTGGCTGTTTACGTACCACCTTTCCGACCGCGGTTATCCGTGAGAGCATGCACACACGTTTTGTGGTCAACGAGGGCTTCCATTTCGAGTGGGGTTTAGTGCAGGGAAAGCTCCATATTGCGCTTGCCGCGCCGCAAGGCAACCAACCAGCCGTGGCAGAAAGCCGCTACAGCCGCGCACACCGTATTATTAGTGTGTACATGTCGAACGTTGTTTAGTGTAGATAAACAGACCGACGAGTGAAAGAAGAGCAACAGCTTCTAAAACGTTGAATGGCAACAAGGGTACTTGTTGCAAGGGAAATCTTCACCGCATCCCACACACGCGAGTAAACACACGGACCTGCGCCCAGCCTCTGTGACCGCATGCTATGGAAATGTCTAGTGGCAGCTTCTTAACTACGGCTCAGGGAAAAAGCGCGACCTTTGTAATCATCCCTATCCTCCATGTGCGCGATCGCCGGATCTCGGAGGTTAGCGTCTTCTTCTACTTCTGGCTGCTGCAACTAAAACAAACGCACGGGCACAGATATCGGGCGGCAGTTCTTCGGGAGGACCCGCCGGCGACGACACCGCGACGCCAGCGGACGTAAATATTTTGATAATGTCACTAAATATTGTACAGCATCTCCCCTCCCGGTATAACCGCGGGCGCGCGCGCGTACACCCGAATTGTTTATGTAACTCGTGTACGATATTTTACGTATGCATGTTTGTCCAGAAATCTCGACCGAAGTAGACGGGAAGAGCCATGCGATACGCTGGTTAGGGGCGGTTTGAGATTCCTCAATCTGTGCGCGCCAGGACCGGATGCTCTTGTCTCGACCTCGGCTTCGGCGTCTCGACCGCTTTGGACTAACAAATCCTTCCTACTAAACGCCGTTTGTTTGGGCAAACGAGAATGGCAGCAGTTTGCAATGCATTTTTGAACATCGCAAACAAATCAAACAAACTATGCCTTTACCACGTTGCTAGCATGCAAACGGACCGTTCGGTCTACTATCTCCGCGCGCATGACCCGTGCAGTCGTTGCATCAGTTAGCGAAGATTGTGTTTGGAAAATCATGCATGCATCCACAGCTTCTTGGCAGTCTGGGTATGCCTTTGTGGAGAGGAAGAAATGGGATCGTTGGAGTGTTGTTCTTGAAGCGCTGAAAAAATAAAACGCTATCCGTGCACACACTCGCATACCCGCGTAGTTCCTGGTTCCCTCGCCGGTGGAAAGTGTTCGGTAAATATACACAGTGCATCCCATCGAAGATGCACCCTCGTACCTCGTATGTCGAAGCGACAGTAGTAGGCAGCGTTCGTTTCTTTGCGCCGTTGCTTTCTTCTCGCTCCCGGGTGCATGTGACCGGGGGTCGGGGGCATCACGGATCCACGGACACGGCGCAGAAAAGGCGCGAAGACACCATCATGCATGTCCTTGTGCGTTCCGACCGAGTGGGTGGGTACGGGCGGAAACCCGAACGGAAGAAGATCGTTGCCGCACTTCGCTTCACCCACCGCGCTGCCAGTGCGTGCAGGCTGTGCGCGTAGTTACTGCTGCCTTCTGTGGGTTTGCAGCTGCGTTTGTACTTACACACAACACGACAATCGGTAGCACTTTGCCAGCTGGAGAAAGATTCAAGCACATCCAGGAGACGGGGCGAGTGGTGCGTTTCCGCTCCGGCCTTCTTTCTTTTATTGCTGCATTTTATTGGCTGGCTCATTTTCTTCGCTGTCACTTTCCTGCGCACCGCACTAGTAAATCAACGACCGTAACGAGATTTCGCCAGAAAGGTGGAGGATACTTGGATGCATGCAAAACAAAATTAAACCTGAACGCTATTTAGCATCTCGCTTCCAGGACGACTAGATCGCTGTCAACGTGTCATTATGACAGTTCAATGTAAACATAACATTGGTTGCAGAACCGTTTCGTTTCGTTTGTTTTTCTTTCGTGCCAAGTATTTTGGTGCATTGTACACGAGCTGGAAACGGTGCTGCCTTCCGCACAAACACAAAGAGGCCAAATCGTTTCTACCACGCGCGCGTGATCTTTCGTTCACGATCACGCACACCATCAGATCAACGGTGCATCGCGTATGCACACGCAACAAGACACAAAGTCACTTTCGCATCATCATCATCATCGTCATCATCATCTTCAGGTCTCGAACGCAAACCGCGTTGAGTTGATGGAGACCTTGTCACACATACCGACGATAGATAGCGCAACGGGGTGTTTGTGTGCGCGTTGTGTGGTTACGGTGGGTTGAAATGCATGCCCCATCCCAAACCCGACGTCGTTCGTGCGCAGCTGACGCAGTCCAGGAATCAGGAACGAGAAGACGCAGCGCGCTGATGCACCGACGATCGTCGTTGCTTCCGCCCGTCCGTCCGAAAATGCTACCACTCCGCGGCTGGATGCGAAATGCCATTTAATGGTAAAAGATCAACACATTCGGGAGACGCAAGCCAGTCGGCAGCCCAGGTCCCCCAGCGCACAGCCGCCAACAAGGTTGCTGTCATACATAAAGTATGAATTTTTAATGAAACAGAATTGCATTTTGGCATTTAAAACGACTGCCACGGTTCGGTTTCGTTTCGTATCCAAGCATCCCGGGCCGACCCTCGTCGGGAACCGGTTGCCAGAACCGGGAGAAATGTGGATTCCGTAATCCTTCCCTCATGGCGGCCCGCCGGACAGATCCACTTGTCACACGGGGTATATCCATCGCTGCACCGGAAATGCAACGCGGGATGCGAATGAAATATGCCAGAGTTGACTGTTGCACAACTCCCCCCGCGTCTCTCACCCTTGCGAGGGAGGAGAGTGGGGGAGAGGGTCATGTTCTCACGGACCCACTGCAGCCCGCAGTTGAACAGTCGAACCGAAATAAACGACGATCGAGCACGAGGCTGTACGGGACGTCGATTAATTCCAGATTAATGGCTGTGTTCTCGTAAAGGAAGCGGGGAAACGGCGCGCGACAGAGCCCGAGGAGGAAAAAACGACATTCTCCGTTTAACGATCAAATAAAACTTCACATCGATCCGGCAATCAAATGGAATAGAAGATGAGATGCCGAACGAAGGCCCGTGGCATCGTTGATAAAGTTGTCGAACGAGCATGCCCGGCGAGCGGACTCGTGTGTGGTTGGAGAATGGTGGTCCATCAAAAACCGTTGTTCTTGTTAATTAGATCCACGGCTCTATAAACCCCCGGGCACATCAAATGTCAAATTAAAAATGGAACACGTTCCATCGTATATGCCGCTTTACTAATGTTGGCGCTCGTCTAATGCACCTTCCTTTAAACCCCCTCTTTGATGGCTCGTGTCGTACGTGATCGGTGTATCCTGTCTGCTTTCACTTTACGATCTCGTATGTCGAATATCGTTATCGAATATGTACGTGTCTATTTGCTCAATGCACCAGCGAACCTGAGGACTGCGAGGTTATCACGGGTGCATAATATTTGCAAAACGGTAGCATGCGCCTGCGATATGCTTGTAAGCTGCTCAGTCAACAAATGTTACAGCTAACGCCTCCTTTCGAACAACATTTTATCAACATTTTCACAACAAATAGCCATTGCATACACTTATTTACCTACGCTGCAGCGTATGGGAATCCACGTGTCCGTGTACAAATCTGTTATTATTCCACCTGCATGCTTATCAACCTACCGCACAGGTGTCGTAAACATAATTTGTAAAACAATTTATTCACACTCTCCGCGTCCACCAGCGTGCCTCTACGTGTTTTCCTTGACGCACGCACTCTCCATTCAAACCCATCATTTATCCATCAATGTTCTAATGACTTCCATCCGAATGGCGGTGGGGGCTTACTTCCTAATCGTTTCCGATTCGGTGGCGGAGTGTGAGTACGCATTAAAAGCGTACAAATTAAAAGATCACTTCCGCTCGTGTGGACACGCTGTCCCGATCTCCCTCTCACCGCAAGAGAAAACCCTGCACTTAATCAATTCCCAACCACTCAAAGCGGTCGAAGCGGCTTTGCGCCAAGCGAGAAGGTGAAAAACCCACAACACTCTCTTCGGGTGCCTTTGCCGGGGGCACCCAAAATGTCCCAAAAACCAACGTGAAACAAACAACATCCACAACACAAAAAAAGAGAACTTATGCACATCATGCTCCTCCCTCGATTATAATGTGTATAATAAAAAGCGCTGCGGTAGCGATCGGATGATCAGATTGTGTGCAGCCACACGCGCTCTAATGGGATAATAACGGTCCTGTGCCCGGGCACCGAACCCCGGGCAGTGGCCGGTGCCCGCAGCAGCCACCAGGCGTACGCCGTCACCCTCGCTTTTGGGACAAATTGCGGCTTGCTACGTTTAGTTCCTTTTTTGTGTATATTTTACCCTCCAGAAGGTCCCCCCCCCCCCGCCATCAGTAGGTCCTTTTTGCCCCTCCACCGGAACTGCTGTTGCCGACGCTGCTGCTGCTGCTAGCCAGCCACCCACCCCGGACTAAAACTACTTATCGAGCATAATTATCCCTTTCGCACCCGTAAAAGGCTCCCGCCGAATGAGCAGTGCAAAGAGGAGCGTACGAAACAATCAATATGCAGCGCAGCCATCCGACCCGACACAGCATTTGTCGCTTTGCTGTGTCCTGAACCTGATGTTGTGTGTGTGTGGAAAAGGCCGAAAATTATGGACCAGCTTGGCTGTTAAATAATGCACAAGCCAACAACGAAACGATAAAACACCGTCCGGTTGAAGGGGGCAAACAAAAACACTTCCAGGCCCATCACACCGTTCGATCGTTCGGACCGTAGGATCGATTGTAGGATCATCAAGAAGGAGACTCAAGAAGCGAAAACAATAACTCCAGATGCTTCCGTTGCATCGTGGCGATCGAAGACGAAGATGACGACGACGACTGCAATAAAATAAGCTTGATAGTAACACACAAAAAACCTCGTCACAAATGGTTAAGACCAACAGCAAAAAAAACGGAACTATAATTAAGCTTAATAGATTGATCACATTTTAAATTTATAGTTCACGGTTTCCGCCGCTCTCTCAAGCCCTTTGCGGTCCGGTCCATCGTCAAGTCCGCAAACCCCTTGATGTGCAGCATACACGATCGTGCACCCATTGCCGTTCCCTTTGAACTTGAACGAGGCGAAGCTCGCAGGCTGCGGGGCGCGATCGGGGCGCAAAAAAGGATTCCTAATTTAATAGGTATTATTACGAAATTTCATAATCATCATAATTAGCTCGGCACTGTGCTGGCGTGTTGCAGTTCGTTGCGTCCCGAGAAACTGTGTATGTATGTGTGTGTATGTGTGCGGGTTTGATCCATCGTAAATCCGATAACCGACAGCGTATCCTCCCGGGGAGATCCACC
This sequence comes from Anopheles dirus, assembly GCA_000349145.1. NCBI lineage: Eukaryota > Metazoa > Arthropoda > Insecta > Diptera > Culicidae > Anopheles > Anopheles dirus. Next base: position 1,824,508 of record KB672891.1, on the reverse strand, counting down.
CTGCCGGCACGGCTGCATCATGACTTAATCCTGCGCCCAAACGACCCATTGCAAATTGGTGCGATCGGAACCAAATCGGATTAGGGCGGCATTCCGGCCAGAAAGAAGCCGGCAGATACATGCAGAACGCGACGGCCTGGTCGGCCATGCCGCGATCCGAGAAGCCAGCAGTTCCCGCCTCGGAACGGTATAATTTTCTGTTCCCAAAATGTTTACAATCGAGATAAAACCAGTAATTATGCGTGTTTTCTTAAATGTTGTAGCATCAACTCGCCGGATCACTCGGCCTCTCGGACTGCAGTGGGGCGCGGGTAGATTGCTCGTAAAAGAAACTCTCAGCACACCGCCGCCCTACCGCAGCACCACCACCCGGCCCGGCATGCGGAGCGAGAATGATTTATCGCTTTTTAATGTATTAACACGCCGAGCGAATGTGACGAACCTCCTCCCGAAAGTCCTCCCATGTGGGCAGTTTTTTGATGCGGAATCCATCCATCCATCCGTTTGGCCGGTTTCCCCTGCTCATCCGGGCTATTTGGGAGGGCTCTCTTCATCATCTTCATCGCAGTCGCGCCCGTTTTGATGGCACGCTCTCAGTGCACTCGGGCGGGGTAAGTGTGAAAAGAAAGGATCCTCCTTTACTCGCAATCAGATCCGATCTCGCTGTTAAAACGAGCGGACGCGCGCGCCCGCGTGTGTGTGTTTTATCGGTCAATTTCAGTTAGCGAAGGGTTAGCCGGCTGCAACCGTAACTAATCGATCTTGATGTGGAGATATTGTCTTCCGGATGCTTCGTCCCGGATCGTTCCGGCCACGAATGAAGGAAGTCTTTGTTTTTGTGTACGCCAACGCTCCTGTAGCAGGGAGGTAGTGGGTTTCACACTTCAGTCAAGCGTCACGTCGGTTTTAGAGAACGCCAGAAAGAAGGCGTACAGCAACGGTCAAAATCGTCGAGACCTCCATACAATATAAATGTTATGCGAGGGTTCTATCGCATATATTGAGTAAAATTACACGGGTTTCAGGAGTTCACAGACAGTTAAACGCGTAAGGTGTTGATGTTGAAGCATGCGCAGATCAAGGCCTCTAAAAGATGATCGAGACGGACTTATCGGATCGCAATTTGTGTCCATTTGGTAGTGTCTCACGGAAAACAAGGGTTTTTGTAGCTGGCTAACTTTTGTAGCTGATTAAAAAGTACATGCAAAATGTGCATTTGCATTCATTTTGACCGTCACTGTAAGTGAAGGGAAACGATTGCCGGGGAATTTGCTAAACGAAGATCGCCGCAACTGCTGAATCGAATTCCTTCGCAACATTGACGCTGTTTGTACTGATGCTGCTGCGATTGATCGACCGCGGTACTTACCCGTAGATAGCTTCTTTATCTCGCTTGTGTATGTCGGGCTGCACTGCGCCCATGTGACTGGAGGCCGGTGAAACATGACTAGAGGTTCCGTGATAGCCGTGCATGCCGACCGAGGCTGCGGCGGCCGCATGGTTCAGGTGCGGGGAGTGATGTGGTGGCAGGCCGGACAGCGCCGGAGGTCTGTGGCCGGCATGTGGGTCATACATTCCGGCGGCACTCGCGTCCATCCCGTAGCCGTGGAGGCCATCCTCGTACTGTAAGTGGAAGGAAGCAAAGAAAACGAAAAGCGTTAAAAACAACATTCGGTGGCAATGGGCCATGGGAGAGCGAGAGAGAGATGAGAAAGCTCCCGAAGGAGCGCACGGTTCTGCTTCATTTGCAAATCGCACGGACAAGACAGGGGGATAGAGTTGATTGTTGCGTGCTGTACCGACGAGTGCGGCGGCAGATCCTATTAAATCTCCGCTCGGGTCATTATCATCTTCCTCTATTAAACCCAACCCGGTACGAAAGTAGGAAAGAAGAAAAAACATCACACTGATTTCTATTCCGTCGAACAACACCCTTGTCCTGGTGGCCTGGTGAGGATGGGAAATGTTACGACCGCACGAACTAGACCGAATTCCACCGGTCATAAAAGTGGCTTCCCTATTGACGTGTGTGACGAGTGCCCGGAGAGAAGACTCTGGATGGTCCTTCTTATAATGGCCGGAGCTTTTGAATTCGGCGTCGGCCAACGTCGACCACGGCGACGACGACGACGACGACGATGGTGGTGATGATGATGAAGAGGATAATGATGTTCCATCACAATGGATCAGGGAGGAGGGCATCTTCACAATTTGTGAGCAATAAAATTCCGTGATCCCGCGTATGTGTATCCCGCGTCCTCTCTCGTTCGATCACGATCGAAGTGAGCCATGAGTGAGTCAAACACATTCCATACGCGTGACGTCGGTTGGCCGCGAGTTGGAGTTTCTCCAGAAGGTGCCGCAAGCTCAAATTACCACTAAACAGACCCTCATTATCGGGTCCAGCATCACCAGCAGCCGCATGACGGATTCCCCAACCACCTTCGCTGGGGGTGGGGAGCTCTATAATCAATCGAATCGTGCGGGGTTCGGAAATTAATATGTATGAACCGTTTTTCACTTACACTTACACACTTTTCCCGAGCCCCAAGTCAACGGCACCGCCTGCTACGCAGCGCAGAACGACTTTATGTCTTTGTTGGCGAACCGCAGATTGTTTCTTTTATGTAGCCGGTGGTTACCGGCTTTTGTACATTTTTTTCTTATTGAAGCATCTCAAGGCTACCCCGACCGATGATGGCAATGTTGAGCGTGCTCTCGCAGTGCGTCCCCACACGCAACGCGATTTCAATTTGTGCTACGAAACGTGCAAGGATTTGACAATTGCTCAACAGGACCCCTCATCATACGAGGAAGCGTAGAGTCCGTTTTGCCATACCGTTTCCGCTTCCGAGTTCGCAGATGGTCGTTTGAATTTTGCGTCATTTTTTACGCCCCTTGTTGAATAAAAAATGATCCTTTCTTTGCCGTCGTCGAAGGATAACAGAATTGTCGGTGTAAGTGTTTAGAGGATTCCACCTCGAAATCGATTTAGATTCCATTTTCACACACACACACACACACACACATACACACACATGATGAGGCATCACACCGGAAGGGTGGAGTCATAATTGAAAAACATTCATTTTATGTTTTTCGGTCCAATTCCCCACCGCATCGTTATGCTAGGTGCGCGCGGGCAATACCGCTGGATGGAAGATGGAAAATGGTTTTCTCCCTTGCCGCCGGCCATCTCACCGGTGTAATGCGCGATGAAGGCGAAGGCGGCCGGGCGCACGGAGCCGATCATCATTTCGATACAGAAACTCCATTTTATCTTCCGGTAACGGCGGTGGCTTGCGTAGCAAAAACGGGATCTCAAGCAAACCGCGTTCGAGATAGCTTCTCTCCCTCGCTCGCTCACACGGTTTTCCCTCCCCGGAGAGCAGTGAAAACCCCTTTTTTATTCGTTGCCCTTTTTGCAAAATCTGAATCAGTTCACGCGAGTGCCTGACTGTGCAGCATCAACATCAACAGCAATAAGAAAAAATCAACCCCATTCGACCGCGTAATGGCGAAAAGATGCTTCGCGGGCCTCCGGTTTGCATATCATATCTCCCGGCGGTATTGTTGTGCAATTTTGTGTGCCAAAATCTCCTGCCGAGACGCCGCTTCGCGCACGCCTTGCTTCCCCTGCTTCCTTCCCAGGCGGACGCACAACCAATCGGGGAAGAATATTGGCCACCGATGGGTTTAAAGCGCACCGGGCGCCCGGAGCGACTGAATGGTGGTTTGCCCGTGTTTTCTTGTTTCGTCCTTCTTCTATTCCCGTAGCATATATGCATACACGCGGAATCCTTAACACAGCAGCGTTACGGCGGTAAATGGAATAACCAAATCCATTCCCCCGGCCCCGGGCTGTGTGCGCGCGTTTGTGTGTGTGAGGAGTGGGAAAGGATGGAAATCAGAACCATCATCGCAAAGGGCCACACCCTTCGCCCCGAGCGGATGCTACAAATCCGTGTTCCGGAAACGCTAAACTGCGATCGGAAAACGGGACCCAGCAGATCTCACGGAACACGGAACACGGAAGGCATGGCAAGCAAGGGAACGACGGAAGAAAGGATTTCGACTAGCCTCGAGAGGATAACATCCGTTTGATTTGTACTATGGCGACGATGTGGGTATGTACTTTTATAAACAAAGTTCTCGCAAACAGCAGATGCACCACTCCAGCTCCAGCGTCTCGATCGTGTCTCTTTGAATGACCTCTTAAGCCAGGCTGTTGTTTCCGGACATTGTTTTTTTAATCATCAACAAGTAGACGGGCGCAGATGAAGACATATTTTTACTTTATATCACTCACAAATGATTAAAAAAACTTCATGACACACATAAGCTCCTATGAATATTTGTCTTTTTCCCAATTTATTGACAAATATTCATCTACAGAATAGTACAATTAGTATTGCAAGGGAACCCGAACTGTGCAATTTCGTTATGCTATTTCGCTGCACATCTTAGCTGATAGTTAAAATCGAAGATTCCCCCAGAACATCCCAAAGTTTTTCATGACTATTGTCCTAAGAATTTGCCCTAGTGCTACAGTTTGTACACAGACACATGGCAATGTTTGAAAATTGATGAAAAGTTTGTGTGTGCCTATGATGAACCTTCTTAATTGACAATGTTCAACCAGTAATTTCGTCACAAACGTCATGTTTTACAATATTCTACAAACTGAACCAGATAATTAATACTTCATCCCTGCGCACAAATCCCAACCGAATCCCTGTTAACCGACCGGTTCTTGCATATCTTACTTCCCAGCCTCTCATAGTAGGCATCATAGCCACCAGCGCGCGCGCGAGACAGATGAGCGAAACGAGAAACACGTTTCCACACTACTCGATTAAAATTGATGGTTGGGAACGCGCTCGAAATCCCATACCGCCTCATCGCGACGGAAACCATGGCAACCGGCGTGGCACAACGTGGATCCAAATTTAAACAACTTCCCCCCGCGCGGGGCTGCACACACACAGTGTTCCGTTGTCGCACCATTAGCTATGCAAAAATGCGATGCCCAAATGTCTTCCCAGGGTTCCCGCCGCAATACCGCAATGCCCGGAACCCTCTGCTTCTCGGAATGTCTGCCGAAGATCACATTTGGTCGCGATAGGACAGCAAATGAACAAAAACAACGGCCTTCGGGCGTTGTTGTACCCTCTGGTGGCGGTGGCGGAAGGTGGCAGGAGATATTTTCGGGCGCGCATTTCGGAACGATGATTGATTATGTTCTGGTAGATTTTGACACCCAGGATTTTCGCCCGAGGAAATAATCAAGGAAACGTGAGACGACATCATCGAGCGCGAAGCGCTGAGGAGCCGTACGAGTCGGAGGGGTCGTCGCGAAAGGCATTTGGAATATAACAACAACGGCAGCAGCAGCAGCGGCAGCGGAGACGAGTACGAGCGAACCGAACCGCAGATGACAAGATGCAGAAGAGATATTGTGTATTGGATTTGGCCCCGACCGTGTATGGTCTGTTCTGTGGTCTGCCATCCCCGGGTAGACCCGAGCGTGTCCCTATGCAGTTCGGTCGTTTTCTTCCCGCCGTATTTCGTATCGCACATGCATCGCACATCGCACTTCGCTGTCGCCACGGATCGTTGTCGTTTGTCGCGGAGCGGGTGTCATCGCGACGAACCGTCCCCGGGGTTGTCGACGTCGTCATACAACGACAGAAAACGAGAAACATGTGCACGGCAAACGAGTGTACCGGAGAGTGTAATAATCATCATCAGCGGAGACCCTCCGGGCCGGGCCGGCAGGGCTCAGAAATGTTCGAAAGCGACCCAGAATGTTTGCCGGGATATATCTGGCGAAGATCACCCGGATGATGATCGTCTTCCTGTGCCTGCGATGTTACTTGACACTCCCGCTCCCGGGAGAGCGGCCGACTGAAAGCCATTTTTCAAACGGCTAAAAACCGAATCCAACCGCACGGGTTCGCTACGGTTCCCTGCCAAGCGAAAGCGTTTCCCAGCAGCGCACCCAGCACTAACCCCATGTGTTGTATCTGCGTTTGCTGTAATGGTGACGGTAACCGGAGGAGTAAATCTCGTGTTGTTCCGTGGACACAAGCGTCCCCCGTCGACGACGACATAACTAATTTCCCAATTCTCAAACCCACGCCTGACTGATGTCGCTACACGCGCGTCGGAGAAGGAGGTTTCCGAGCCGAAATGTTGACTGTGAGAACTCTGTTTGTCCGGACAAATGGACATCACCGGTCCGGGCGCTGATGCTCCTCCAGGATACACCGACAGCGTCTAATTCATCGGTACGGTGACCGTTTAAAAGGGAGTAAAGGGTTGCAAACGCCCGGAATCCGGCATCGGATTCACTGTCAACAAAACCACAGCAAACTCCATTACGAACTCCCGACTCTGGCACACGGAGCCTGCCGAAACCGTCGTGATATCGTTTTCAAAACACACTCATTTTCTTCTCCCTCGCTCGGGGGCACGGTTTTTCCAACGTTTTCGACAGTAAATAGTCGAGTAATTGATATTAATACAAACCTGACCACCCTTTCCCGGCTCAAGGAAGAGGGTACCCTGATCCCTTTGACCTTTTGTGTGTGACGTGTGATAAGGAACGACGGATTCCGCCCGATGCCCTCTGCCAACTGGGAATCGTTAGCTGCGTCTCCTGTCCTGGAATCTGTATCAATTAGGACAACGCCGTCGGCTAGCCGTCCGTCGACCATTTGCATAAAATTACACAACCGAACATAGCGAACCCAAGCACAGGGGGAGAAATATCTTTTCCGTGGTCGAGGAACAAACAACAGTGGCATCTGATAGAAGAAGAGAAAAAACACCCACAATCCATACACGCACACGCCTTTGGAAGGAGAACCATTAACATGCATATTATCCGAACGCAGTGACAACGATGGCTTTCCCCGAGAAGTTTTCCAATTTTCAACCAATCAACCGACACATCCGAATGGCCAATTATGGTCGCCCACTCGCCCGTTCGCTCCTTGGGACGCCCTGTCGGAAAAGGGGCGGCTGAAAAACGGAAACGACCTCATCGCCCGGCCGGTCGGCGCAAGTTGATATGGAGATTCTTTTTTTCGGGCACAGGGAGATATGGAAAGAACTGCCTCTCGTGCGAATTGAAATGTTTTCCTTACCCGTCGACACACACACACCCACACAGATACAAGTGTCATCCTCTTGGCTGAAGTTCCTTATTCGAGGGCACCGAGAAGATGCTTCTTTGCCGCGAGAGATTCTTCTCCACAAGTGGCGGGCTGGGGAGGCCACTTTAAGGTGAATAAAGATGGGCATCTCTCTAAGCCTCTTACACCGCCTGCCCACTACCACCCGACGGGGAGTACCATTTAGGTGGTTTGAAGTTTTTCCGGGCCCTTTCGGGAATCTTCTTCCCTTCTTCCTCGATCTCGGCACGATCTGCTCGATTCACGTGGTCGCGGAGGATCGATTACGAGCTATGAAAGATTCCGTGGAATTGGAAGTGAGTGTTGTCTTTTAACCGCAACCGCGAAGCCCGGCCACTCGAACTCGAAACTCGGCTAAGAAGAACCGCGCCAAGTGTGCGTGTGTGTGTGTGTGTGTGTGTGTGTGTGTGTGTGTGTGTGTGTGTGGAGTCTTTTAAAAAGCTCTAATTGATTTCGAAGCAGGCCATGCTTTTTCTCCATCGGTTGCTGTGTTGGATATTCACCACTTTAATGCATGAAGGGGTTGCTTTGTTCCCTGCTGGCTGGCTCGCTGCTGCTGCTGCATGCTCGATCTTCATCCTCTGGTTGAGAGGTATGGAAAAGGAGTAAACAACAACAAAAAAACGCTCTAGCTCCTCGCTCCGGTCATGCTCGATTGACCGCTCGATTAAATGCACACGAACATTGTTGCGCCGGTAGAACGAGAAGGGAAGGGTACCGGCCCACCTCACCCATTCCCTCGTATGCAGCCGAGCCGCGTTGATCGCCACGATCGTTCGGATCAGGATCGGGTTTAAGTGGTGATCGTGCGCAAATTCCTGGCCCGCTTGGGATCCGCTCGCTCGGGTAGGTTTTAAGGGATGATTTTTACAAATCATGGACACCTTTTCTCTCTCGATCGACCGGCCGGGTCGGGACGGGTCTGTCGGCCTCCGCAAATAAATTCCATTGGCCATGGAGGGGGGCCCTCGCTCTTTTCACCGGACACCTCAAACTGGCACGTCACGCACGCCCCAAAAGTCCGGCCCGATCGATCGAGTGTTCGGTACAGGCGCATGATTGATTTTTTTCGCCCTTCTTTCTTTTCACGGGCCAGAAGTTTTTCCTTTCTCACTCCCATGCGAGGAGCTGCACCGGGATGGAATCGACAAGTCATTCTTAGTTGTCAAAATTTTCTATAGACCTCCGCGCGACCTCCGCGTGCGTTAGCGCCCTTTATGTTTTCTTCGCCCGTACCGGGGCCAAGCCACCGCCGCGTCGTCTGGCGGTCTGGCCCGTCTGGTCGGCCGGTCTGATGTCGCTCTCTCTCTCTCGCTCTCTAGGCTCTACCGCCAATAAAATGCCTATCGTGAGCGCGCTAAAGAAGCCGAAGCGAACCCGTTGAGGTTGTCCAATCAATTTGGTCATTTGAAAGCACCACGGACACCGAGGGGGTGTGCCAGTGAGAGAGAGGAAGCATGAAAAGAAAACACCAACCCACCAGCGCGATGCGTTATTATATTGTGCAATAATATCTGGAACCGATCCCCGCCGAACACCACACCCGTGGGCGATCCTTTTGTTCACCCCGTGACACGGCACGCCGCGAGTGAGAGAAAAGTTTTTGAATAAATTCACCAACCCAACGGGCGCCTTAAGAACGCAGAATGCTTTCTTCCCCGGCTAAGCGTAAATTTAAAGTTTCCCTTCGTGGTGACTTTGCAGCGGAGGAGGTTGGGGCGATGAGGAAAGGCTGAAATTCAATAAAACCAGTCAAAAAGTATTACCACCTTCGCCACCGAACCGGAGCGGAGAGTGGAAGCTGCACGTCGTCTCCTTTCGTCTTCATGGGTCGTGCGGGTCTTCATGAAGCTTTTGACGTTTTCCCGACGGACCCAATAGAAAAAAACAACTTTTCAACCGTTACCCGTGTAAGACGCTAAGGGCTAAGGGGGAGGCCCCCGAAAAAAACGAGTGGGCGGTTTTTCTCGTCCCGCACCGAACAAAAGCGTCCCAGAGCGAAAAACTTCAATTACTAGCGCTCTCGCTCCCGGTGGTGGCCGGAGCGGCTATTGTAATGGATTATTAAAAACAAAATTATGCAAATGAGCTCCAGCCTCAGCGCTGATGGCGCAAGGAAGCATCCCACCATCCCGTGTCTGAGGCCGGAGCGTTTTAGCGTTTACTTTTGGGTGAATTTTTATTGGGTGTTTGCTGTTATCATTCGAGATTCGGGCGCTGCGGTGTGGGGTTTCGGTCGTGGAGGGATAATTTGCTTGTTTCCTTTCCTTTTTTTTGTTTTTGTTCGCTTCTGTTCAGGCCGAGCGACGCAAAAGACGCATCTCTCTTGTCACCGGAAAGCGCGGATCGAGTGGGCTGTGACCGAAAGTTCTGTTGTTATCATCGTCCGCCAGCAAACAAGCAAGCGTGGGGAGCGCTCCGGAGTCCGCCGGACACTGGCCCCCATAACTTGAGAACTTTATTTTAATTAACTAATTATTTCACGCGCTAAGCCACCCGCTCGTACCGATCGGCACCGATAATAATTTGAGGACGAGTTTTATGGCCCCATCCGAGTGGGTGGTTGGTGGGATTGGGGGGGGGGGGGACAAATCCATTAGGCCAAAAATGTGCCTAATTACCCCACAGTGAGCATAGTGGGCGAGCGCCATGCAAATGTTGGCTTAAAAGTATCTAGTAATGAAATCTTTACATACCAGGTATGATAAATGGATGCTGTCTTATAATGTTGTGCGACATGCCTGTATACAACGACACTTTGTGTGAGTTTGGGTGTAAAGCAAACGATTTGTGGTGGCGAAAACGGCGACCATAAAAAGCCGATTTTATCAACGATATTTAAAGGTTGATTTAAGTTTTAAGAGCTCTTTGAAATCTTGCATTAAGTATGTATTTTACGTTTACGCGGTGTGCCAAAATTAACTCATGTGCAATGTGCATTTTGAGTGACATTGTTCATGTTTAAAGTTTCATCTATATTTTCTTCAACTAAAACAAATGGATTTCCATTAAAAAATGACTTATGCATCAGGCTTCAATCATTAGTTTACATGTTATTGAAGATCACATGTGATGATTAATATTAATCCACAGTATAGTTCTTACATTTTTCAATTTGGAACTCGACATATTTTGGCCACTTAGCCCAATGGTCTAGTTCATCCTAACAAACTCCCACTGTGCCAGTAGTGAGCCATTTGGCTAAAAATTCTGCTAAAACAACAGTTTTTCCCGCCTATCCCGCCATGAGACCATTTGCTGCGGTTACGCGTGGCTAATCTTTCGAACCCCACCTCCACGTTCCGAGTTTCGGATAGCACGGTGTGCGTACAAAACACATTAAGCACAATTAAAACAAAACAAAAGCGCGGGGGGAAAAAATCGCGCAGAATCGTGTGCGCGAAATTTATGCATAATTATTACCGCCGAATGCGCGGGTATGGAGTTTTATTCTGCACAGGTATCTTTTTTTTTGCAGTTTGCGCTGTGTGCGACATCGATTTGCGTTTATTTTGCATTCACCGGAGACAGTTCCCGTGTCCGTGTCCGGGCGGAACAGGCGTTCGTAATGCTACCAGACGATCCTTCTTCGGACGGGTGGTTGGGCAGGTGGGGCCAAACCGTTCTAAACACCGGCCCAGACACAAAAGTCACATTCCACACTTCCATTTGGCCAATTCCGAGTGCGAGGGGGAAAAACGTGCAATAATTTTATATTAATGTGCAATAAAATATTGAGACTCCCTTCCCCCCCCGAAACCCGCGTATGCACGCGCGCGTTCGATGACAAGTAATAAATAAAATATCGCTAAAACATCGTAAAGTACTCAGCGCAATGGGTTTTCCGTCCGAGTTCCGGGCCGGCGGAACTGGACATTAAAAAGCGAACCCATGCCTGCCTGCCCTGAAATGTGTGCTGATAGGAAATAATTATGCCACAAATCCATGTTCGGGGCGGCCGCAGCCCCCGTGCAAATCGACCCCCTCCCAAACGGTGCCAGGTGCCAACCGGTGTCGAGCCCTTTTCGAGCCTCCGCGCGTGGCCCGTTTTGGGGACGACGGCGGTCCTTCACACAAAGTTCGCGGAATTTTCACCTCCCATCGTCGAGCTCCTTTAGCGGGCGTGCGTGCGTGCGTGCGTGCGTGCGTGCTTGCCTGTCACGTCACATTGACAGGAGTCCCTGGCTCACGCCTGTCCGCACAGCACCCGGGTGCTGGACATTTGAGGAACGTTGACCAATCGGTTCGGAGGGGAGAGCGACATTCCCGTCAATAGTCTCCTGTTATTTTCCTTTCAAAGCATTTTTCCACTCTCGTATGCAGGGCCGTTTGCACCCGACCCGGGGACGCGACTCGGCACAAGTAATAATTGTACATTTTTTAAACATTTATGCCTAAATTACAATCAACGACTTTCCAATAGGCATAATTCACGCAACATTAAATATTCATCGACCGTTCATTGATGGTGGTGGCGTGGACCGTCGCCGACGGAATTGCGCCCCCCCTGCGGCCGCGTGAAGCAACCCCACCCACCTGCGTTCCCGAGGGTCAATCGATAGGGTAGAATCGACGGGGGGAAAGCCCGTGTCCGTTTGGCAGCTAGAACGTGTTGTTAGTCACACACAGACACGCCATACGCGTGGGGAAAGGCAATTGTGTTATCACGAACGCTCTATACATTGTACTGTACATAACATCACAGACGACGAACCCCCTGAAGGAGGGTGTTTTTTTTTTTTGTTGCTGTTGTGCACCGTCACCGTCTTCCAGATACCAGCACCGGCATCGGATCGCAGCAGGATCGCACGAAACGATCAATACGTGCGATGGGCGAAGAACTGCATGCTTTAAAATGTGCACCGGGACATTTTTAATGCTATCCCACGCACAGACAGAAGGGTTTTTGTGCTCAATGTTATTTTTCACCCTCCAAAGTCCTCCAACCCGATCCGATTCCACCCATAAACACGTTTGCTGGCAGCAGCATGACTCTGCAGTAAAATCCCATTTCAATCAAGGAAGGCTATGACAACGCACGCGCTTCAAACCATCGAAGCGACCCGTAAGCACTGGGTAGGTATCCTTCCTCCGGGCTCTTTAATGCGTGCCCCCGATCGGATACTTTAAACGCTAGCAACGAACCCCAAGCCCGAGCGAGGACATTGCGGGTGCGTCACAATATGGTGTCCCGAAATTTGTCAACTCATCTTCCGTCGGAACTGACTCAGCTGTTGTGCGAAAGCGAAATGCCAACTCATTCCAAGCGCTGGCGGGAATCGTCCTGCGAGTCGGTCCTGGCTCCAGTTGCCTGCGAAAGTGTCCGGTTTAAAGGTGGACACAGGATGGCGCGCACACCAGGAACCAGCTGAAACCGTTCGGAACCATTTTGGAAGCGGTGCTCTCGTAGAGGAAATACAGCCCTTCTGTTTGCACCGTCGGACACCAGGAATTAGCATACGAACGCTTGCGATTCGGGCCCGGCATTGGTCAGTTTGGGGTAGTTTGCAGCGCAACCGTGGGGAGGGCGCGTTCGGAAGGACGAATTTGAGTGTTGGCCTCATTTCGAGAGAGGGGGGTAAGACACACGACGTTCGGTGGTGCGCTGGTACGCTGGTACGAACTTCTCTCGTCGTCCTTGCTTTTCGGAGGGACGGAAAAACCGGACCGTACGCTTATAACGTAACGCATGCGTATGCGGATGCCGTGGCTGGCATCGTGTCGTCCCTACCGTTGTTAAATGGATCGAATCGGAGGGAATAATAATGTAAAGCCGGGGAAGATAACAAACTCAACTCTGGGTGTGTGTGTGTGCGCGAATGAGAGGAAGCGAGGGAAAGAGAGAAGGACAATGTGCGACAAACAACAACAAGGGAAGAGGAAGAAAAAAAACACACACACAGACACTTACAGGACCAACAATACGGACAGCCCGCGTCCTGGTGCGAGGTCCTGGTGCGAGGGAACGCGCGCGCTCCTGAGCCAAAAAGGATCATCAATCAATTCTATCCCCTTGGCCGTGGTGTGTCGGCCATTTTGAAATTCATTACTTACATGCCATACGCAGGCAAAACCTGGCCGTAACCCGGAGGAGCTCGTCGACTCGACATTAAACTAATAGCAACAGCAGCAGCGGCAGCAAATAGGCTCCCTGTCCCTGTGTGCAGACGTAAACACACCAGACGACGACGACGACGCTGCTGCTGCTGAAACTGACAACAAAACTGAAGTGGATATGAAACGGCAAAGCATGCGTTTGGTCCGGGTGGAACCGCTCTCCGAACCCGCAGCAGAACGCGGGAGCCCTTAATAAGCTTTCGCAGGGAATTAAACGGAGCGCAGGCAGAAATTACACCAAATGCCCGGCGGCGTTGGCGTTCCAAAAAGCGGCGTTCCACCACCAAGCGAGCGACCGACAGCCGAACTTATCCCACCGAATAATGCTCCGCGCAGGGCTGGTGGCGCAAATCTGCGTTGCGGAGTTGTTTGACAGACGCGCGGGATCAGAACTTTGTCGGGGAAAAACTTCATCGCAGTGTGCTTTGTTTGGCAGACGCACTGAAGCCATTTCGGTGATAACTCCTTCCTTCGCTGAGCGTTCGATTCATTAACAGTGGCACCGGTGGAATTTCTCAACACCCCTGAAGCTGTTTTGAGCGGTGGGCCCTTCCTCCCCACCCATCGAAGTGATTAGTCGAACAAGTTCGCGCGTATCGCTGATAAATGTTCGAATATTTCCCGTCCACCACATCGCACCCGCAGTGCGAGGTTGCTGCTGCCCGTATCAGTTCCATTCATCGCTAGGTAGCTGCTGCGCGACTCCTTCGATAGGGTTCTGCGTTCCGCCAACAACAGCAGCAACAACCTCAACCTCAACACCACCAACACCATCGCCGGAGATTAGAACCGGGCCTGGTCTGGGAATGATAACTTTCGCAAACACACCACCGTTCCGTTCCGTATCGTAGTGTGGTTTTTTTTCGTCAGCTTTTCGAGTCCGCTTGGACGGAGGGCGCACTGTTTCGGGACAGCCAGTTTGTCTAGCGTACACGATCATCGACCACCGGGGTTCAGTTGTTTGCCCGTTATCAGTGCCTCTAACGCCTCGGCTTGTCACCTGAGAGAGCGCGCGTTGTCGTTTACGAGCGGCGACGGTGACGGGTTTTTCGGGCGAGAAGGGCTTATTTCACCGGGAGGACGGTGAGACACTGACCAACAAGGCAGTTGAGGGCCTGCTTGCTGGATGGATGGAGTGAGTAAACAACGGTGAGCGTGGATAAAATAATTCAACGAATCTAATATCTTTTCGGACAGACGAATGCGGAAGATACGGCATTTGTTTGCTTTAGTTGACATTTTTGAAGGCACGGAGTACTCGATTGCGCTGAAGCGTTTTTTACTGTGTGCAATGGTTACTTTAATCATATTCTCGTATGGGACGGTTCGTACAAGTGGGTTTGAAAATCAGAAGAAATGTACCAGCTTTGGGATATCTTGGTGCAGCTGGCTATAATTCATTATTTTGTTGTCTATTCTTGGTTTGAAACCTGTAATAATAATGATTCAATATGTTTAGTAAGTTATTGTGAGTCTTGAATGGAAAGGTACTTGATTTGTTGGTTTTACTTGGCCATAAGCGTCTCTAAATTTTGTTAATATAATTCGTTTAGTACACAACTGCAACGCTTCAACATGACATGCACTGTCGCAGTGCATCCGTTCCTTAGACACCAGTGCGAAAACTGCCCACGGAACTCGAGTGCCGAGATTTTGGAAAGTGTTCAAAATTGAACATGATAGCCGACATCCAGACGGAAGCACTGCCGGCTCGGAATTAAAACACATCTCCCGGGGCGGGGCCGAGGAGGGAATGGACGCGGAGTGTGTGATTCTGCTCGTTACTGAAAACACTCCCCACACGGAATACGCGACCGGCCGTCGGGCTACGAATTGTGATCAATTGAAATGGAGAGCCATCGTTAGCGCGTGCAGTTTCCCGGCCCGGGCGTCCGGGTGTGCCAGCCAGCAGAATTGTCGTCAATTGAGGCGAACGAACCTCACATACACGCGGCTGCTGACCATCGGCAGAGCTCCGGCATCGGCACTGCATGCTGGTATCGACCCTGGGCGGGGGGTGTCCCCTCCACTACCCCTGCGCTCGTTCGCGGATGGTGGTGGTTCGAAGTACGCACTCATGTTCATCAACACCGACACCGTTTTCAAGTGTCACAAACGTCATCGACCGTCAAAAGCTGATCCTTCTTCGTCGGGTCGGGCAGCCACGGTGCTGGTGCTGGCTGTGCCATCATCTACATCCTCTACTGTTGCCGGCCGCGAGGACGAATATAATCTCGCAAAATTCACACGAACCAAAAACGTCGCACAAATCGTTTGCACGCCAACAACGGCGACATCATCATCGTCGCCGTCGTCGTCGTCGTCATCTTCCTTCAGGTGTGGTGTCATCGACTCAGCGTTGTACATCACATTTGGGTGTGCTGCGATGGTCGTTGACATACTTTCCGACACCTTTTCGGACAAGAATTAACCTCAGACGTAAAAAAAAAACACATATATATGTATATATATGATTTCCAAGAATAAGACACCACGGGGCAGAGGTTCGGCATTCGTATACCACGGGTGGGCCACGGGTTTTTCACGCTGGGCCGCGAGAAAATAGTCGCCCTAGAGTCTTTAACCGGCCAGACATCCCGGCCGGCCCAAAACCGACCAGAGAGGAACATCATTAGGGGAGGGTTTGTCAAACAAAAAAAAAGAATCAAGATCGTCCGAGCGAGCGCGGGAACGGGTGGGCAGAGATATAAAATATTATAGTCATCATCTTCCTTCCTCCCGACAATGGTCGCGCGGTCTGTGCAACGTTCGGCGGGATTTAATGTGCCCAAAATCATTTCACGCCGGCCATTCGTCTAACGGCGTAACGAAACGAAGCATCCCTTGCTTTACGGCCACACCGTGTGTGCGAGTGGGTTGCGCGCGCGGAGAAACACCTCGAAACAGCATGGACCACTACTCACGGCACAGGTACACGACAGCGCCCGAGGAACATGCTCCGAAAGGCTTGGGACACAACAAATATGCCTGTTTTATGGGCATTTTTTTGTATTATTACTTTTGCCTCATCTCATGTATGTGTGTGTGAGTGCGGGGAAGACACTGGGGTAAGGTTTTAGTTCTTTTTTTTCGAAACTTGTTCCCGCTTTGACAGTATGACTACAATGTTACGTGATCTATTATCACAACCGTACCGAATGGCAAAGAGTTGTTTCGGTGCACATGTTTTCTCACCTAGTTCCCCGTGTTCGAGTGACCCGCTTTTGCCACAAGACAGGACATTACGAGCCTAACCGGCACGACCCGACCCGCCCCAGCCCGGTGTGTGTAGTGATGGTAGCACTAGAACTGTAGCGCTTTGTCGCATTATGTCATACCGGTAGTAATAGCCGTCGGAAGCCCAACCGCGCAGCAACCCCCGTGACTTGGAACTGTGGGAGGCAATTCGATCGATCCGGGCGTTCGCAAAAGAGTCCGGGCGTTGGGTTGCATTCGCGGGATTTAGATTTATTTCCTGTGCCTGTGACCCGGCGACGGTGCAAGGGTTGTCCGCGCGCCCCGTTGGGGAGAAAGACAGCGATTTAACGATCACTAACCGAACCCGCTGTGCGCTGGGTGGATGCACGCTGGTGAGCTCCCACCGGGTACGAGCACCCATTCCGTCGTTCGAGAATCCGGCCCAAGATCGCGGTAGGATCTATCGAGCACCCCTTACCGGTTGACCTTTACACCGAGAGCGAATTAAGGGTGTCCCCGAGCCACCCCGCCCGTGCCAAACGTTATTGCCAACATTAGGCTAATATCGGTGCAAATCGAACCACTCGAACCAGAGATTGGTTCGATCGATAGTCGCCTGCGAGCCGTAAAGCCGGAAGGAGTGCGATAAACGCGAACGCCGAAATCGGCTGGTTTTCGGTCGAATGAAATGTAATTGTAAGCCGTTTCGATCGGGGCATGCTGATACGCGCCACTCGCATCACCCCGTCGAACTCTTCGATCCGCGGGTGTAAAGCGAACTGACAGCTGCTCGAAATCGGCACCGCCTACTGCGACTACTGCGAACGGGCCGTGTCGGGTTTATGTCAAACATAAGTGTTCTCCGCACAAGCCGTCCCGGAGCCGACCTTGGGTGGAATTTTATAGCAAAAAAGCACTTGTTCACGGTGCGTCGGATCCCGGGCGAAAGAAATGAAAGATCATCCAGAGAGACTAATATAATAATTTCCTAACTGCATATCATTTCAGTTTCGTTGCGTTTCGTGCTCGTGCTCGAGGTTCCCGAGGTTCCTTTTCGCCGTAATTTTATTGGACTTTCCTCGCAACCCTGCCGCATGCGAGGATCCTGCCCGACGATCTTCGCCCCCGGGGGGAGAACCGCTCTGCGAGGCAAATGAAATGAACTTTTAAGCGCTAGAATCACACCCTGTCATTCCGATCGACGCCCTTTTTCCAACCATCAAATAACGATAAACTTTTACGACTGTCATTTTATACCACATAATTATACGTATTTTGTTGTGCGTTCGTGTTTTGTTCGTTCGTTGGTGCTGGTTTCTCGGCCTTTTCGTTTCGCTTTCCCCGCTTGGGTTTGTTTCAAATCTTTATAGATTTTTGTAGCTTTTCAAGGTTCAACGTTTGGGATGCACTTTTCTCATCACCGTGCCCGTTGACGTTTGTCCCGCTGCGAGGCGATCCCGTCGATCATGCTCGGCTGCGCGATTCGGGGCGATTGTGAAGTTGCGCCAACGGGCAGATTAGCAAACGAACCGGCGGCCAGCGCTGTTTCTTGTGCCGTGATTTTCCTTCCGAGCGTCACCGTCGGCACGGTACACACCGATATAGCTTTCGACACTTGCGTCTTCTGCATCAGATGCGTCGGAATGCGCCGCCGTGTCGAAATGGTTTTCGAGCCATTTCCAGCCGGGCACCCATGCGAGGCGAGATCGCGCGAGTGTGCTAGTGTGCTAGTGATCGCGGCACGGCACGGCCACAGCAGCAGAGCGACAACAACAACAACAAAAACGGCGAATCATCATCGTCATCGGCCGTTTGCAGAGCGTGCTCCAGAAAGAATGCACGATTCCCGGCCGATGTGGAGGCCGGATTTCGGCCGTATCGCACCGCACCCGGGCTGGGGGCGATGCGCTGGATGCGGTGGACACGATGACGGTGGGAAATGTGGCCCGGATTAAGGCCCGGCCTTTCTAGCCAGCCGGCACCGGCACAAAGTGGAAGGAGCGAGCGCCCATTACAAACGGCGGCATTTATTTAGCATCGACAGCATCGCCGCCGCAACCGTTTGGACGCAGACGAGCCGCAACATTTGAATTATCGCCCCGGCTAGGACGAAGGCGGCGGGTGGTAGGGCGGGTGACGTACGGTCGCAGGCCTCGCATTGGTGATGCAATGCAACAAATATCCATCTTTTGGCCTTCTTTTCACCGACGAGACGATCTGTCGATGATTAACGCTACTCGGCCGGGCTGCCCCCGGGTTGCCATATCGCGATCGATACGCGCGAGAAGCGTCAGAAGAGGAAACTATTTTTACCTCCTCGAAGGAGGTAAAGGATTTATTTTGTAAATTCCAATTAACTTCCACCGAAAGGTGTCGATTTTTCACCACCGCACTACAATCCGAAAAGAGAGAAAGAGAGAGAGAGAGTGCTTGGCGTTGCTCCGGCATTCCCGAACCGGAGGACCCGAGTCGGAGATTAAACAAATAATAATTTATATATTCATGATGTTTATCTCGTCAAGGATTGTATACAATCGATCACGCGCGTGTAATAATCATAGCAGGCGCGTTTTGCCCGCCCGGCAGGTGAGAGAACCGCGTGCCGGCGTCTTTTGCTGCGTCTTTGGAGTATTTGAGTGGTGTATTCGCCCTCCGCGTGTGCCCGCGCGATCGTTATTCAAAAATAAAATAACGCCCTTCCTTGGAGTAGTTTGCCGTGGTGGAGAAAATTTCCCTCCCCACGGAGGAAACATTAAACACACCTCTTCCGCGATCTCCACACTAATCCCGCGGACGGGAGCAGAGAAGGCTCTTCCTTTTAATGGCGCCGCAGGTTGGGTGTCTGGTTTTTCCCCTGGTCTGGTCCACCCAACCCCTCGTTAGAATCAAATGGACGTTTTCCCGAACCGATTGATGTTTGGTGCGCGGCGGAGTTGTATTTCATAAAATGTGTTTGGTTTTTCACGGGAGAAAAAGAAACGACCAGGGAGGTTTTTTTCATTTCTCTCCTAAAACTCCAGCAGTAGTGCAACCGGGATTGCGTAAACAACGCACATTACACTGGAGAAGCTTTTAACTTTTGGATCACCGCTGGCTCGCGGGGTAATGATTTATAATAAACTCGCTTCGTGAATAATATTACCGTGTCGGGCCCGAAGTACCTTCGTCTGATATTGCGCACACTTTTCACTCGAGTTTTTCACGCCACGGTTGCAAACACATACACACACAAAACAGTACACTTTTCTAGTAATGTAGTGCCCATGCCCGAATAGGCCACATTTCACACTCAATCGATCAATTCATATCCGATCGGTCGGCATCATTTTTACTTCACAAGCCTGGCAAATGTAGACACTGCGCTGAAAAATGGAACAACACACCGTGCGTAACACACACGCACACAGTTCACGAGGAGAATTTAATCTCGCCTCACATCAACGCACGCGGCATCTCTCACCCAGCCCCGGGCGGAATGGGCGTTTTACGTTGAATTGCATTATTTAACGATGACGTTTATGGGCGCGCAGACGGTGACGCGAAATCTTCTCATAGCAGCTTTGACTGCGTTGATGGGAAATAGAGAGAAAATTGCACTTCACGCACACCGCAAACGCGTTCGCGTTTATAGTTGGTGGAGTTGATTAAAATGAATACGATCGAGCTTTGTTTTTCGCACATTTCATCACATTTTAAAGCGGCCCCATATACGAGCCGTGTTGCAGGAGCGCGCTTGCCCTTCTACAACTAGTTAAATATTAATAAACACCCCCAAAACGCCGCCGGTGGGTGCGCAAATCCTTCGCTTCCCATCTGTTGCCAATTTTGGCCGGCGCCGTTCAAACAAAGTGCTGCGAATAATAATCATTAAACGCTAAAGCTATGCATAAGTCAACAGCGTTGTAAAAATTGACGCTCGCGCAAATGTATGCGGGCAGGCAAATGCACGGTACAATCTTTTCAGGATAAAACGCTATTTGAACGCAAATTTCCACCCGGCCAAACCGGGGTCGGGGTTACGAGTTGGTCCCGTACTGCTAATCGGGAGCAAACAGGGGAAAAAAGCAACGCCATCTCGCATGCCGCCGGGAAGCAACAGAAATCCGATGGGTTTTATGAAAATGTTGTCATAAAACGAGCGACGATAGACCACATAACCACACACGCACACACAGGCACTAAGGAGGCTGTGAAAAAATTGGCTACCAAGCACGAGCACGCGCGAGCGGGAAAAATGCCGTCGCCTCCTTGGATTCTTCATAGCGAACGACACCTCCTCGTCGTTTTCGAGAAAGAAAAAAACACGCAAACCAGAATCCATCGAGGAAGAGCACATCAGCAGCAGCGACGGGAATGTGGACTCGGTAGGATAGAGGACCGATTTTTGTTTCGACTCGACTTCCATGCGTCTGTGCACACCGCATGCAAAGCGACCGGGTGGAATTTCAATCCTTCGGCCGATCTTTCTCGAACCGACCATATGGAAGAAGCCGGCCCCGGCCCACTTGATCACACAACATTTTTAAACAAAATATCCCACGCCCCAACCGAACGCTGGGCGGCCTGGCAGGCAACAAGCACAAAATTGTCAAATAAAAGCGCACCACTTTCGGAAAAAGGATTTGACCGAAAGGCACACGGTGATGGTGGTGCTGAGGCGGCCAAACACAAAAAAAAACACGTTTGCACTAAATATAGACCTTCGTAATAATTCATCACGCATCCGCATCAAACGGTGTGCGGTTTTGTCGCTCTCTAAGTAGGCGTAGGAAGATTGTGCGTGCTCTGTTCTTCTTTTTTTCCTTCTGCTTCTTTCACAATCGCTCAATTTCACCGCCATCATTGATCGCCCGGTCGTGCATTCCGTGTTTCCATTAGACATTTAATTACCCGTTCCAACCGGCGGCCCGTTAATCGGTGGGTCGCGAGCTCGGCCGCAAGGAACAGGGAAAAAAGCATCACAAACATACACACACACACACACACACACACACACACACACACACGTGCGCGGGTAGATCGTCGCATGGCACATGGCACCGGGACACAAATTGATCACCGTACAATCCGCGCATTGAAGTTATTTGAACACAAACGCTTTCCACTCGGCTGCACATTCGGTCAGCCCTGCAGGCCAGGGGGAGTTGGGTCGCGATCGGTACCACCCACTCGCTCGGTGCTTACTGCCCACACGGCTTGATTTCGTTTTCCATCCGACCGGAATGATTGAAATAGACATCAACTCTGCGATCGGGCGGGCATTAGGCCCTGCCGACGGTGAAACATTGTTTGCAAACAGTTTTATACCGACCGCAGGCAGATGATGGAAAGCTGTGCAATAAAACTGCACGGGAACTTTCGCTGCACACGGGCACACTTGTAAAAATGTTCACCCAAAACTTTGCAAACGTCTCTCTGCCGTCGCAAGCAATTGGCCAGCATCCGGCCGGGATGGTTGTAACATGAGAGAACTCGCCTCATCCAAGCGAGTTCCAGGTGTTCCTCCACGTTTACAAGCAACCCAACGCACAAGAGACAAGCTTCGCGAAAGGGACACGGCATTAATCGAGCAATTTTAAGCTGCGTTTTAAGCAACGACGGAAAAAAGAACAACATGAACAAAACCATCCGAAAAGCACGGCGAAAAGCACCCACCCGGTCAGCCGTCACGAAATAGTAATAATTATGCGATGATGTCCGAGACAACCGGCCGTCATTATCAGCGTGGCTTAAGCGAGTTGCTTGTTAGTCCGAGTTGCGGAATGCGATTCAAACTGCGATGCGACGTGATACCGCCGGATCGTTCACGGTTCAAGAACACGGGTCGCAGTGGATTCCTCCAACAAAAAACAAGGATCTCATCAAACTTATCCCATGCCCCGTTATCCAAGGCAAGGAAAGGCTTAACAGCGCTCTGCGGATGATTTGTATGCCCACACAGCGCACAGACACACACACTGCACGCTGTTTATGACATGTTTATGACGATCGTCCCAAAAATCACCATCATAAGGAGTTAATTTTGAGCCGACTTGCCGTCCCCCGTTGCATCCCGGGGTTCGACTTTTAATTTGTGCACGTTTATGGTTATGGAAGTGTCACTTTTGTTTCAAACAGCACTGCAGCGAAGGTTTTCCCACCCCCCAGGCTCAGGGTGTTTGCTCAAAGAGGACGGCGGGTTGACCTTCGGCCGTTTACGATACCGGCCCTCAACGACATCCCTTTCCTGGTCCGGTGATCCTCGCAGGTACATTGCAGGATTGCTTTTCCTCCCAAATCCAATCAACTTTGTTTGTTGCTTTCGCCCGGCCTCGGGGACTTTCTGCTTTCATCGGATTAAAAATCAACCGTGCCGACAAGGGAGGACCATCGGTTTGGGTACCTGCGGGAGAGCCGTACCATTCGTACCCCCGCGCATCAGGATCCGGGGTCACTCCGAGGACTCCTGCTGGTGGACGCCCGCAGTTAACCGAGGGTCCCGTACGGGCTCTCGCTGCCACTTCTTGCCGGTTGCCTGTCAGGCTAATACGGCCATCTCCCGCTGGCACTTACACGCACACACGCACACTTTGGCACACCCACCCATGCACATGGTAATCAGGATTTTATTGTCGGCAGAAACAAGCTCACACAGCCGATCCGGGGGGAAGCGGATTTTGTTTGTTTCTTCCCGGCCACGATCGTGCCCGTCTACCTGGGTTCTTGGGCAGCTTGGCCCGATCGCGCGCGCGCGCGCCTGTGTGTGTAAACACATCCCATAACATCCCGCGCGACAGCATTATGATGGTACGGAAATTTGCATTTAAATTGAGAATTCTCGCCAAAAGGCCGCTGTCCGAAAAAAACACTGAATTATGGGGCTGTCGCTGTCGGGCCTCCGGTATGTCCTTCCCATAATCCCGGGATGGTGCGGGATGCGCGGAAATAGTGTGATGATGATGATCACAGCCGATGAGAAAGAGCGATCGCGATCGTTTTTTCCTTCACTCCCCCACTCTCCATTCACCCCCAAATTCACCACCACGAAACTTACCCTAGGCTGTGCCATGTGTGTAGATCGTTGAAGTAGTCGTTGTTGCTGTTGTTGTTGCTGGTGCCGGAATGTTGTTCGGCCGTTTTGCTAGCCGACAGTAGTAGTAGTAGTAATAGTAGGCCTTGCCGCTTGTTTCTTTCGAGAGTACGCACACACGCACACACGTACAGAAGCGCGCGCGCTTTCAAAGGATATTCGACACTTTCCTTTCACCCAAACCGGGTGTACGACTTTCAGAAGATCCTCTTATCTCGACTATGCATGCGCGCACACACCAACACACGCGCGCGCGTGCTCCTCTATACGCACGCACCCAAGCACAGGGAGCTTCACATACGACGCACAACGCAGGGGTCCTCTTTCGGCCTCTCCCTGCTCCACACACAAACACACACGCGCGCACACACACTCGCACTCACGTGCGCTTACACACACACACACTCGCGCACTAAACGATGCCACCGAGCATGGCGACCGAACGAATGGCTACTACTACTTGCCGTTTGCGCGCTGATCGCTCGGATTTGCGCGGATTTGCACCAACTGCGCCCGGTGTCCCGGAGTCCCGTCGGGTGTTTCCGCCGCCGCCACCGACTGCCGTCGTTGTCGTCTGCTCACCGCCCAACTGCACCGCCGGATGGATGCATTACGCGGATCGCTCTCGGTGCATTAGCGGCTGGCGCGATCGTCCGTCACGATCATCTGGGTGAGTCCGGCTTCCAGCGGGCAACAACAACACCGGTCTCGGCCCTGCCGCCCTTCGTATAACTTTGTATGTTTATCGTTCGAAAAAACGTTCAACGCGATTCCCGATTAGAATGGGCAAATAAAGCTGGTTTCCGTTCCGAGTTTTTTTTCCTCCTCTGTGTGTTGTTGTTGTTGATGTTGCTGTTTACTCTTGTTTCGGTGTATATATAAAGGGTATAGATATATAATTTGTATATATAACTCTTTCTGGATTCTCTCTCTCTCTCGCTGTGTGTGTGAGTGTTTTTGCTTCCTTCACGGTTCCTCCGGTTCCTTCCTTATGCAGAGACCGTGGCGGTAGTAGTAGTAGCACTTTTCCCAGGTTACCTCACATCTAAATCTATCATCAGTTTCGTATACTTTCACATCAGACCAGCCATCTTACGGTAGCGGGCGAACTCCGTCCGATTATTTTTGTGTGTGTTTTTTTTGCGTGCGGCGGGCGGGTGGGTTTTCCCCCTTTCCCGTTCGTCCTCCCCGGCTCGCTCAGGCTACACGCTCCGGGAGATCTGCATAGACTCCTTCCAGAACGCCAACGCTGGGATATGGGGGTATTTATGGAGCCGTTTGTTCGGTCGATGATGTTGCGCCGTTTCGATGCAGTTCTGCTGTTTGTTCTTCCTTCTTCTTCCTTTACTTTACGCGTTGTTGTTGTTGTTGTTTTTTGGTAAACTTGCCTGCTTAAAAATAAAGCTACGCTTTTCCTCTGCCGCTGCTTTGTTGCTGCTGCTCGCTCTCGTAAGTATACCTTGGTTGCTTAGACGTTCGTCCGTGGCCTGCTTTGCGTTACAAGTTTTCGTATACCTGCTGTATGTAGGGTTACTTCGATTGCTTCTAGCGGCGAGACGATTGCGCTCCAGCCCGAGATGGTATGTTCCGCTGCGGGTGATGATGGTTAATTTCTTTTTGGTGGTATGGTGATTGCAAAAATGCCGTATACTGTTGTAGGAAAAACGTGAGTGCATCTATCCGCAACCGGGTGGTTTCGGTCACATCCTTTTTATTGTGTTGGCGGGCTGTGACGCCGTTTGCCGTCGGCTGCACCGGAACTGGAGATGTTGTCAAAACCGCCGTACTCGCCGTCTCGCACTCACCAAAACACGCGCACCGCACACGAATGTCACACAGGTGTTGCGAATCCACGCACGCGGTTTTCGTTGTTTTTTTCACCTTCTCCGCACAGTTGCCGGGATTCGGATGCGCTGTTTTACGCGTTTCCGGCCGCACGGTGGTAACGAAACAACACTCGGCGGTGAACTGAATTCGTACGAATATATGGGGGAAAAACCAAAAGAAAAATGAAAACACAAATCACACAGCCTGCAATCAGATGCTGCTCCCGCTCCGGCCGCTTAATTCACACACATTCACACACAAACGCGCGCGCGTGAAAACAATTCCGGTACCAGCCAACAATAGAACCAAACGAACGAAAAACAGCAACTATTTTAACAAAACAAAACGTAAGATACACCACACGATACACCGACGATCGACGGCAGCGAATCGAACCGAACGCGAAAAAGGATAGTACGAAACAAATAAATATC
This sequence comes from Anopheles dirus, assembly GCA_000349145.1. Taxonomy (NCBI): domain Eukaryota; kingdom Metazoa; phylum Arthropoda; class Insecta; order Diptera; family Culicidae; genus Anopheles; species Anopheles dirus. The sequence goes on along the minus strand of KB672891.1, from coordinate 1,798,664 downwards.
CCGATGGGCCGCGAAATTAATAAGATCGTTACACCAACACACACCGCCCGGATTGAATGCTTCTTCCGGCGCTGCACGCAGCATAAAACGTTTGCAAACCTGTGCGGAATACTATTACGCCGCTGCTGTTGAGCTGCTGTTGCGCTGCTGCTGCTGCTGCTGATGATGTTGCTGCTGCCGGGTGGTGCTGATGCTGCCGTTGGCGCGAGATGTTTTTGTTTTTATGTCGCCCGATTAGAGGATATTAATTTCCATAGCTCGCGCGCGCGGCGGTAATATATTTTCCGGTCAGTCGGCCACACGGCAGACGCGCCACGGTTCCGTTTTTTTCCCGGTCGGACTTCGGTGTGACTTCGTCGGGCTCTGGCTGGCTGGGGTCCGTGCCGAAGTGCCGAAAAAAGTACGGCGGGCCCACCACAGCGGACGGCGAGAAGAACGCCGCAACCGTACGAACGAACGGGCGAGGTTTTGCAGGAGAGCAAAAAAAAGACCAACCGTACGCACGCTTACTTTTCTCCGCTCTGGTTCGCGAGCTATGATGATAATAAATGACTAAACGCGTCGAAACCCAACGAATCGTTTCGTGTTGATCGTCGTCGTCGTTGTCGACGAGGTCGGGTGTGTGCGTGTGCGCTGGTGTGCGTGTTCACGGCCGCACCAGCGAGATGAGCAGTGAGATGAACCGTGTGAGAGCGGGCTGAGAGCTGTTTACCGAGAGCTGCACGCTGGTTCGTCTCACCGTCTCATCCCTGCTCACCTTGTACGCGCGCGCGATAAACCAGAACGGGTGGATGAGACGACGGATAGGACGACGATGTGCTGCGGCACGCCGGCGGTGGGGCTCGGTTTGGGGGTGGTATTATATTGGAATATATTCCCGTCCTGATGGAAACAATACGGATTGGAAGAGTATGGGGAGGGGGTGAGGAAGAGGGAACGTGGGAGGCCTGGAAGGGCGCGTGCACCAACCAGAGATGAGAGTGAACCGATGTAGCGAGGGACGGAGGGAAGGAGATGGGCAGACCAAACGGAACAATAACCGACGGAGAGCCAGAGCCGTCACGCGGCGGCTCCACACGCTCACTTGCGCGCACTTGCGGATTTAAAATGTGTGTATATATAGATATATATAAATACAAAATATATGTGTGCAGCTTTGCGCGCCAGACGCGACGTTCGTAACGACCTCCCGTGCACGTCGTACGCGGTTCGAAGGCAAATATACACTGTCAATCAACATTTATCTGCCCAGCCTCTGCCGCGCGCGCGTGCTCGTGTGTTGCCCACCGCGGAGATGTTGTGTTGGGGCTGGGTTTAAAGGATGGCAGAGCGTCGTTCGTTCGCGCACTCGTTCGCTCGTTCGCCAGCGAGCGCGGCCCCAACGCAACGCGCCGGCGAACGCGCACGCGAATGAGACGGCACGAGAGAGATAGGGAAAATTTATGGGCCCGCCTCTTCAGCGTGTGTTTGAAAAAAAGCAGGCGAAAAGCGTAAACGGATAAGATCAGCCGTGAGCAGCGGTGACAGCTAGAATGAAATGTTCTCACCACGATATGCTCACGCGTGAGCAGCGCCGCTCTCACCGGCTCATCTCACGCTCATACCGTGGGGAAATGTGGTGCGATGGTGTTGGTGAGCGAGCGCTGTGCAGGAAAGCGAGAGAGCGAGTGAGAGAGAGCGCGCGCGCCATTTGCGACTCGACAAAGCGAGACAACGCACCCGAGCTGGGGTGTTTGCAGAAAGCTGGATGCACGCGAGTTTGTGTGTGTGTGTGTGCGGAGGTGCGTGCGTGCTCGGTGCTGCTTTCGGGTCGCTTGTGCTATCTCTTTCGCCCCAACGCGAAAGAACGTCAAAAACGCGACGTTGATGTGAGAGGCGGGGTGTATGATTTGAAAAAATGGCTCCGCCTATTGCAACGCCGGCCTATGAAAAGTGTGATGGCAGTATACAATTATTTATATGGCTGATTGAAATGAAGGATGTTTTGGACAAGAGATTGGTGGGTCAATTCCGAGCCGAATTCCAACACAAACGCAGTCGGCGGTGCGCGGTTTCGACACGCATACACAACCAACATGACATCATCTCATCTGGGAAGCCTCAAGGAAATGTTCGCAAAATGACGACGACGACGACGACGACGTCGTCGTCAGCGAAGAACCGAGAACTTTGACTCGTGCAGAACGGCGCGCGCTGTTGGAGGTGAAGAACAAAAAAACAGCACCTATTGCTCGACGAATCTAAAGGCGGCATCGAAAGCCTTCGAAAGGGGAAAAAAGTAAAAACAAAAACGACAAAAAAAAACAACAACGACGACGCACACACACTCGCAGTACGCAGCGGTGCAGTACACTTCAAATCCGCGAAGCAATAGTAGGCGCTGGGTGAGCGAGAAGGCGATGTCTGCGCGGTGGCACAGGCGGCAGCGAGCGAGAGCGGGAAGAACGACAGGCTCGGCTCGGGTCGCATGCATATTTAGAATAAGAGCTGCGCAAATGTGAATTTTTCATACAATCGCGCGACACGGTGATTCCTTCGTGTGTATTTTTTTTTAGTTTTTTCAGTATTGTGTGCACTCTTCCTTATGTCAGGCTCAAGTTCTTTAGCCATTTGGAGATTGTTTTTCTCTTCCGTTTTTTCTTGTTGCTAGTCTTCGACCGTGAACATACACACACACAACTCATCTCCCGCGGAACGTTTCGTTCGTTATTTTCCAATTTCTTACTGGTCTTCGATGCACCCAACAACACCCAGCCCCGGTCCCCATAACTTTCTTTCCGTGCTGCAATCGCTAAGCAGGGAAATGGGAAGAAATCTTCCCAACGGGAGCGAAACCGTCGTCAGCGCACGGAAACCCCGTTAACGATGGCTTCAAAATAGGAGCCGCGCTAGAAGCGCACCCACCAAGGAGGAAAAAGCAATTTCGCGTGCCTTAGCCCGAGAGGAAACTCCTTTAATTTTCTCCAACCGTACCCGGAATGCTGGATATTTGGGAGGAATGCATAAACGAACGTAATGCGAACAAAAAAAGTAAAAGAAGTTAAAATTAAAACTTCTTTTTCTTTCAAACATTGCTTTAGTTCGCTGAGCAGCAGCAGCACCAGCATCAGCACGGACGAACAGTTTCTTTGTGCACTTTTTCCGTGTGCATTCACGTTGGTACAGTTCTTAACTTTTCCATTTAATCTCGTGCTGGCCCAGCCCGCTTATCTCGGCGGGGTTTCGGTAAGAAATTATAAAATATCCTTCAACAGCGTCATCATTATTATCATCCCCGGCAGCAGCATTTAATAGAGCGAGCAAGTTGTAATAATAAAAATAATTGCTTCACGGTCACCGGCGGCTCCGGTGCGGTGACAAAGCTGCTCTCGCCCCTGTGGCCGGTGGACATAATTCCGCAGGAGAGAATCCACCCCAACCCGATCACCACCCTCACCGACGACCCGGCGAGCGTGATCGTGTTGCTGCTGTCGTCATATTATGCGGTCCCATAATAATCCCACCTGAAACTCGCCACCTTCGCGCCGGAGTGAAGTTGCAGAGCAGAGTTTTAGGAGGCACATACACACACACTCGCACGCATACACCACCCGGTGGTACACAGCCGGCTGTGACCGGTTGCGATGGTGATGATATTCGCACCCGCCGTGCACCGAAAGTGATGTACGATGTCAAAATTATTTAAATCTAATGATAGCGCACGACAAATGAAAATTTGTTACCGTGCAGGAGCAGCAACAGCGGCCGCGGACGAAGGGACGAAGCTCGCCATGCTGTGCAACATCATCAACAACAGCAGCAGCATCAGCATAAACATTCGTGTGAGTGTGAAAGGATGAGAAAACACTCCGCACCACATTGCAGCGCGAGTGCGAGCGAGGCAAGGGTGCGAGTGAGATGAAAGATGGACCGAGTCAACAGGAGCGAGAAAGCAGATGTCATTGTCGTCGTGCGTCATTTTGTTGTATTTCAGAATGTAATATATGCCCCCGGTACGTTCCTCTGCTCTTCCGCACCGGCAATGTCCTGGACCGGCCGGACAGGACGACCCGACGTCGTATACCTTCCACGGGCAATTCCTTCACGGCACGCAGCGCAACAGCCAGTGTGTTTGTGTGCGCCCATATGTGAAGGTGGCCCTAGCCTACTAGGATTTTGAAGCATGGCGACTCGAATCGATCGACTAGCCGCATTTATTATCATCCCGTAGCATCATCAGCCATCAGCAGCATGTTGGAGCGTCCGGAGCGCATATGTTCGCGCGTGCTGTACATGTAGCTGTAGATTAGGGAGTGCGACGAGCCGTGTGGTGGAATTTGAATTTTGCCGTCGCGATCATCCACATGCACATTGATTGGATTTTTGTTTTCGTTCAATTTTGTTACAAGAAAATGCATGTTTTCTTTGGCTTTTTTCATGCGCTGTTTGGGGTGGCGAACAGCAAGAAAACATCGCCCGCGTGAAAACTCACCAAATCAAGTGAGGAATGTTTGGCCCGAAAGTGCGTAAACGGAGGAATGTCGGCCTGCTTAAATATTGAAACATTTCTTCAAAACGAATGTAGCTATTTTTTCGCCTCGTTACGTACGACATGTCGGTCGAGATTGGCGTGTTATTTTCTTCCGTTTACTATTTCTTTCACTACATACGCACACACACACACACGTGCACGAGAAAGGCGCTCGTTGCGCCCGAGAATTCCAAACCGCGGTTGATAAAGAAAATCTCGGCTTTTCTCGGCCGCCTGTACCAACGGAACCATGAGCAAGCAATGAATTACGATTAATGGCGCCAATATGTTTAATGGTGCTTTCCTCAAAGCGAGCCCGGCATTTTCGTCGTCATCGCGCTATGACAAATCCACGGCAAAGGGATAATTCGCGTCACACATTTCGCAGGCGTTCCGACAGAGACCGGCGCAAGGATTGGAAAATCTCGGCACGCTCGGTGCCTTATCATCAACTCGTGACACCGAGCCGTGCGATAAAACAATGTGCGTGGGTTTGTGTGTGCGAGGCAGAAAAATAAACACCAGCACCGCGTCGTGTGACGTGTGACATTCATTGCGAGGCGGGAGAAATTAAAGCAGGCCACGCCGGAGAAGCCCCATATATGCGGGACGACCGAAGTTTGTTAGAATTTTAATCATAGCAACCGGGCGCTTTTCTCGCAACGCCAGCCGGTTTCTTTTCATTTTGGCGGCTGTTTATGACGCATGAAAAAGCCAGTTTACGCCCGGGTAGTTCACGTACGCGAGCGCGGATAAAACTGACATGGAAATTGGCTACACTTTCGACAATCAAAATGAGCTTCGCTTCCGAAAAGAGGTGTAAGCGACTATCGTCACACGAATTTATAGCAGCCACCTTATGCCAATTTGCACTCGGAAAGTGTTTTCCAACGGCCGGAATCACATCGACACACACACACGTGGCTTGCTCGGGACGATAAACACAAATGACGCCAGTAGCACGACACGGCTTCGAATATTGGCAGGCCGGGAACTTTATGCTTTCCCGCTGCTGGCCTCGTTCTCTCGCGCGGTTAAATCAACCTTACGAGCGTCGGTAACATTTGGCAGCAGCCACGCATGGTCGAGCGCAATGCAAGAAACACAGGAGAAATATGGCCCACAAATAAGAACTTCACTCATATTCACTCAGGTGTTGTTGGTTTCGCCATCGACATCGACGACCGGCGGTGGTCGTCGGTACGGACGTTTTTCAATCCCCACACTCGAACGCACACACTACGGCCTCTGGGATGAAAATGCGCGTTTCCAATGCGCGTGTGGGCGTTGTGGAAATAGATGAAAACTTTCCGGGACCCGGCTTGCATAGGGACAAAGCGTTAAACGCTGGGAGAAGTTTAAATTGGGCCGTCGGTGAAATAGAGGCAACATTCTAGCCGCCTTCCGAGGTGCTTCCAAACGGGTTGCTAATAATGGGAGCGGTCGTTTACACGGGCGTGTGATATGCCCAGTCATCATAGCGCCAAAAACGTGCGTGGCCTTCTCTCTCTCTCTCTCTCTCTCTCTTACTTACACACACACACACACACACACACATAACCACACACACAGTTTGGAGTTCTGGCTATGGTGGTATTGATGATGGAAGGATTTGATTTTGTTTTTTCTCCGGATGTGGAGTATCAAAAAACAACAAAGATTCTAGATACGTTTGCCTAAAGAGGTAGAACGAAATGGGTTTCTTTTATTTCATTTCCAATACGGGTGATTCGTGTAATAGATTGTAATATCACCTATTCATGGATGCTTTTGTATGATGATTTTATAATTGCCATGACAAGACTATTAATTATAAAATTAACAAACTACTGATTGATTATAATACGATTGGATCAAATGATCCAAATGAAAGTATATTAAACGTTATATTGTAATATTTTCGTTGTTCGTCACTAACAAAAAAACACTGAATAAATTTATAATTTAACCACTTTGCTGGTTTTAAGCAAAAGTGTTATATTTTCACAGCAATTCATTATTAATCTTTTGGGCAATACATAATTCTTGAGGAGCTTTGGAGTAATTTGGTTATTTAATAGTTAAAAATTGTCTCAATATCTTAATTACCTGCAAATAGACCGATAACATAATATCAATGTACAATGTCTGTCATATTTCTCATTTGACTGGAGTATTGATTTGAAATGACGTTCGCGATTTCTTTCGTGACATTGAAAGCGAAGTGAACACTCATTGAACAAGCTTTTTACAAGATTTCACGATTTGATAAACATAAAAGCAACATTGATGCAAGTAAAAATCCCTTCAATTTCAGATTCAGATCAATTTCAGAACTGATACAAATTCGATAAAGATTGAAAAGAACTGAGAACCAAATCATTGTTATTATATTGGGAACAGCATATTCCTGTGCAAAGACCTTCAAAAGCTTGAACTTGATTACAATTACGTGTTTGTTCTGAAACAGTTCAATTTCGTTTAAAATGAAAAATAACCAACTACCAACATAACATATCCAAATGGTAAAAGGAAATGTAAGGGCAAAGTGTATACTTGAGTGCAAGATGACATTGAATGTAAAATCTAAAAAATGTTAAATTGCTTGTAAATATTAACTTTATGCATATAACTTTATTTGAAAATCTCACGGTAACTTACTGAAAAACACATATCATTTTATGCACAGTATTCCATCCAATTTTAGATTCTTCATTAGGGTTTTTAAAAGTCTTTTAACTATGATTTGTTTTTTTGGATTGCTCAGATTACCAGCACTTTTCTCATAAGCGTTTGTATTCTTTAACAGTGCACACCTGTACATACATCTATGAAGTTTATGCTTTTAAAGTACACGATCAATATTTTACTAGTTTCAATCTTTTTTCATATGTAATTTATATCGCAATGCTTCTGAATAACTATTTATTGCAATAGATTTAATGCTTACCATCACGAAATCATCACGAAATCATCATGTTGAATGAGTTTGATACTTCAAATAAACATGTGAAATTGGAATACACAAAATTTTAAGAATGATATGTAACTACTGAAAGAGTGGCTGTGTACTCTTAAAGAATAATCTTGTCACATTCGAGAAACTGTGAGCGCTATTGAAGAATTGATGAAAAAGGGATTATTATATTACATTATACTATAGTATATGGAAATCATACGGAAAGATAGTATTACTAATGGCATGTGCCAGATAGTACAAAAGCTTTATGTACAAGCACAACATTTTTTACGGGAAGTATCTACCTACTATGAATTGTAGTCATAACATTTCAAATGGTTTTTGTTGAATGTAAAAACCAATTATAAAACAACCATAACACAGCAGAGCAACTAATGTAGAAACTGTTAAAAATAAATCTCTATTTGGGAACAAACTGATAATGGGGACCAACTGATTGAAAATATTCATTAAATAGTCAACAAAACATAGACTCGATTGAAGCTTGTTACGATTAGATTGTAGACGTTGTCTTTCGGCAATAGCATTTAAAACTGACTACTAAATATTGCTATTGTTGATCTTACGCTCAATTCATTTCCTTTAATAAAAATTAAAATACCAAAGAGGTCTCGTTATCTTTAAGTTTAGAACCGTTCTCTTAAAGCAATCCAGAGAACCGTGTCTGCCTGACAGCAGTGTCTTCAAAATGCACCAAAACAACCGCAACCCAACTAATGGCTCTATCGATTTTCCGGAGGTCAAAAACAAAATATTATACACAATTACACAATCCTAAATACATTCCTTCGGCCCGCGGCACATTGTGCTGTGTTTGTCCATTTAAAGCGTTCCGTCACGTCGGCTCTCGTACCTTTATCGATTGGCCGCGCAAGGCGGCCCTCTCTTTAACAATGTTTTACTCACTTTTGTTTTCGGGTGCTTTTGTTTGCTCGCAAGAGGTCGCGCCCAACAAATGCGCCTCTTTTTATTGGCCCGCGCTTTAGTGCTTTCATTTCCATATCGAACGGCCGCGGCCGGGCGATGATTCGCGCCAAAACACCCAAACAGAAGACGAACTGCACTAGATAAATTGAGTCGAACGAAGTGGTGGATCGAGGGACGTGAGGAGGGAGAAGGAGGGCCGGCGGAAAAGATGAAACTGGTAGCAAAAAGTCACGAACGCACTCGCGGGGATAAAAAAATCGATCGACTATGCACACTTCATAAATTTCCCACTAAATTAATGAACCGAAAGGACCTGTGACAGGACCGAACTGGACGTTTTTTGGCGCGCTTATAGTGTGCGTATGTTTGTGCGTATGCTTGTGTGTGAATTAAAGTAGGTCGCCAGTGGAGCACCATCATCATCAACATCATCGGCGTTCTCATCGTGCCAGGGGCCTGTCAGAAATGAAAACCAACAAACTGGGGAAGAAAAAAAAACAAGAAAAAAGAAATGCAAATCGCTAAACTCGATTCCAAACTTGACAACAACACGACAAAAAAGTGGTAGAATACAGCACCAGCAACAACGGAAAAAGCACCCCACACAACCATGCAAAATTCCAATAGCCCCGGTCAGGTGTGTGCGCGCGTATGTGTGTCCTTCCTTCGGGTCGTGTTGGGTACGTTTTTGAAGCCTTCAAAAATTTCATCCAAAATCGAACTTTGACGTGCCTTTCGACGGTGTTCCGGTCGCCAGCCGTCCGATGGCGGGATGAAATATTGATAAATGTTCCTCGCCCGGTTCCGCCAATCCCCATAACCACCCCATCACGGACCCCCACCCCAAAACAAGAGAGCTGACGGAACGGAGATAATAAAACAAATGCATGAATCCATCATGCATGCATCGGGCCCTCCGCTTCCTTGTTCCCCCTTGGGGTAGTTATATTTTGTTTTATTTTTGTTATGTGTGCAACCACGAGAAGGTGCATCAAGGCACCAACATCAGCAACAACAACAGCGGCGGCAAAAAAGTCGACCCCGATACGTGCAGAAAATCAGATTATTAGCAAGGACGAGACGGAACCGAGACGGGGACATCCGGGCCCGGGTGTGATGATCCTTACCGGCAGGTCACTACACGACGCACAAGATAGGACAAGCGCCTCAAGCCTTCCCCGGGTCCCGGCGAGGCTCGAAAAAATCGATATTGATCCATCGATTTCGTTGACAAGTTGACAGGTGACAAATGAAGTATTATATCGAGTGGCTGACTGACTTGCTGACCGGTGCGTTGCGTATAAGCGTGTGTGTGTGGGAGGGAGGGAAGGGAGAGAGAGAGGCAGTCCCGGCGCAGTGGATAAGTAGCCGGATAACAGGCTCGAAATCCTCGGTGTCGGAAATGATCGGCAGTTTCGGTGTCTGCCCGCCCCGAATATGTATGTGTCTGTTACGCTTGTAAAACGTCCCAACCATCGGGCCGGAGAGACAGCAATGCAATCGATATATACCTATATTGTCGAGCAACCTTTAACGATGCGTGTTTAAAGTGTGTGTGTGTGTGTGTATTCTGCGAATCCGGCAGCTCGGAAAATCGGTTCCATTTGATTGAGCGTACGTTTGCTGGATGCGCTGCACCAAGCGCGTTTTCAGGCACGCTGAATTAAAGCATTCAATTTAGAATTTTTATTCATTTTTCATTACACATTCAAGCGGCCCGATCCTCCTCCCTTCCTCTCACCCCTCACGGTGTGTGCGTGCGGTATCAAATGTCGCATAATTTCATCAAAAACCGCTATTTAATCGTGCCTCAAGCACGCCACTTTCCCACTGCAACCGAACAGTGGCAAACCGAACCGAACCGAACCGAACCGGCCATAATTTTTCCCATGGTCCTTAACGCCACGACACCGGCGTCCCCTTGTTATCTCATTGCGAGAACCGTACCGGTGGCGAGCGAGCGTGCGCGCGCTCGCTCGATTCAAACAACAATTCATTCGGGATAATCGCGTATAAAAAATAAACTATCAATTCCTACCCAGCAGCAGGCGGGAAAGCGCCCCGATCGGTGTCGGGGCCGACGGGCAGCGCGCACCCATCTCGAAAACATCAAAACAAACAATCAAACTAACAGAGCAAACACCGATCGAAGCAACAGTCGAGCGGAGATTTGCGCGCGGAAGTCAAACAGCGTTCCGTTGCCCTGGGTAACGCCAAACGCGGAGTCTCGCTCCGCGCGCGCTTGGGTTGCGGAAACTGTCATGGCATCCTGTGTACCATCCCAATGCAGTTCCGTGTTTTACGGTATTATTATTGCTACCGCTGCTGTTATTAACCGACGCCGGCGAAAATCGTCCATCGAAGACGATCGCGTGTGACTGTGTATGTGAACGAGAGACAAAAAAAAGTGTGACCGATATCCTCCTGGTCCTCCTCTTGAGCGTGCGTGTGTGTGTCAATCGATATAAAATTTATTTTATGCTGATGATGGTGTAGATTATCTGCATCAATTGACGACAATTTTCGGTTCCGGAATCGGTCGTAAAATTGCATCACACACACACACACACACACACGGTGTCCTGCCGTTGTGTCTCCGCCGAACCTAGTCCAGATGCCCCGAGGGGTGTGCTTGCCCGTGTCCCGTGCGAATACTCCGTCGGTATTAGACCAAGGACCGAGCGGTGCAGAATCTTCCTGCCTTTTAGCACGGGGAGCAAACACGAAGCAAACGGTTAGATGCGATGTTTGATTTGATGTTTAGCTTGCTTTTTTTTGCTCTCTCCCTCAGAACGCGTTCTCACAGCCCGCAAGACGATGGGATGTCCACCACAAAACTCAAGTGGCCACTTCATGGTCGTCCCATGATCGCTATCCACGCCACGTAAGATTTCAATTCACCACGTATCCTTCGGCGGAAGTGTTTGCAGCAGCAAAATTGCACGCTTCTTCGACTTGCCTCGGTGCGTACCGGGCAGGGGGCTCACATGTCATGAGTGCTCTCGTCAATGTCAACTTTCACCAGACCCTACTACAGTGAAGGGAGAGAGGGAGCCTACTACACAGGCGAAAGATCTTTCGGTCGAGATAAATTCACGCCTACTGTGTTTTCTTGTGTGAGAGTTTGTTGATGTTACGCTTCAACGAGAGATCCTTGAATGACTACGACGACGGTGTAAGAGGCACGGGAGGTGGAATCCTTCTTTCGGTGGGGTGGGAAATGTTCCGGAAGTGTTTTTCGCCGTGCTTCTGGTGTGTGTGTGTGTGTGTGTGTGTGTGTGTTGGCGTGTGTGTGCGGCCTTACACACACTCGAGCAGAATAGAGCGCGCTCGTGTGTTGTTGGACGGCGCTCTGATTGTACATCAATTCCGGAGCGCCCTTCCTCCCATTCCGCGAGCCCACCAAGAGCCCTCCTTCACGCCTCTGTTCCAGCATTCATGGAATTGTTTTAGGATTATGGTTGTATAGTTAATAAGCAGCGAGTGACTTCTTTCCGGAGCGCGGCTTTTGCACCCCTTTTTCGGTGCGTTGTTTTGAGTTCCGGGGGAGGAATTCAACGGAGTCGGGAGGAACGGTGGGGACCCACACGCCTGTCAACCGGATTGAAGAAGTGTTTCTAATTTCGTACCAGCCCGTACCAGCCCGTACCAGTCCGTACTAGCCACCAGGCGGGTGGCGGCCGTCCCTTCGCAACCCTATCGCACACTCGCTAAGCTAATTGTCCTGCCGGAACACCCGGCGACAGGGGGATGTGGCGGGACCGACGGAAACAAAAGGACACCGTGTGCTGGCGTCAGCTTTTCGTAATGAGCGTAAGCCTTCCGCTGCGAAGCGTGGCATCATCGGATGCTGACACGGCCTCAGGTGCGGTGAGGCGGGTTGGACGGGCCGCGGAGACGCCATTTCACCAGCCACCCGACGCAACCCAACCCGACCACCTCGTGGAAAGAGGGATTTTCCCAAACGAGAGCAGCGAACCGACGTTTGTGCGGAAAGTGCGGGACGGGAGATTCAAAAATCCAAAGGGACCAACCAATTGGCCAAGAAACATCTGAGATCTGAAAAGGGAAAAAGGGATTTGGGAGCGTGTAGAATACCAACGGGACCGCGGTCGGTTCCCGCGTACCGGGGCACCCGCCGATCCGACCAAACCCAACCCGGTACCCGGTACCATAAACCTTTAAATTATTCAAAGCAGTGATTAAAAACTGACTTCGCAGCTTCGGGAGCCAGGGGAACCGTACTGCGGCACCAACCGGCCAACGACGAACTCCGGAACCGCAGGGCAAGGGGGGGTGAGCGCAGGGGCAGAGCGCCACCGAGCTGGCTAAAGTCCCGTTAGGGAACAGTTTTATTCAATTTAAGTGTCCATTTTTAACGCATTATTGATGAATAAATTTCCGCGTTCTGCCGCGACCAGCATCCCACACACACACACACACACACACAGTGGCGCAGTAGTAGCGTTATTTTTCCCCGGGTTTTTCCCTCGTTCATTCGTTCTTTCTAGGTGGAAAAACGCGGGTGGGAAAAAAGTTCATCCAGTGGCGTTGTTATCCTATCTGCCGTAAGCACGCGCGCCCGGCTTTGGTCGGTGTGATATCTTCATCGCAAACACCGCAATAACGCAGCGATTGCGAGCATCGCAGTAGGCTCCCGTTTCTTTGACAGTTTCGCTGGGCGGCCCGGAAGGGGAGAAGATAAAAGTTACAGTCTATTACCACCAGATGGCGACACCTGGTGTTTCGGATGTTTTCCTGGGGTTGTTTTTGTGGGGTTTTCTTTTTCTGTCGTTTTGTCCCTAGGACCCCGTCGCTTTGTTCTGTTTTCCATGGAACGTCGGACTGGCCGGATGCAGTGTGGATTCTTGCGCCATGCTGCCTTCTTTCTCCGCACGTTCCCCCTAGAGACGGGCCGGTACAAAACGCGGACCGAAGCAAAGTAAGCATGTTTTCCAATTTGCCGGTTTACTCCCAGCAGACGCACCAGGCCAGACGGTGGCTACATGTTTCGCTGCTTTTTTTCGCTCTCTCCACTCGAAACGTATTCAATTTGACGCACCAACTTGCATCGGGTGTGTGTGTGTGTATATGTGTGTGAGAGATTTTTTTTGCACTCGTTTGCCACCGAGTATCGTTTTCCCCTTGGCAAAAGGAAAATTTGAATAAAAAACTCATTTCCACTTCCTTGCGCCAAAGCAGCGCGCACCAAACCGGGAACGGGAACTGGGAACCGCATACGCACACACCAAATGGCAACATCATCGCAATCACCATCATCAACACCCATCGAAGCGGGAGAAAATCGCAGCGCCTGTACGCGGGCCTATAGCAAACACGCCCGTTTATGCAAACGCACCATCCCGGGCGCGAAAAACAATCGGACAATGCGAGTCTGGTTCGTTTGGGCTGGGATGGGTTTGAAGACGGAACCATATCTGCATCCATCGGGGCCGATCGTGGCGTGCCGCCCGGCCGGGCCGTTATCCGCGTGTGCACTGGAGGAGGATAATTTTATGCCACCACGAAATGTTGCATTTTATGAACCATTTTCCATCGGGCCGGGTGTACGGGAGGTAGGCTGACGTATTTAGCGCTCCGCTCTGCTCGTGCCTCCAACCAGGAGTTTTCCAAAGAAGCAGCTCTGGAGGCAAAGTGGCAAACAATTGGAGCATTCTCCGGGTTTTGCCGAGCGAGATAAGCGATCATGTATACAGTGCCTCACAAAAGTCGTGGTACACCATTAAGGTATGCGTTTGAAACGAAACATTTTTGATGATGAGTGTAGTATTGTGCTAATAACATTCGTCAACACAACAACTGTCATGCAACGCTGGTAGTACATAGACGAAAATGATTTATGTTGTTACGTTAATAGAGTATCAACATTGAAACAAGTGCTTGATATATCAGATACTTTTTTATTTAATATCATCTGGATGTATTTATGGTTTTCATTTTATCTCACGGTCAACAAAGCTCCATTAGTAATTCAAATGCTGCATATCATAACTCTTGTATCTTTGTGTTTATAAGTTGTATTTCTTTCTCCCTATCATATTTTATATTCGATTACCATTATGAAGCTGGATCCTTGATTATTTTTTTCAGGCAGATACAAAGTTTTAGCACATGTTCAAGGAAAGTTCTAGACGCTAGAACTCTCCTTGGCCAATTTTGTTCGATGCCCCGTGGATTCACCGTAAACTTCAAAGCGATTCGTCATTCATATTGATTCATATTGAGTTTAATTATGATGATAAACCCCCAGCCACTAGCCCTCCAAAGGATTGATAGAGATAAATCTATCAATACGATGATTATTGATTGAAATAATATATCGATATCATTAACAAACGAATCTGGAACCATTGCTAATATGATTTTATTAATAGGTTTCTACTGGGCAGAATCCTGCATTTTTAAGCCACCTTGAACTGTACCGATATCTGTATATTATTACTCCATAAATATAAAATATGTGCACTTCTCAATGATCCAAATTATTCAAACTGGACTAATTGGACTTACTTCTTTATGTAAAATAAAAAAGACTTTTTAAACTAATTACAGTGTGAATAACTTCGACCAACTGATTATGAATCTTGTAATCTCGGAAATGATCCTTGTACCATATCGCACGTGAGGCACTGTCTACGAACGGTGGGACCCCGACCTTCGTCATCACATTTTCCGGCAGATAGAATTTAAATGTTCTTCAAATAAACACACTCCACCGGCGGAAAAGCAGGCGGTGGAGCCCTGACTTGCTTCTCTTGGCTTTGCGCGGCTCTTCAGACAAGCGGCAACCGCCGGCACTTTCACAATGGATGAATGCGTTCGGGATGAAATGTCGCCGTGAAATTAATCTCGTTAAAACAAAGTTTCCGCTCGCCGTGCGGTCGTGCTCTGCTTTATGATCGAGACGCCGTACGCCGCCCGAGTCTCGCCGTCGCCGTCGCCGTCGCCGTTCGCAAATAGCGACTATCGTTTCCGCAATTTTCCACTTCCGCACGCAGGAAGCTGAAATTGTCACATGCTGCGCGATTGGGAGAGCGATTGGCCGATCCGATACGCGGAATGGCCCGCTTCGCTACCGGAAGAAGGCTCGAAGAAGCGACGTGCAAGGAATAATTGTACCGGTGGAGCAAAAAAAAACAAATGCACATTCTCTCTCTCTCGTTTCACCCGTGGTTCCCCGGAGCCCGTGCAGGATAATTTTCATTACACAAAACGGCTTCTGTTTCGTTCGGCGAGGTTTAATTCCACCTTTGCTGTGTGTGTGTGTACGCAAGTGTCTTAAGGCTTTTTCGATGTGAACGTCTTAGCCGAACCGGATGATGCTACTGCTGCTGGCTTGTAGCTGCCCGGTGGGTTTTTGCTGTTATGGATAAGATTAAAGGGAATTTTTTCCCCTCTAAATCGTCTCTCCACGGCTGCTCGGCACGATGGAATAATCCCGATCGAGGGCAAAATTTAAAATTAAGGCGTACGGCACTGACAAATAACAGCAGGTAATCGATATGCAATTAAACGGTTCACTGAAACGAACGCAGCCGAAGAACCGATCATCGACAGCACCGTCCAAAGGGCGATGGCCAGGAGAGGTGGATAATACTCAAAAATATCATCGATTTGGCCAACAACCGCCACCACCACCGGAGGCAGGAGAGTTGAAATCAAAACAGCGTCCCAAACAACGAAAAAAAACAACCCCGCACGAGGTTCGATTAAGAAGAACGGCTCGAAGGAGCGGGCGGCCGGGCACGGAGATGCAATGTATGGCATTGGCACCATTTGCTTACGCCGCCGTTTACCCCACCGGTCGGGAACCAGGGGGAAAATGGCGGCCAGGAGCGTTGCCACCGCCGGTGCCAGTACGTCGAGGTGCCGTAATAATTTAAACTTTGCCAACTTTTAATATATTTAACGAGCGTGAGTGGAGAGAAAATGAAGTAAAGTAGACGCGCCGGCTGTATTCGTCCCGGCCACTATTCCCGGCTGACCCCAAAACTGCTGCGTACGTGTGTGTGTGTGTGTGTGTGTGTGTGTGTGTGTGTGTGTGTGTGTTTGTACTTCACCTTCGATTTGTTTGTAGAAAGGAGCAGAAATCGATAATAAATTAAACACAAGTTCCCGAGCGTGTGCTGGCGGACCGTTGTTGCTGTACTATTTTAAAATTCCTGTAACGTCTTGCGAAGCCGATCTTAATGGTGGCGCGTACCGGGACGGCACGGCAAGTTGGAGGGATCCTTTTCTACTTTATTTTACTTCGACCACCTTCATCTCGATCCTGCAGTGGCTAAGCGGGCGAGGTGGGGAGGCTTGTTTAGCGTCAAATTGAAAACAGTGTCGAAAGTAATCCTACGCGGCGGTTAGTAATAATTGAACTTGAAGTTTCTGCCTGCTCGGGGGCGTTTCTGTGCTGTGTTGTGTACGTGCACTTTTTTTCTTCTTTTTGTTTTCGGTACTCGTTCTGTCGAGACGGGCGCAATAAATAATGAAAGTAATACGCCTGTAAAGAGCGTGAAAATTGAAAACAAAAAACTTTTCCCGCGCGGGTGGATTACTCGAAAGGGAAAGTTTGTGCGCGAGGAAGATAAATATATTGATAGGACACACTTGTTCCACTCGAGGGGGCCGGAGGATGTTTATTTTGAAATTTTGGTGTAATTTCTGTGTTTTCATTGTGGGTGGGGAAATGGAGAACGAATAATCTAGTTTATTGCACTCGTCTGTTGGTTGTTCGCGAAAAAGTGCTTACCATTCGAACGGTACAAAATTAAGTTTTAATTAAAGCAGCGACATTCGAGACATGCTGTATTGGGGTCAACGGATTGATGGTGTTAAAGAAAGTGTCCAAGGGTTTTGAAAGAACATTCGTTCGCTCTTAGAATTGCCTTAGTTGGTTTTGCTGATCACAAATATCAAGTCTTTTGATACGTTCTATGTATTTCTAAAGCATCATGTGGAGAATTTTTAATTACGTTTTCTGTTCTTTCTTTTGCAGAATGGTTTATTCACACTCAACTTCGGAATATGATATTTAACATTAAACATTTTTAAATATTAAAATATTTTTCTTTATTGTAAGACGGCTTAATGACAACTTATATGCCAGTAGAATCATATGCTGGCGGACACTAGAAAAACATAACCTATCCGAAAAGAAAACAAAACAAAACGAAACAAGATGAAAGAGTTAAATGGATTGATTGCCCTGAGCGATGATATTAGTTTTGTTAACTTCTTTTCTAAAATCGTAAATATTATAATGATTTCTAATAATGTTATTCATAGAATATGCGGACGGAACGAGATGAGCGCTATGCTAGAAATGTAATAATAAGAAAATAATAGAATGTCATTAGACGTTTTGAAAATTTTAGCCAAGATATTCCTCACACTTTTCTAGAAGCGGGAAATCAAGAAAAAATTGAAAATATGTTGAAATTAAAAAAAAGCTCCAACATATTCCTTATAAAATAAGGAAAGTTCAAACGGAGGAAATGCGCAGAGAACAAAAATGTCGGTCAGTGCATTTGGGCTTACGACTTCTACGCCCGTCATACAATTAAAAATAGAATAGTAAATAAAATTGTTACAATTGTATTTTACAATAAACATTGTACTCAAATATCTGCGAAAAGGCTATATAAAACATCGTACAATTTTGATATTCAGAGACAGTAAATCTGCTTAATACACAGATATGCAATGTTCGTTTTTAGCAAACTTTTAAAATCATATGAATGAAAACATGAAAAAATGAAAACAACACGAACAAAGGTTAAATATCATTGGCTAAAGGTCAATATTTTCTTTTATTTAGTTTTATTTTTTTACTTAAAAAACTATCTTACAAGACTAAAATACAAAAACGACGCGACAAACACCAAACATGTCATGACAATCAAACAGACATGGCAAATCATGAACATTGAAAAAATATATATATATTTTGATCGAATCTGTCGTTATGCTATGCTCGCTTTTTTGGACATCTTACTTACTTTTCAATTTATGTGTTCAGATATTAAACGGCTAGTAATTTTAAGTTATTTATCATAGAAAGCATAGAAAGCATACGGTAATGCCCGCGAAAGATACAAAACATCAACCTTCAACAACACACTCCTTACATGTTGTTTATCGCACAACTAAGCAAAGCGCTAAAGTGTATCCATCACGGGGGTTAAAATATTGCACCAGCCGCACGATCCATTTGTGCCCGAACGCAGTACCAAAGTATTCACTTTACAGCATTAAAAATTAAATGCAGATTTATTACCCTCGCACAAACACCACAACCCGTTAAACTAATTAAGAACGCATTTCCAGTGTTCGGAACGCGCCGCTCCGGCTAATCGCAGCTGGCTGTCGGGCTGGCTGTGGGGCGGCTGTTTTCATTTACAAACCATTTTCCGCCATCATACGGTGCGATTAAAATATCAAAATTCATAACCGAATAAGCCTTCCGAATGGCACCAACGAAAACCCCCTTCGGACCAATCCATCCGAACCCGGCCTTCGAGGCGCGCGCTCGCGCAGGACTCCCTGCCCTGGCAGGAGCAGACAGCGTCTCATCTAATCATATGCTGACAATTAATGGCCACCGTTCACGCACAAAATCCAGGCACCCTCTGCAGCCCCACAACACGCTGCAGGAATGTAAGTTCGCTCCCGGGGGTAAAATAGCGCATACAAATCCATTAAATGTTTATCTTCGTTCTAGGAGACGGAGAGTGAACGCGAGAGAGAGAGAGAGAGAGAGCGAGAGCGAGTCGTCCTTGGTGCCGAAAATTGAAACGAACTCCGGACGGGTTGTGCCGGAGTTTGCTTAATCCTTTGAAAAAGCAATTGGCGTTTAATGAGTCATAAAATCATATCACCCAACCCAACCCAACCCCTCCCCGAGGGGGACCACGGACAGCGACAGGCGGTGGAGGTATCTTGCTGGTGTGATGAGACTTTTATTGCATGTAAAAATTATACCAAAAATTCAAATTTCCTTCCAGCGGTGAACGGCAAAGACACCGGACCGGGAGGGGGCAAGATAAATAAATGGTTTTATTTAAAATTCATTAAACATTCATCAAACTTTGCGCCCCGGCGCGGATGCGAGCCGGGCGCATCCGTCCGACCGTCGGGGTGTGTTTGTGTTTGTGTGCTCCGTAAATCCACCCCGATCCCGATAACCTTTTGAGTTCGCCGCGCCGTCTTGTTCCGCAGCGTGTCCCCGTGGCCGTTAGCAGGGAAGCGTCGATAGCGGCTATCAGTTGTCTGTTGCCATCGTTTCCACCTCCCGGTGAGGGGAGAGCGAGAGAGAGAGAGAGAGAGAGAGAGAGAGAGAGAGAGCGAGAGCGATATGATTGGGATTAAGGCACCGAGCCGCCACAAAGGAGCGCCGGAGCTGTTAACAAACGATTGAAAATAATAATCATTATGTCCAAAATAGATCATAAAAATATTTTAACGCCATCCGGGGCCGCGGCGCGCGACAAGCTCGTTTTTGTTGCTGTTGTTGTCGCCGCAAACGCGGCTAAAGCCACACGGCCGTGAAGGATCCTTCACGGTGGCCAACGGGATGGCGATGAGATATTGCATTCTGTCCCTTTTTGTGGGGGGGGGGAGGTGTGTGTGTGTGTGTGTTTTGCAGACAAACCACTTCTAACAACGGAACGGGAGCTGTCAGCCTCGGCTACCGAAATCCGCTCGCGACCCATCAAAATGAATGGTTTTATAACAAGGGGTGTTATAGTTTAATTATTGCCCCCGTAATCGTTATCCTCTCCCAGCGCGTCGATCGCGATCGCGATCCCGGCCTGGGCCAGGCGCCAAGCGCCAGGCGCCAGGATCCGGATCGGCGAGGCCATTCGGCGTTTTTATTTACTTTTGCGGCATCCCCGACAAAAGGTAGTAATTATTCCTAATCGAAACTTAATTCGAAGAGAAACGCCACTTTGGCACCTCCTAGTTCGTGTGCGCGCGCGCGCGTGTGTGTGTGTGTGAGGCTCACATTTCGGGATCGTGCATTCGGAATGGGCGACCGCTTGTTGGCGCAGTCCTACCGGGAGCTATTATTTACAGCTCAGCGACTTTGACAGTCTCATCAGCGTCATAATTATCAGTGTTGCGTCAAATTGATATGGCCGAACTCGACCCATGGGCTCGTCGGTTTGGGGAGCGTGTAGAGCAGCGCACTCGCGGTGCCATTCGAGGTGAAGATTATGGAATAAAAATTACGACCTCCAGGGACTGGATCGCGCCGAACCAGAAGCCAGATAGATCAGCCCATTAACCAAACACCCGGGCGGCCGGTGCGAAGGGGCACGGCACATGAGTTATTAGCCCCGCGCAGGCATTACTTTACGTACCTTCTCGTGTAGCTCGGGGAAATGTGTTTTCTTCAGGAAGTACGTGTACGACTTTCCACGATCTTCTCTCGCCGTCTGCTTCCGGTAGCCCCCAAACGGTAGCTGCAGCCCGATCCGTTCTGTTGTGCGGTGCTGAAAGCCGATTGCATTTCTGCAGCTCGTGCATCATCGCAGCGCACGCGTTCTAAATTAATCGAACCGAGCTCCTTATGGGTGGCAGTGTTTTCGTGCTCCCCACACTTTATGTGCTCACCAACGCATGTGTGTGTGTGTATGCCTGCCGTGTTTTTAAGAGTGTTTATTTCACTTCTAATCGCGCGAGCCGTGTCGACTCGCCTTGTGTACTGCATTTTATTGGTTTTCACTCTATTTACGGTTGCAAGCGCTTTAAATTGAGTGATTTTACGACAATTAAATGCGCTCCGGCCACACACTGAACCCATCGGCAGCGGAGACACAACATCCGAGCCCGGCCGAGTGGATTGCAATTGTGGGGCTTTGCTGGGAGACGGGCTCGGGAAGCTCCGGCAGCGAAAATGGAGTGAAGAGTGATTAGACGCACCGATCGGACGCGCACCGAAAGGCGGACGCGCGAATGCGGCCACGAGATTGAGAGATAGTATGCGGACGGGGTCGTAAAATATGACCGACGATTGGTTAAATTACCCCCGCAAAGCGAAAAAAAAACACACGGTGGCCTCATAAACTGTCAGTAATTATGATTCACAGCAGTGGCGGCAGCATTTGGCTTTTTAAACTGACCTTCCCTTCCTGAAGAAAGAGTTCAGCGTGTGTTGGGTTGGGGGCGGCGCGAGAGGACCGTTGTCTCCAGTGTGTTATTTTGACAACAGCTCGTGCATCCAGAACTTGCCCCTGTCGACGAATGGTCGTAAAGTGTCCTGCTGCTGCTGCTGCTCCCAGAAACTTTGTCACCGATGATCGTTGACCCCAGCAGGAGGCGCAGAAAGCAGGAAGCGACGAAGGCTGCTTCGTGTTTCGCTAGGATTTTGCTTTGGCCGCGACATCAGTCAACATTCTTTACGACGCTCGTGACAGAAATCGTTCGGATCGGTGGAGTTTTGAAATTTCGTCACCAAGTGGAACTGGGTTCGACCTGATCGAGCCGGGTGGGAAGCAGAATGGTAGCGAGAGAAACAAGTTATGAACACACGTTATACGCCTGCCCAAAACGTGCCGAAACCAGAAAGTGAACCCAAAACTATGATAATACACAGGGTCGTCAAACTCGCCGGCTAGATAGCGGAACAGGGTAAGATTGGCGAGCCGCCTTTTGGTTGCAAATGATTTGGAGAAGTATTCGTTAGGGTGAATGGCGTAAAAATGTACCAGATTGTTTTTTAAATATTCATTTTAGGTATTCAACTGAGCGATTTCTTGTGGTAAAGAAACGGATGTTAATTGGTGCTCTTCAAATTTGCTATCCCTTTGATCGTTTTATATGTTATTGAGGTTAGATTGCTGAGTTTGCTAATATTATAATATGGTTCTCCTATGTCAATGAAATATTCGATATTATTTTCTCACTAAAAATAATAAATTTATGTCTTAAATAATGGCATACTCTCCTAACATTAAGCTTATGTTCGCAAAAGTAGCACTATGAAATAAGGAGTTCTACGGGTAAATTAAATAAAGTACGGTCAATTTAGTAAAAATCGCAGTATATGCAGACTATCGCAGAGCGTTATACTATCCTATCGCTTTTGAAGACATGGATATGGATGGATGTTTATATTTATTAGAACTCGAGTTAGCTAGTTCTGTTCAGCTATTACCAGTTATTAACAGCAATACGAATCTCCGTTGATATTAACTGAAGAAATAAACAATGTTAAGGTGAAAAGTTTCAGAACGCTCCTTATTTTAGCTTTAAAGAAGCAACAAAACTAAGTAAGTAAATAAAAACTATATTCATAAACAATAATAAAGGTAAATGCTAGAGCACAATTCCCACTTTTTGTAGCTCACTACTTTGAAACACGTCTGGACCACTTGACATCCCTTTAGTGAATAAATTTTATTTATTTGAATTCTTACGCCAAATCATTCAGCTAAATCCGTCATCAGAAGCCCAAAGCTCTCTGATTATCCTATGCCTAAAAGCTTAAAAGCTCTCCTAGGATAATCTGGGCAGAAAGGATCTACATCAAGGTGCGTTACACCTAACAAATTTCATAATAGTGAGGATATTTCATAAAATTATATCAAAATAAATTGATTGACGAGAAATGAAACGAAGTGGAGGACATCGCTGACAAATGTAGTTTCTATGCGCATTATATGATTGAAACATGTTTGACTTACGCCGTTCGGACCGATCATTGCCTCGAGTCGTGTTATTTGACTACCCTGTGATAATACATTGGAAGTTTTGTGTGAATTTGACTAAACTAAAATGAAACTAAGAAAAGAGTCCCGAAGCAAACACACACAGTGCCGTAAACAACGACCGCTGCCCGACCGGCCAGCTTGCGATCGAGTTCGCAGGGGGCGCAACGGAACGAAGTAACGAAGCAAAACTTTTGAACCATTTGAAACGCGGGAACCTGGGAAAAGTAAGAGAAGCGAACCGAGTCGACCAGCAACAGCGGCAGCAGCAGCAGCAGCAGCCACCTGATAGGATATTGGATATGTGACCACGAGCTTAACCCGGGCAAAACGGGCTCACCTTTCCGCCACGTTTGGGCCGGTGCGCGAGAAACACTTGTGGCACTGGCACCGCGTCAACCGAACCGCGAAGCCAAGCTGGGCCCAAGGAAACGATACGAAACGAAACGAAGGAAAGGCCAAACGACGAGAGAGAAGTAGAAGAAAAAACGCACACAACACAACAACCGGATGAACATTAGAGTCCCCATGGCGCGGCTGTATAGCAGGATAGTGGTAGAAGGCGCGAAGGGTAGCATTGAGTTTCGAGATTCAAAAATTAGATAACACCCGGCCTAAGAGCAGCAGCGACCGCAGCCGCAGCCCCGTCTAAGCCCGGCCCGTCTTCGACCGGAGCCCGCTAAGGAGCCCGCTAAGGAGCAGGCCACAATCGCACCCTCTCCGCCCGGGTTTTTGTTTGATCGTTGACTATAGATTATCTGTGTGAGGTTCCCGCGCAAGGGTTCTTCCCCGGCTGGCTGGGGTTCGTGAATATTTTTGTTTCACGAGCCCACAAGAATAATTATTTCCGACTCTACGCACCAAACCAGCGCATCCACGCGTTCCCCCCGCGTTTCGGCCGCAAACCGTTCAGTTATCCGCCAGCCCGGGGTCCTTGGCAAGGAGAAATTTCGGCCAATTCCGAGTCACTTTTCGTCTGTTTTTATTGTATTTCATTGTTTGAGCCCCGTGAGGCAGCGCCTTTTTGGGAAATTTGTTCACTGGCTGCACGCCACTACGCATGCACACCGGTTGGTGGACAAATTAGAGTATCCGCTCGAGCCCGTGGCCAGGCGCGGGGCCTTTATCGCCGATGACAACCAGAGCAGGAGCCGGAGAAATGCTTGACCGAAATGCTGTCGGGGTTGCGCATCAAAATTCAAACAACTCTCACATCGCTCACTGCATAACGAATTGTTGTTTTGTGTCGTATTCTCTACTCCATTCGGGCCGAGCGTGTTGGCCGCACTTAAAAGCGGTCCCGGCAACGCTAGGAAAGAAGTTGAATAAATTTGACGCGCCCGGGACTTAAAGGTGCCGGGATAGTAAAACTTTAATGTGCCCGTAATATGTCCGTTGGAAAATGTGATAATTTGGGGATGTGCGCAGCATGTTATCAAATGGCCCTGAGCTGTGATGTTGGGTGGGCGCAAGCAAAGGAACGATAATTGTAGCAGATAATTACGACCATAACGCATCGGCATCGGTTTTACCGGCCGGTGGTCGCTGCGAGAGATAAGAATTTGTTAAGTGAAATAGCAACTAGTGTTTTTTGAACATTTTTTTAATGAGCGCTTTTACGATAGCGTACTGCGCATTTCATTAAACGGATCCGCTAAAACTGTGAATAGGCTGTGTAAAAAACGACGAAAATTTTGCCCCAACCTGCCCCGCGGGTTGGGGATTCGGCTCGATGGAACAATGTAGAAGAGTTTCGAGAGCTATAAAATCGCCGTGGAAATATGTGTGCAAGTTGTGATTCGGTAAAGTCGATGCTGATTATTCCACTGCCAGTGTTAAATTAATTTATATCGTTTTAAAGTGAATTAAACGTTATAATGTAAATGATTGATGGGATATGCTAGACCAGTAGTCGGCAGAGAGCCTCCGGTTTTTTTTCACAGTACGCTTCTTGATTAATTTCTTGTCAACCTCACGGTGTGGGTTCAACGATCATACTTATCCTATAAAGTCAATAAATTAGATACATTTATGTTGGGGTTTACGTTAGCCCACTTCGATTGACGCTGGTGCATAGTAGGCGCATGTTTCGTTTCAATTTTTTGTTGTTTCGATCAAAATTAATCGTTGTACATAAAAAACCCAGCGCTAGACGAAGTGGGCTACTGTACACCTTAGTCTAAACTTTAGTAAGATCGTACAGTTCCAGTACCATATCAGTCAACTACACGCAAGTATGTTCCAGATGTAAAATTCTATTTAAAAAAATCAAAAATTCAAATTCGAGAAAGAATCAAAAGAAATAAAACTTATGTAACACATTTAAACGCCTGCGCCATCCTTCTTAGAGAAACTGGAGTTTGAAAAGACTAGCTTAACCGGTCAAAAGAGTCAATGCTTGCCATTCTCTCCATGAATTTATCAAAATATTTCTGAGGACAAACATTTTGAGGCATGAATGTGTTAATTTATCGGTTCATGAATCCACTGTTATTCCTTTCTTTTGAGGCTTTGCGTTGTTTAACTTATAGTAGTTTTATGATGGTGCGACAAACTACACATTAAAAATATCTGGCTGTAAATCAAATATGTGGCCATATTTTTTCACTTTTATAAGATAATGTGGTTCTTAGTATGTAAAAGAAATCTCGCAAAACGTGCCAAACATTTATTTGTATTTTCCGTCAAATCTGTTGTTCTTGTAGTATTTTTAGAGTTAACATAGTGTCTAATACGTTATAATTTTTTTGGTTTCAATTTAATAATTGAAAAAAAATCAGATTTTTATCACAACAAAAAAAACCTAGTTGTACTTTACCACTAAACATAATGGAACTAATATGGAACATCGTGTTATACCACCGAATCCAGGAGGAGTTAGTAGCCTTCGATAAACAATTTAAAATACAAAAAAATCGGATTTGTTTTTAATATTTTGGGACGTTATTCGTTCATTCATTAACTATTTTTGCTGAAATTATACGAGGCAGCACCCAACTATTCTTATGACAATATTTGAACAGCTAATGGGATTTTACATTATACTTAGTAGTATCGATAGTGGTCTTTCCATTCGCCCATATTATAAGTTTATCTACCAATTCTAAGAATATTTCAGAACTTCAAAAATAATTTACATGTGTCAGAACACATCATCTTGTTGGCATTCGTGAAAATAAACTTTTGTCCTGTTTGGTATTATTTCCAGCTATTTTTAAGTGTTTGGTGGATAGGGTCTCTAGGTGGGAAAAGTTTTGCATCTTCGTACATCGGTGATACCAAACAAAATATAAGTAGAGTTTAACAGACAAACATGGCTAAATTTTGAACAAAAAATATATGGAACCCTATGTAAATGCAACCTTTCTAAAGCCTTGAACAGTTTACATAATAATATTTAAACTTTGTTGTATGATACTGAATTGTAATACACATTAAATCGATTATATTAAAACCGTATATATTAGGGTCTCATATGTAAATAATAAAATAATAAAGGTTTTCCAAATTTAAATAAAAAATTAACACTTTTTATCTTACTGCTATCAAGGGGATGAAAGAGGAATATTTTTACAATAATACGTAACATTTTACTAGTATACTTGCAATGGGCTGGTTTGAACATGGCAAAGCGTATGTAAGAAAATTATGTTCTATTTGATTGAAAGCAAGCTTATTTTTAGCATTATTAGTTTAGTTTTAATTAACTCTAATCTATTTGAAAATTCAATGCAATGTTTCACAAATATTCATTAGATTTGAAATCGATCGCTAATTTTTACATATAAATGATGAACCAACACTTCTTATTTCATAATATTTGCTTGAACATGCATGTGTAGCTACAAATGACACTACCAAAGTTGGAAGAAAATGTTCAATAAACCAACTGTTAGCATAGTTATCCTAAATAAAAATGAACCGAACTGTCGTGATCTAAACATTCATGTTTTAATTAATTTACAGAATGCTGCACCGTATTTCATTCTAATTCCAATGCGTCAATGCTTTGATACCGCAAAAGTCGAAATATGAACTCATTATATCTGAAACAAGACTAACGTTTCAACCTGAACTGCTTCTTCTTCTTCTATATTCGAGTTTAGGATATATCCTCCTATGTTAGATGAACTCCTGTTCGTCTATTCATAATCAGAGGCTTACTAACTCTTGTTGTGTCTTAAACCTGAAACCTGAACCTGGTTTGTCTTTGGCTATCTTAATGCCGTACTTTGCAAAGACGCTCATAGACTCAATCGGTTAAAGGACACAAATTTAAATATCGTTTTCCAGCACATGTAATCGCATTTTGATGCGAACGATAAAACGTGGCAAATTGGTAAACGTTTGACCCCATTAGCATATCGTTAAAATTCCCCATGGCACCCGCTTTTCCAGATTATACTATTACCGATTCGACTCATAGTTTTAAGCCAAACCTCGTTGCTCAAAACTCGCGCGTGCAAGAAAACGTTTGTTTTCGGTACACAAACTCCACACGATATTGCTGTTACTCACGATGTTCCCTGGAAGCGCGCCGCGCAAAAAAAAACACAGAAACGAACCAAAGCCATATCGCATTATGCAGGCCTCGAAATTATTGTCACTGTCCGGAGCGCACTTGCTACCGTGCCGTGCCGTGGACCAAACAACCGAAAGCAAACGGCAACAAATAAACGGTCATGGAATAAAATAACAACATAAAACACTCCCAACACTCCGCCCCGGGAGTTCACTCGCTCCCGAACCAGAGGGTCCCCGTGATTGAGTGCTTAAGTCCGAGGACATCAGCTGAGCCGTCGAATTGAAGCATGATTTGACAAATGAAAGCCACGACCCGACCGACGGCCTACTGTTGCGTTCCGTGCGAAGGGCTATTGTGTTGCGTTCCTCCCTCAACATTCGGTACGTCATAAAACCATCTACCACAACCTGCCGGCACGACGGGGTCCGTCTGAAACAACGACAAATCACAAATCCAACATTATCATTCCTCACCCCCACCGCGTGTCCCTCGTGCCCTCTTGTCTTGGTTCGGACAAGTTCGTCGTCTTGACAAGAAGCCTTCCTTTTGCCTCCCGCAAACGCAAAGCCATGGGCTGATCTGCTTGCTCCCAGGAATCCCTTCTGGATTCAGCGATTCAGTTCCCCGACGGTGGCTTATCAATTTGTTTTATTCATGATGGTGGTAGCCGCTGGTTTTTGGGGACTGTTTGCCTCGGCGCGGTGAGCGTGTGTGTGTGCGTGGTGGAAAATGCTAATTTTGGAGGTCGCATTTTCTTCTCCCCTGGCCACACACCGCACAACCCGTGGACAGGGAGCTGGGGAAGGAGGGGGCACAAAGTACGGGACGGGCATAAAATGCAACCAAAGCATGCCGAGCAGGCTTTCGATTGCGGGTGACTGCGCGGGACAATCGGCACGAGACGGGAAGGGGCCGGGATCTTGTCGTTATTATCGGCCACAGCCGCCGTTGCCGCCCGTGGTATTATGATAATTTTTCGCGGTTCACTTCAATCGACCCGGCGCGTTTGCTGGAAGGTTGTTGCGTTTCGGAGTGAGTGCTTAAGGAGTTTTTAAAAGACACCACCTTGTTTTTGCGACGGGCCAACGGATCCGTCGGTGGAACAAAATGCCATTGTCTCCTTATGTCAATTTGTATTCGATTTCATTCGGTCGCACAAAGCGGAAATGCAGCGAAGGCGGGTCGGGCCGCATTGAAACAATCTTCAGCGCGCGTGTTGTAATCAACGAGACGCTGCAAGACCCGATGCCAAAAGTCAAGACGCCCGATAATTGATTAGCTCTCGATTGCGCCATGCAACGGCAACGGGTCATACGGGGGCAGTAGACTGGGTCCCGAAGGTCACGCATTTCAACTCAGGCTGATTGGTTCATCCTACGGCGGATGTTTAATTTAATTACTTATCGCCAGTGCTTAGCGTGGAATTTCGACATGCCACATTCCAAGCGTTCGACAGCAGAGGCTTACTAATGTACTCCATTCAAACGAAGCTAGTCATTCAACGTTTATCACAGCTCGTTTGTCATATGGCGTAAATACACGCAGCGCAAATAAACAATGTCCGCATTTGATTATGGTGTTTGCAGCGTTCGAATGCGTTCGGCTCGGTGCTGTTGATGTAATAAAGAAATTTAAATAAAATTCTCTGTTTAAAGTTTTCCATGCACTGCCCATTCGCATTGTTGCGATTGCTACGATCCGGAAAAAAATATTCGCAACATGCCCCCCGCCCGAACAAGATCAAGATGACAGTTATTTGACAGCTCATTTGCCGCTGGCCAGCTTGGGAAGTCCTTTTAGTACGGTTTTAGAGATTCGCCGCGGCGGGTACGCCTGAAAAAGGGGCATTGTGTGTCGCTATCAACCTGCCCGGAAAAGGAAGAAAACTCCGCCAAGCAACACAAAACACATTCTCCATCATTAAAACGCCCGCAATTGTATCCGCTCTGAAAACACTCAGTGACAGTTCTGCGCCACAACTCTGCGAACAGACCGTCGCCGCCGGTGAACGGAAAATAGTGTTATCTCGGGAAATGGTGCTCGCCGGCGCTACCGCCTTTGTGTAGTGGTTTATTTTTAGTGTTTTATGCGACGCTTTGCATACCTACCCGATGGATGAGCTTAATCCAGTAAAACTGATACAACTTCGGTAACCAATAGCAACGTCGGACGCTGGACAATAGCTGGCCACTGCGAGAGAGAGAAAGAGATAGAACCTTCGTGGGAGGAATAAAGAATGCATAGGAAGCCTGGAGTTGGGTGGAGGAACAGTAAAAAAAAACAAAACAAATAGAAACAAAAAGAACAACAAGTAAAGGAAATAGCGAATGTAGCAAACACGTCACACTGACGTTGCTGATGGTTGTTGTCGTTGCTGTTGCACTTTATACGTGTTTGTTTCTCGCTTTTTTGTGTGTGTAGATTGATTGTGCACGTTGTAGGTGCTGTTATAGAACAAAAGATGCAGATGATGGCGAGGAAAAGTAAGAAAAGCGGATTGTGTGCAGAGCTCTAATGTGCCCGGGTTTGGACGGCGGAACCTGCCGGCGGAAAGTACGGAAAATTTCATTTCCCAGTTTCGTTTCCGCCGGGAAGGACCAAACGCCGCCTGCAGCGCATTGCCTGCACTTTGCCTGCCCTGTCGCGCACCACTAGATGCCACAAATTTTCCCCCGATGCATCTTTGCGCCACTGTTTACATGTCAGTAAGCTGTCCGAGTTTCGGCGAGAGAGTGAAAGAGTGAAACAGATCCACTACAGCTAGGGAAACACATAACTAAACATAGTGTGCGTTGGAAAAATGCTCCAACGCGGCGGCTGTTGATGATATTGTTGTTGTTGGTGGTGGTGGTGCTTTTCCCTCTAACTACTACCACACCGGTGTCTTCACACGGGTGGCCCGGATGGGTTAGGCGAAATGAAAGTCATCCCGTGGTGAAAAACTGCTGGCTGTAGGCCGAGCGTGGGAGGGAAAACGCCCGCCCGTTGTACCTAGAGCACACTGTCTCACCTACGGAACGCCAGTGCGCCAGTGCAGTTAGTGCAGTTTCGAGAAGACGATGAGCACAAGCTGCCACCATCGGAAACGTCTCAACTGCACACAGATATGCCGCTGAGCCACCACACTCCAGTGCTCCAGTGTTGAGCTGATCGCATATACTACCATTTCCCTCGGTGACGATGATGAAAGAGCGACCAAGAAAGAGCGAGTGGCCCGAACCACTAAGCACGACGGGCGCACACAGTATCGCTTTCTTTTCTGGCACTCGTGGAGCTTTTTTCTTTCCAAAGTGTAGTTTTTGAAAAACCGGGGCTTAGCATGATGCGAAAAGTTTCTAGTAGTTTCTGCTTGAACGATTTGTAGCAAGTTATTTAACATTTTACAGTTCTTTATTTCCTGTAGCTTAAATAATAGATTCTCATCCTAAAGGACAATTCATCGCATATTATTTAGTAGTTGTGATATTTTTCCTTCAATTTTACAATGTAACACAACGCAAGTATGGAGATACTGCATCTCCTTTGAATAGCTTTTGATACCACCTTGTCCTGTGAATTTCAACTGTGTATTTTCCGTAATTCCGTATTCCATTTGTTGTGTATATTTATTTACTTTTTAATGTGTCAACTGGATGGCATTAATTAATTTAATGTGTACTAGACCTAGATATTTTTTTAAATCATCATAAGCATCACACAAAAAGCACTTTTAACATGAAAATTGAGGCTTGCTTTAAACAATTCATATATTTTCAATAGTTCCAATTTTAGTTGTACATATATTATACTGGCCAGTGCATAAAACTTATGTAAATCTTTTTTAATATGAAATCATCACTTACTATCACTTACACCTACTATAGCTATAATTATCACCACACCGACAATGTTTTACGATCTGTTTGATGTTGGCGTTTCTTCCACATAATGTTTATGTATTTTTTAGGAATGAAATCAATGAATCAATGAGTTTATAATTTAAGAACAATTTCGTATATTACTATAAGAGATACACTAACTATATTAATTCACACGAAATATTGTTCTTTTACCGTGCAAATAGACGTAGCGCGAAATTTATCGCTAAGATGTTTCTCGCTGTCATTCGATGAATTTCGATGTAAAAGTACATACATAAAAAATGAGCTTTACATCGAAATTCATCGAATGAGTCTCAATGAGAAATTTCGCACTACGTCTATTTGCACGGTTACATTAAATTAAGGTAAGGGCCATATCAGCAGATATACGGAGAAACTGTTCTAAAACGCGTATTCAATTTATAAGATGATCCCAAATATCTTTGTTGAATTTAAACCTATTTTTATAAGTTTTCTTCCATCTTTTCGATGCAATTGTGTAATTATTTCATAGTGCCGCCTTCTTGTTTTTGTTTTAATCAAAATGGTTAATGGTTAATGTTAATGTTAATGTTGGGTAATGTTTGTAATTTTTAAGCGGATGAAAAGCCTTACATGTTTTTGCTACAATAAAACTGTAATTTCATTGTATGGCACAGTATGTCTTAAATGCTATTCCTACACCTGTACATTGGGTTATCCATTGGCCATCTTCTAGCGCCATAGACTCGCGTTTCTATGTTCTCCCACACTGTCATTTTTTGCCACAGATTCTTATCAATCCACCTAGTGCAGCTAGATCTGCTTACCACACGATTCGCGTCCCCAATGCAGCTTTCCACCGTATCTATCCTATTGGCAACATTTCATCTTTCCATTTCAAGGCAACACAGAACAAAACGAACGACCAAGGCGAGCAGGCAAGCTGGTAAGCAGGCAAAAAAAAAACATCACAACCCATTTTCCAACAGTGCTCAGCTCCTCCCACCCACACCTTGGCACCTTCGCACCAACCTCACAAGCTGGGAGGCTGTGTGACTTCATCTTCACCAAGCA
This sequence comes from Anopheles dirus, assembly GCA_000349145.1. Taxonomy (NCBI): domain Eukaryota; kingdom Metazoa; phylum Arthropoda; class Insecta; order Diptera; family Culicidae; genus Anopheles; species Anopheles dirus. Next base: position 1,766,101 of record KB672891.1, on the reverse strand, counting down.
CGGTGGCACGAGCGGGGGGGCTCTTATAAGCTTATACATATAACTGCACATAAGTTTCGCAGCCGTAAGTGTCGTAAACTTGCGTCGAGCGGCGGCGGGTCGCGCGCGCAAGATAGTGCGGATCCAAAAGGATCTGGCGACGCGAGCCGCCGCAACGAACGAACGAACGAACGAACGAACACCGCACTATGATGCCGTTAGTGCCGTTGTCGGTCGTAAAATTCAGATTTTACGCGCGGTTGATTCTTCCACAAATTTCACTTCCTTCGCCTTCTGGCCCGGGGACATGTTTCATCCTTTTCCGTGCCCGTGCCTCAAGATGCCCGCTGCGGCGTTACAGTTCGCACACGTTTTCTTTCCCTTCTCGGTTCCATTCGCGCACGGCGAACGCGTTTTCCCCTTGGCGGCCCGCTCCGTTGCTCGTTTTCATCGTTGAATGACATTCCTAGCGCGAATATCTAGTATGCATTTGTGCGTTATATGTGTTCATTCCGGGTGCCTGGCTTTTACTGTTACCATTTTTGCGCACAAGGCATAATGGCGGGGAAAGCAACAGAGCGATCACGGGCTCGAACCGAAGCGTGTCGAGCGAACCGGGACCTAATGGCAAAAGGGGCCACGCGGCGGCCCCGAAGAAATGGCGAAACATGATTTATGCCATCCCAATTTATCGCATCTTGTAAGAATTCATCTTTCTTGCCGACTTGGCTTTTGTTCTGCTGAGCTGCACGCATTTTCTTCCCATGCCCGTGCGCCGTTTTTAATATTGTCAACACATACCCATTTGCGCACAGGCTCGCATGTGTGTGCTGGCTGGAGGGAAGCAGGCGAGAAGCCGGACTAGAAATAGAAAGTGAACCAAACATCCAGCACCAGCAAGGTCAGGACAGCATACGACTCTAGGCCGGTGTGTTCTGGCCTAGAGAATTGCCATCATTTCTATTTGGGAGCACACGAACGATCCTCTTCACACGACGCCGGAGGCATCGTTTCGATCCTTGCCGGGAGGGATAACTTTCACTTTAGCGCCTTTTGTTTTCGTCCCGACCCAGCCTTAATGGGATGTGTTTGCATTATTATTTGCACCATTGCCAATTTGTGTGCTCGGGGGTGAAACGCAACAGCAAAGTCGGCATGCTGCGAGCCACCAAAATGACCGTATTTTTTGTTGCGATCCATTCCTGCGCCGCGCACGTATTAAACACGATCACATGTTGCGAGGCGCATCGTGGCATGAGGGCGAGAAATTCGCGACCCGTCCGTTTTACGCGCCGAAGCTCGTAAATATATATATGAAATGACGTATTTTACGCGTTGTTTTTGCCCGTTCCCGTCTGCCAGGCGACCCTTTTTTTGCCAAGCTGTGCGTGTGTGTGTCACTGGCGGGACTGGCGCGTCCCGCGGGCTTGATGGGTGGCCGCTGGTTTAGATGCAGTTGAGGTGCTGATAATTAAACGAGTAATTTGACGAAAAGCACGGTGGCGTAACGACTTTATTATCGGTACGAATGAGTTATGACCGGGGCCGCTGTTCCTGGCGGAGAACCACGGAGAAAGGTGTCCTGCTCGCGATCGCGGTGAAGATGCACGGGACCACTTAAAAGATAATTAAGGCAGCGTTTTTTTGCCTTCACTCCCATCCCGCCGCCTTGTTTGTTTCCTCAATGGACATGTTAAATTGAATTTATATCACCTTAGCAGTGCGTATTGACGGGGGTTTGCGGCCACAGAATTAGCATCCCACTTAGTTGTGGCGGTTAAAGATGATCATTTTCGTTCGTTCCACGTCCGTACGTCTGGTACATCACCTTGCAAACACAGCCTAACATGCGTTCTGTAATAATGGGCACTAATAAAATGTGAGCTATCATCAAACAGGCCTGGAACAGGCCTATCATAACGTTCAATTATATGCATGCATCGCTGCTGCTGCTGCTGTTGCATAGATGCACCACATCAGGTAAAAATGGAGGAATGTGAATCAACAACAACAAAAAACCGAGATGACAAAACAATGATATGATAATTAACGAAAATGATTGATAGAAGAATTTTTATAATTAAGACATCGGTGCTGCCCCACCGCACACAGCACACACGCGTATCCGCCTCGGAAATGGAAGGCAAGAAATCTCAATACCTTTTATAATGACTGAAAAATGCGGACACACACACACACAAAGGCTCTATGCTTGCGTTTCCACTGCAAACAATACATTATAAGACACACCATCCGACGACGGCCGGTGGACAGATAAGCGGCGTAGAACGCAAGAAAAAGCGATCTCGTTCTAGAACGAGTTCGATGGGCGCGACTCGGGGGGAGGCAGGAGAGAAAAAAAACGAACCGAAAAATCCCGATCCCGAAACCTGACATCCATTTTGCATTTTTAATTTCATTTGATTCCCATTACACAACCCCCCTCGCGCTACCCAAAGCCCGCCCGCTCCGTCGGTACCTTTTCCGAGCACCGAGTTTGTACGAGCAGGCCGTCTTTGGAAGGAAATGGGAAAGGATTCCTTAAATAGTTCTCGGTGCGTCTTTTTTCACTTCTCCTCCTCTACTTCCAACCGTTCCTTTTACCGGTCTTCTGCCGGTGCCCCAAAATCAGAACCACACCCGGTGTGTGTGTGTGCCCGGTGCTCGATCCGCACCAGAAGACGACGGCTACGACGATCGACGTTCGACGTTGACCGGTGGAGGAATTTTATCAATTTCACTCTATCGAACCGGTGAGAGAAGAATGGAATTTAATGTGTCATTCACGTGTCGCGCGTCCTGTAAGCAGTTTTGTTTCGGTTCTCATTTGGCTTCAATCGGGTTCGGTGGAACCCTTCCCTTTGCCACGTCCCTCCTTCCCGCACGGACAGGCCCGGGGTTACGATCGTCTTTCGGGAGTTCACGGCGCGTACGGTTTCGCGAAAGAATCTCTCGCCGCGTTTTCTATTCGGCATTGCTCATGCCCCTGCCTGCTGTGATTTTGCTATTTCTAATTAAAAAAGCATGGCATTCTTTGCCGCGCGGTTCTGGGATGTTCGTTGGAATTGTTTTTTTTTTGTTTCTTATGGCACCATGTTTTTCTTTCTCCTTATTCAGTTTTTTTTTCATGGTTCCAACACTTTGTTTTTCTTATGAATGAAAACTAGTAGTAGTGAAATAGTTTTAGAAGTAAGTTGATGTCTCTTTTGTCATGCAACTTTTTATTCATATTTCCTTCACTACATCTACTGAATAAGATTTTTTAATTATGTCTCATCTCCATTATCGACTGCTCACTCATATTAGGCAACGGAAAACGTAAAGGAAACGTTCTACGTGGGTTCCAAGCATTGTAACAAAACACGGCAATGTGATGTTCACCAATAATTCCGCTGAAATAAGAAAGTAGAGTTGAAAAACAAAAAGTTAAGTGGAAATTATCTGAATGTTTGAATTGTTTTATGATTTTTGCAATGCTGTTTCGATTTCTATTTCTTCATTTATTAACAGTTTTTTTTTATTTTGGTGGCTGACGGCTGAGAATTTTTCATCCATTCTTGAACAGTTCCCAGAGTTACATGAATTTATTTTACCCTGTCTTGAAATCGTTCCACCCATTCTAGAAGTGGTTGTTATGTGTATTTCAGAGAACGACCTCGACCAAGTCAATACAATGCCGTCATTGAAAGTATACAATCTGACACGATTAATAGAGTACGGAAGCCATGCTTAGAAAATGGCATTTCATGAATCGGTGGATCGTTTTCAAGATTGGGTGGAACGAATTCATATAATTCTCGAAACTGTTCAAGAATCTCTGTTGTTTAAATTGGATGTTGTTGTTGTTGTTGTTGATGTTTTTGTAGGTTTCTAATATTTTGCATGTATATTTTCTATGTATTTTATTAATATTTTGCTAATTTCAACATCATTTTCAAACATTTAAATCCCTTATTCTCGTTGCCGAAAAACTTGCATACAGCCAGCCGAACTTATAGTACACTTATCCTATCTCTCTTCTTATTTGGTGCTATTCTTTCGATAAGATGCGCTGTATCAGTTACCCGCGTTGCACTACAGTTATTATCTCGTTTGATCATTTGTCTCCTTTCCATTCTGCGACGTCTCAATGTCGTCTCTGGTCTCCCCGTCGGTTAGCTTATCCAGCAGAGGCTTCCTTCTGGATCAGATCTTCCAACTTGCCGTTCGTTAGTTTCATTTCCGCGGCGGTCCTGAAGGTAGTCTCAGACTCTACCCAGGAAATCGATTCGCCTGTAGTGTTTCTTCCACATGCACGGATGCTTCTTGATTGAGAGAAAAAATGAGACACACACACACACCCAAAAAAGAAAGCAAAAAACCGTTTAAAAACAAATCGAAATCTAGCGACGCTGCTCAGCGCGGTAGCAACAATGAGAAAGAAATCGACACAAGCAGATCGGACGAGTTAGCGCGGAGCAGCAACGGAGCCGGTAGCAATGAAGGAACGCAAGACATACTTGCTCATCTGGGGCTCGCTGCTGTTACGCACCCTGCAGCTAACCACCGAAACCGAGGCCACCTCCCCACCGCGAGCCAAACGGTCGGGGGAGCCACCAGGACACGCAACGCGAGGCACAGGAGACAGGAAGTGCATATTGACGCAGAAATACACTGATATAAAATGGCACCAGAGCTGAACGGAACCAGGGAACACCGTATGTGTGTGAGTGTAGAGGGGAGGGACCAGTGGAGGCTGCGGATCGTGAAATGAACAAATGGCTAAAGGATTGCGGTTGAAGCCTTGAACGGAGTCCGGGTGAAAGGTGGTGAGCGGGGAACCACCACGAGTGTGCACGCAGAGATACAAACTCAGCCAGAGGCTGGCAGACATCCTCGAACAACGCCGCCTCGTTTCCGTCCCCGTTGCTCCGTTATTCGATCCCTCCGCCAGCCTCACCATCATCAACCAGAATCAGCAACGGCAGCAGCAGCAGCAGCAAGCGCCCCACAAAATGTACATATTCCGGGTCCATATTACGCATAATTAAACGCCACGCTATCGCAGACGTTCGGCAAATGACACCTCTCGTTAAAGAGGCTTCCCGACGCCTCCCGCTACCGCCCGGATCGTTCATTTCTCCCGGCAGCGCGCATATTCCAACGCTCCACGTGCTGCTTCCAATCTGTGTGCATACGCGCGCGTGTGTGTGTGTGTGTGTGTGTGTGATTTGCTTGCGAGCCAACACGGGTGTGTGGTGGAGAGAATGCCACAGCAGTCGTTTCATTTGTTCGGCCGGTTTCATATAAACGCAAACGCTGCAGTAGGCTGCGCAATTTCAAACTGTAACTGTCAAACTGCGAACGGTCGCTCGAATGGGCGGAATGGTGTTGGGATGCAGACGGGAAACAGTTAGTGAATCGCAGTGAGCGGTGGTGGACTAGGTTCATCTTTTGGTGGCGTACGCACCCGAATGCACCACACGTGCGTTGCGCGAGTGGGGACGTGGACCAAGAAACACTTTGCATGGTACGAGGGCGAGGGCAGAAATTATATATGGCCGGTGCGAGAATCGAGGCCGGTAGGAAGAGTTGATCTTGAATTGAAATTAAAGACTAACCCGTGCGTTGGGCGCACGCAAAGGAAGGTGGAGCTGGTGCCGGGTGCCCTCTGCGGCCACCCGTGACACGGACGCGCAAAAGGATGAACGATGAGTTTGCACTATATAAAAGGTGCCCGAGGTACACAATTTTCATCTTTCCCGTGCCGTGGAGAGGAGAGATCGACGCATCGTTTAGCCGTCCCATCAGTGATGGGCTGTGGGCCGAGCGCAGGGATCGTGTAATAATGTTCATTTCCTTGCGCTTCCTTCAGTCACGCCCTGGCCCGCTTCCCGCGTGGCGATCCTTCATTCGCTCACCTTCACCGGCTTACCGGCCGGCCAATGACGAGCAGCCGGAATGGAAGACCAAGGAGTCCTGCGCCTCCGGACGGCAGAGCGCAGAGTTCATTTCGCGCCGGGCGTGTTTTCGGTGGACCCGTTGGACCCGGTTCCCTTGCAGCAACAATCAGTACTGCGAGGTGCTTGCTGCTTCCACCGAGCGAAGGTGAATTGGCAACGGCTGCACGGTACTCGGTTGGCCGGTTCGGTTAGTCGGTTGCCCTTTTGTCGATTCGCAGCACTTTTCCCTGCGAAACCACGCACACCGGCGTATGCAGAGCGGTAGGCGACCGAGTAGGCCCTGGGACGAGGCGATGAATCAAAGTTCACTTTGTTTGATTCTGATTTACACATGTAAACTGGCCCGCTAGTTGGCTGCCGTTGGGTTGCGCTTTGCGTTGCCCTGCCAAGGCATGGCGCGGCAAAAGATGAACGACCCGGTGAGATAAGGACGCGGTTGGGAGCGGTGTGTGGGGCAGGGTAAGGATCTTCTCGATGGCAGCGTGCTCTTGCGGCAGTAGCTGGACATTCGAATGTAAGATGCACTGGAAGGTGCGCTTCGGTGAACGATGGTCAATGGGTTTCGGTTTTATTTCGACCCAAACCATAAGGACTCGGTGGACTCGATTTAATCACACATCGAAGGGTGGCGAAGTGGGAAATGATGATTCAACCCTCATTGTTTCGATACCATGTTCAATGTCTTATGAGCTCATTGATTCCCTGAACGACAGACACGCGTATGGACGACAGAAGATGATGGGCGCAAGGAATAACACTTTTTAAATTAAACAAAACTGTTATATTTTTTTTAGTACTTAGATCATTTTTATTGTTGTATGGAAAGCTATACGAGTATTGGACAATATCCAATCGATGGAAACATTTTTTGGAAGGAAACAAACGATTGAGGCTGCATGTAGTTTACTTTCAATGTTTTCAATGTGGCAATGTTCGATGTTTTGTCGGTTGAAAATCCAATCTGGTAATGGCAATTCTGGCTTTTGACCAACAATACTGCCCACTTTAGATATCAAATTTGTAAATAAGCGGAGACGATGTATATTAGCAAACAAATCTTTTTAGAAAATGCTCTTGTAACAAATTTTTGTGTTAACTTATTTGTGCCAACTACTGTAACTAAATCTGTTCTTAGCTAATCTTAACGTCACAAAAGCCCCTCATGCTATAACAAGCACAACATGTCTCAAACAAGGTCAAATTATTAGAACTTTACTTGAAACATTTGAATAACGTGAATCATCACATAAAAAATGCTATTTCATAATGCTTTATCATCCAAATTTTACACATCGCTTCCATCCTGTTGGTCCGATTGATAGTGGAGTAAGGTAAACATAGTTAACATTCCAATTCAAATGAAACCTGTACCGTCGAAGGAAGGTATTTGGATGTTTTCATACGATTTCACACTATCTGCTTTGGGTCCGAGCCCCAAAACAGCGTACACCTGTGTCCAACACACGTTCCAGACAAGACTGCCGAGCTTGGCTGGCTGAACAAAAAGTAAAGAAGCAACGTAAAAAGAGTTTCGATAAAAAACTAGACAACGCAACCTAATGAGAACTGACAATTCACACAGAATTGACAAGCGCTACCCATCTTTGCTATCGGTTACATTGCCCTAATCAGTTTATCACCAACGACCGACAACCGTTGAGCGATGTAGCACAATCCACTATCAATTCACCGAAATCGCCGCGGTTTCCCCATCGCCCATTGGGAAGCCCCGTATCGCCCCTCGGCGACGATAACATTGGCGACGGGTGTAGCCCGAGCTCGATTGCGCTTTGCATTCTACGCCGGAACACCCGTGATTGCGTAAGGGCAGCAGTATTTCAGTTGCAGACAACGGAACAACAACGCCAACGCCTCCCAGATCAATTACTCACGATCGCGATCGAGCCAGCCTCGATCAATGCGGTCGATATTTTATTTCGAAGATTCCTTCGGACCCTGGCGAAGGTAGGATAAATATTGCGCCGAGCACGTCAGCGTGTTCATTACGCCTACGGATGATACAAATATACGCAGATTGCAAGATGCTCCTCTGCCGAATGTTCACACATTTACGCCCTTCCGCTACAGTGGGCAGGCGGCGGGCACTGTGCCAGAATTCCTTCCATTCCGGGTCCCGACCCAGAGAGTACACGAACGAGGTGGGCCCATTTTTCAGCGCATCGAACCGGTGCCGCGTGCGTTCCTGTGCGTGAAGGAAAGCAAAACGATGTCCCGTGGTCGTATATCAGCTTCCGAATTCTTGTACGACATCGTATTATTAATATCAGCGCATCAGGTCGGCCGGAGTTCGAACGATATTAGCGAACTGGGAACGCTTGTGATGCACTTGCTGACAGCGCAACAGGATTGCAACAGTTGTGGGAAGAGACATTATGCGCGACTATTTGCTCGCCTCGTCATGGATTTGGTTTGTACGAAAACGCTTTCATTCAATTGTTAAGGTGAATTATTTTCACACTGCTTCGGATATTTATGTATATTCCTTTATTAAATAGCAATCCATCAGCTACTGATTCTTGACGATGCCGCTGCTTGTGTGTAAAAACATGAGATTGAAGTGAATAAATTGATAGAATAATAAAAAATAAACAAATCGTTAAACAAATCAATAACTAGTGAAATAAATTCATAAATAAATAAATAAAGAACTATAAATACAAAAGATTTTCAGATTATCATTTCTTGTGTTGAAAATATGGAATCAAATCTGAAGTTGAACTTAGCGGACAAGTTAAGCTTGATGTTATAAAAATCAAGCTTGATACTATAATTTAATCAATTTAAACAATTAAATAACTATTTAATACTATTTTATGATACGATGAAAAATTTTACAATCAACTTTATTTTATTGTATTTTTCTTCATTAGGTGAATAACAATAATGCTTTTCTGGCTTATCTTTACTTCATTTGTACCCTTATTAATAAAGTCAGTCCTTTCCCACGAGGGGAATGGTTCAGTGGAGATTTGAACCCACAACATGCGGCGTAAAGATCTCTGCGATTGCGCATTTGGATAAAAATCGTATTAAGTATAATTGAATGTGTTCATTTTATCATTGGCATGCGAATGAGTTTATCATGTTCCTACAATAAGGTAATCGGTTAATATAATTCATATTTGTATACATCTGTATTTAGTTGATATAATACTTATAAAGACCGCAAGTATACACATATTTTAGCTCATTAGTTTCGTTTTTACTCTTAGTTTAATTTAAATTAATTTATTGATTATAATTTGTCGGGCCATGGCGGTCTACACAAATATCTTAGCTTCTACTTATAGCCTCATGTTGACTGACGCTTACTGATGACTCCAAACGGAAACGGAGACGCGCTTGGAACACTGAATAGGGCATGTTAAAATCACACAGATCGAGAATAACGTTTAATTTACGACACATAAATTGTAACGGATTACTTTGTACATATCTTGTCCTAGCACGTTCTGAATGTAAATAAAAATTAGTTCCCAAAGTTCTGTACGGTGCGAACATATTAATACCGGCTAGTAGAGAGGAAGAGCCAATTTCTTCACGAATGAAATTTATCAAAAAAGTACACTGAATATTTTGGAATTTGATTTTTACAATACGCCAATGCTCCAAAACACCAACTCATCACGATAATGCTCTGATTGCGTTAACGTTAACATCTCTAAGTTCTATTTTATCCTGATTGCACTGCAAAACCCATAAAAAAACTCCAACATTGTTTGAAGAACCTTGGATCCCGGAGTTCAACTGTATGAAGTGTCATTCTTCTAACATTAATATCGAATTTTTAAAATTAAACAATTGAATTTGTCATCTAAATAATTTACTAACCTTCTCTTTTGTATCGATCTTTATTAAGAAACAGTAATCCGCAATAATTGAATGTTAAGATCGTGGGCTATAACTGGTTTTCAAGTCTTGGGTTTCAATGGCCTGTAAATATTCAAAACTATTCAATTCAACTGTGGAAACATACATTTGTTTCTGAATTTTATTTCCAAATATTTATAAGTATCTACTTGTGCTACACAAAGGTTTAAATTTTACAACAATGCAAATATTTTTAGGTCTTACTAAAACTCACTAACATGCTCATAAAAAATCGACAAAAATGCTCTTTCGATGCCATATCATTTCGCTTATTCGCTACAACTCAAACAAAAACAGATCGAACTCGATGTTATATCGCTCAATTTCTCAAACACGAGAAGAATGATGCATTTTGCTGCTTATCAAAGCGGGTATCCCTTTCCCGGTGGTGTAGTGTGCTCGATAACGCTCCAAGCACATGAAGTGCGGTAAATTTTCCATGAATGAAGGTATCGGTCCGTACGGAAGGCGCAAGTACATTCAATTATTCGATTTGAATGTATCATTACGTCCAATCGTGGTGCGGTGTGCCTGGCACGGTGTAGTGTGCTGTGTATGTGCGCACCTATTGCTGACATGAACAAGATTGCGCTCCGCCTATTCATAAAGCACTTGCACACAAAATACGGCTTGCTACATCCGGTTTCGGATACAACTGGATTTTTCTCTGATGGAAACCCCCGCTTGTAGTATCCGACAGGTCTTATACTCGTCTCCGATACGACCGGCCGACACGTCCCGTGCTACGTGGTAAGAACATTCGTCCATAAAAAATAACACACAACAATACAAAAATAAACAACATGCAACCTACCAGCCAACCCGGAGAGGGGGCAGCTGGTGCCGGTGGACGTAGGACCGCGACGGGCGGCCAGAATGGGTACACAACACAATATCACGCCAGTTTCCACCAAGTACACGTTAATCGATAAACAAACGGTACGTTAATGTCACAGGTTTCACAATCTTCAAGGTGCTATGCTTCAATGCACCGGGGTCAGTCAGCACACAGCCCCGTACGAGTGCCTGGTGCGGTGGGAGGTGGCCATCGTGGACCGCCGCTTTTGGTGCCGTGCCAAAGTGCCAACCGAACGATGGGAAGACATACACCACACACACACACACACACACGTGTAACAAAAAAGTGTATCAGAAATGTTGTTTCTGGAGAGGTACGCATCGAATATTTGTAGCAATTGTAGTCGGCCCTCGGCTCTCGGCGATGGTGGTGAAAGAACGAAAACAAACGCGCTCGCACAGAAAGGAGCCACGGTGCGGTACCGCCGCACGGGAAGTGTGCTGCGCCGTACGTACGTACGGTACGGCGAACAGGCAAATAGCGAACACGGAACATACGCCCGGGTGCAACATTGGCCACGCCGACACGGAATGGCGTCCAGAATGTGCGCGCGCGACACGGAGCAGTGGCGTTCTGGGGTCGATAAGAACGCCCCGTCCCGGTCGGGGCACCCCTTGCACGGTGGACACGGTTCGCGTAAGACACGGACCCGCACGGCACTTGTCCTTTTGACCGTTTTGGTGAATAGTTTCGCGAAAACCGAGATGACCGTTGTCGCTGTTTTGTGTGTGTCAATGGACAAGGTTTTATTCGCACCACAGAACATGCCTTTTCGCTGCCGCCCCATGCTCGGTCCACTTGTCTTCGGCTATCGTGCGCTGGGTACAATGCAAATAAGACTAACTTCGAATTACTCCAAAACGACGAATCACGTGTATCGCAGTGTCGCTTATCGCGTACAGTTTGATGGGCAGTACATACATCATTGTGCAAGCAAGTTTTCGTGAAGATCGTTAGCGCGAATGGACATTCTTTAGATGAAACAAATTGATCGTAGAGTAGTTTTCGTGCGTGCTTGGAGTTAATTCTTTTTGTGTTTACACTATTTTATTGTAATGTTGCATTACGACGATGCTGGTCAATCAATCGTCAACCGCATTGATTTTTAACAACGGTACATAAAGGATGATTTGGCTGCTTCAACGATCTTATTGAAAACTGTAGCTATTTCAAACGAAAGCAGTCATTGTCGCCTTCAGTTTTCAAACTATAACATCGTTGGAAGTTAAGTTCATATTTAAGCTCTTGAAACACGACTATGATACGTCATTCTCCCAGTTTTAATTGTTATTTTAAATACATATACTTCTTTCCTCACTGTTTCTATCTTGTATAAATGCATCAAGTTCACGAGTGAAAATTTACTTGTTAGTTTTTGTGTAAAGAGCGCTACTGCATTTATTGCTTCCATAACAAAATATCGGACTATCACACTTCATGCTATCAGAGAGAACAATAATTTGTTGATCTCAGACACGTCGCACTCATCGCGCACATCGACATTGCACTATGTAAGCTATAATCAAATGTATTAAACGAATGTCCATTTGATCTGAGATATCATTTGAGATTAACGTATGCATAAAAAAAGCGACAAAATGCTTCGATTTTTCATGAGATTACCCTGCCACCCAGCGGTCGGTCATCCAGTCAGTGGTCAATGTATACTTGTTGGCAACATACTGTCAAAATTTGGCGCCTCTATCACTTCATTTACATTAGCTATGGTCA
>KB672891.1:1714398-1753164 GCA_000349145.1 Anopheles dirus | reverse complement strand
AATATAGAAACAAATGTAATTTGGTTTGATAAAGTATCTTTGACCGTTTATTTGTACTGTCCATTTGAAAAAAAGTCGCTTTTTTAATGCATATGTTATTAGCAGAATCAAAGTTCAAACATGTAGTTTTGAAGATAACCATTTGAAAGTAGATTTGTCTTGTTGATGTTATTTGAATAAATCCTTAAAAATGATAGCACTTTATTCACGTTTTTCTAAACAAATATGTGTTCAAATCTTTGTCTCAAATCAGTTTCAGTGCCGTTGGAAAGAGAACAAAGGTGTAAGATTCTCCACAACTGAAAGAAACAGACTGGAAGAGAAGACTCAAGCCTTCAATTAGGCTGAATGACACGTTTGAACGAACGTGTTATTCTTTGGCTCATTATTTTGCCTGTTTTATGAAATAATTTGAGTTCTTTTAAAACACACTTTTTGTGTACTTTTTCCATCGAAAATGTTGAATAATTCTCCAAATTTTATCGTGCTCGGCACCGTATGCCAGTATAATGGTATGCTCCTATTTGATTCCATCCGGCATCACGCATTCCAGGTTGCAAATTGTATAAATTATGCATTGGTACGCGTTGCCGCGGCTCGCGGCTGCGGCCACCAGCAGCGCTGCCACGCCAGGCAAGTGCAATGTGCAATCGAATTTAAACACGAGCTCATCACAACCGATGTGAAGTATAATTACTTGCACTTGGACGCGTTTGTCGACGAGCGTGCATGCGTTTTCTGGTGCGAAATGCATACGTCCGGCATGTCATCCCACGCGCATTTGCTGTGACAAACAGTGATCGCGTGAATGAACTCACGCCGAAGGCTCGAACACTCCCTCCCCACTCCCTCTTTCCCAGGCCCCCACCACCGGGGGTCTTTGGTGCATCGTTCATTTCATTACGGAATTCCACGCACTGGCACAGGTACAAAAGGGCGGCCAGTTTGAAATATATCACATTGAAAACGCGACCATGAGGGCTCGCTGCATACGGAATGCATAATTAAAATCGAAAGCGCAGGATGATCAGTTCGCATCAGGCCGAGGTTTCGCAAGTTTTCGCCGCCGCCGACGACGGCGACGACCACGACCACGGCGATTGTTTGCAGGTGTGAATGGCCACGGTGGCCGACGGTGGGAATTGGGAATTTTGTGGTCGATTGGTTTCAGCGTGACAAATGCAAGGCCCGCGGCCCGATAAGTTAGCGCAATATGCAAGTGATTCGTCGAAATTAGACCGCACGGTGGTTACGACACGGGGCGACACATTCGGCGGGTTCTCGAAGATTGATCAACGCGCCCCGGTATGCTAATGGCGTCGGTGGGTCGGCCGGCCGGGTGGCCACTATCTGCTGCCGGATCCCGGGTTGATGGGAACTTCCCATTGAAAATCATTATTGTCAATCTGTTTATCGATAATCGGGCCGAAGCATTCTTCGCACTTTGAGGAGCAGCAAAAATAGCTCATCACTTTGACAGTCCCTTATCGTGGAGGGGGTCATTCGGGGGTAATACGAAAAGTACGACTGTAATGACAGGTAATGATTCTCCAACCGGTACGTTGGATGATAAGGAGTTGTGTGTAGTAATGAAAACGTAAATAGAAGCGTGACATTATAAATTTTCCATAACGTCCGTCCATTGATCTAGTCGCATAAGGTTACTCGCCTAACAGGCTTAATTCGTTATGAAACACATATATGAAACAGGAATTTAATATCAGTATGCGCTAAGCCCACTGCGCGTTGTACATTCACAGCTTCTCAATTTTTTTAAAGATCCCCCCAATGGTTTTAGATTTATGCACTCATAAATATTCAGAATATATTTCTTGTGTTGTTTTTCTGATATGATCTTATTGCATATTCACTATATGACTACCTAAAACAGAAAAGCATGCTCCATTCGCCACGTAATCATGTAAGTTATATAATTGATCAAACTGTAAGCAATTAGATTCCTTATTTTTCTTCATTTTCAATAATTTCGTTAATTTTTGTATGTCTGCATTAATGATGAGACTCACTCTACATTTTAGATTTGAACATTAATTCAACATAATTTTCGTTTTCTAAAAAATACGACTTTTACCATTCATTTAATGAATAAAAGTGAGATTGTCTATGAAAAAATAGACAAAAATCAAATTTTAAAAGTGTATAAATTTAAAAATATAACAAAGGTGCGAGATCTCGAAAATTTAAAAATTGAAAACGATTTGTAAGATGTTCCATTGACATAAATTCTATTTATTGGGGAGATTATAGATTAAGATTTAATGAAATAACATTTTTTTACCCTTCTTGGTGTCAAATATTTTCTAAACATACTTTTTTACCGACTAGCCGACGTAAAAAATACAAAACCGGGGTTTTTCTTAGGTCACTATACTTCGCTTAGATAGAAAAAGCTCAACTGAGCTTTCAAGTTTTGTGTTCTAAAACCAAATAATCTATCAACATAAGTTCAAAGGTCCGATAAGAAGAAGAAGAAGAAGTAAGAAGGCAATATGGCATACGCTGCTCTATGTCTGCGTTATGTAAGATGGATGGCTTGATGGAATGGCTCAATGAAAGCCTCGATTTAGTGTTATTTAGTTCTGAACCTGCTCCTCTCTAAAATCGAACTCCTCTTTTCTAGAAATATTTATCTGAACTTTGAGCAGGAAGCTCATAGGTTCACATTACGATTGCTAGAGAGATACCTTCAAGAAAAGCCGAATATAATAGATCGTAAATTCAAAAAAAGGAATAGATTCTACTGAAAAGACCATTACAGTTAAATGCTTCGTGAAGAGGCGCCATATACACGAGGTGTAGGAATATCCAGCGTGAGCTCTAGCAACTAAAATTACAATTTCGAATGAACGTCTAATGAAACCATCTGAAAATGAAATTATATGAAAAGACAATTCTACCATACCAAAATTTTGCAATTATGCAGAGTTTAACGATCGCAGCGCAATACTTTATCTTCGCGTTCCAATTTGCAACGATATTACACCAGCACCTGCGTTTGAAGCCCAAACGAAGAACCGTTGTTTTACGTGTATCTTTTTTAATTAACAAGACTATGGAGTGTATTCGGCTCCCGCTGCAAGCCAGTGGAATCGTCCGAATGGAAATGAAAATCATTAAAACGATCACTGGCACCTCTAGGGCGGCCGACGAACGGTCATCTTATTTGCACTAGGTCCGGCTTAGGTCCGTTTTTGCAATCGGATAAATAATTGTGCGATTATTGTCTGTTTCGCTGCTGCTGCCACCACCAGCTAGCCACACGTACACCGGAGCAGAGGGCGCTTTAAAATATGTATTTTTTAGCAGTTTGTATTCCTCGAAATAATGTTTTGCAAATGGTCTAGCCGGCAACTAGGCGAGAAGGCAGCGAGTGAATCGAATAGAAACTAGACACCTATCCCACTGCCCCTTGCTGCTACCGGCGAATATGTGCGAATTTATAATTATTGCCACTATTTTCTACAAGGCCTCCGTGTGCGTCTTCTGCCCGCTTGCCACATCCCGTACCAACGTGCATCAAAAGACGGCTGGCGCGATGGATGGAACTGGCGTTTTCTAATGACGTTGGATCAGTGGCGTGCATCGGCTCAGCAAATGGGAGAAAAGAAGGCACACCGGCAAAAACAACATTCGGACGAGTGAGTGCACAATAATCGTAACTCATACGGTTGATGAATGGAATGCATTCACCACCCGCTCCAGTCCGGTTCCGTCGCACCACCAGTGCAGCTGGAGTCCGGGATTGGAAATGAAAATTAAAATCAATTGCCGGCTCTGTTTCATTATTTCATGACACTTAACACTTTGAAGCGGTGCAGTGGATGTGTTTGTTTGCTGTTGTCCCACCTTCCCTGGTGGCCATCTCTGCCCGTCCCAGCACCAGATCCGATCGTGCCGCGTAGCGATGCTGTCGATCGATGGGAGTTTAAGCATGTTTAACCCACGCAACCATCAACTGACAATGGACAGCCGAACGGTGTTATCGGTCGGTCGATTTGGGCGTGCAGACTCAGCGATTGGCTGTTGCAGTAACATTTTCCAGCACTAGCTGCACAAGCCCATGCAAAAATAATGACTGACAGTGCGATCGATCAGAGCTATCAACCGAAAATTGTTAAAAGTTACATTTGTCTATTTTATTCCGTTCGGACACGTCGGTGTTTCGCCAGCTCAGCGTTTCATCGTTCTGCGGCGGTACCGGATTGTGGAATCATTTACCGGCCAGAGAGCAAAAGCGAGCGACTCATTTATGAAACCGAGCGCATGTTTGTGCACGGAAATCACAAAGCACGAAAAAAAAATCGGACGTGCCTTGTTGTGTTGTTGTGTTGGAGCGATATTTTTTGTCTTTGCTTCACTGCCACCGCTTTGATTCCCGTGGACCGGACATGGCAGCATCAGCGCCATCATCCATCCTTCCGCCGTTGGCCGTAGAAAACCGACCTCGAAATAGGTTAATGGTTACAGCGTTACGTTAGAAAACAATTTGACAAACTAAATCAGCAGGAAATGATGTACAATTTGAGACCTCGCCATCGCCACCCGTGTCAGCGTGCATGCATGCCCATCGCAGAGCGCATCCCGTGTCAGTCAGCGACGGCATAGAAAACGGGCCGGAAAATTTCCTATTCACCGCACCCAACACTGGTGGTGCGCGGTGATTATCGCGATCGCGTTGAAAAGTGCATGGATGTGGATGTAATTTAGTGGGATTTGATTATTTCCATTTTAGAATCGCTAATTGCCACTTAAGCAGGTCACATTTTTCATCCACTTTCGGTCGCGACCGTGCCATAGGGATGGGACAGAAGGGAGCTGGGTCAAACCAAGGACAGGTGTATGGTTACACTAATTGATTAAATCTCGCTAAGCTTACCGTACGCTTGTAACAGGAGACGGTTTAGGAATACTTTGGAATAATGGGCAGTAGTAAAGTTTGTTTTTTTTTTGTCAAAGCTATGCTTACCACTATCAGCAGTATGTAATGCGTATTTATCTTACCAGATGTGCATCAATTGGTATATTGTTAAAATGTTATAATCAATTTTATAATGAATAAGAATCATTTTTATGAAAATATGTACTAGTTAGTACTGGAAAGTTCCCATTGTATTCGAGATCGTCGGACATAGCTTTATGTCTGTTGTAAGATGGTTTTTACTGTTTAACCTTGTCGTGTTTTTTATTTGTTTTTTAGTTTTATTTTATTTTATCATCTTTGACATCAACTTTTTTATCATCACAGAGCAATAATAAACATCAAATCAGGGCCTATCATTGCTGGTTTCCATTGAACGTTGAAATTCGGTGCTGATCCAATCATTTGATGCCAGACACGCCAATTAGTCCATCGGGTCCGCTAAAAGTATATATCTGTCTTGAGTAACACTACTTGACTTGACACTGGTAACTTGAAGAGAGAAAAAATACTTTAATTCAACCAGAATACACATATATGCGCATTTTGATTTTATTCAAATGGATTGTGTGTTTGAATGGAAGTTAAACTAAGCAAAAAGCAGAAGAAATAACTATTTTTTATTAGACGCTTCACTTGCATCGTACTTGCCGTGAGCCATCAATTGGTTTGTACGAATAGCAGTGTGTTTTCAAGTAATAAATCATCCACTGTGGATTTATGACGAATTATGTCTAATAACTTACTCTTATTTGTAATTATTATGTCATTTGTAATCAACATTACTGACACTGTACGTATCAATTATAGTGAAAACTAAATGATTGTAAAGATGATATCAGCCCTAGAACAATTACGTTTAAATTAGAATTGAAGCTAAATAATTTAGTATTTTAGTAACCGATTCAACATGTTAAAATAATACACTAAATAATACATAATTACACTTAGTTCATGCAGCATCACAGGATCAAATAAAATAAAACAATCAAACAATAATTGTATGTCAAACATGCATGTTACATATGATGTACTAAAATAAGTTGTACTATAGTTTATAGAAAAATATCCAAAAATATTACATCCACTAGAGGTGAACTATATAAGCAAACACGCAACCCTAATTTATGCGAGGAGTTGACTTCCAAAAGGTGGATAACCTGTCGTGGCTTTATCGAATATTGTTCAAATAACTTTCAGTGTTTGTGATGATTAATCAATTTGCTCAAGTATATTATTGTTTGTATATTTGAATATTGTTCGGTAATTCGATGAACTCAACCAAATTTAATGGGTTAGAGATGCGATTATGTCTACGAAGCATAAACTTGAAGATAACACATATTATTGATACGTGATACATTGCTTGGTTTAAAAACTTCGTAAACTTCGATTCACACTCTTGTTTGAACTAAATTACGAAGCGCAAATAAATTAAATTCATTGAAATATTTCACAAATCCTAGTTTGTTAACATTAATCAACGTTTAAATTATCAATAGAAAAATCCTAACTAAACAGGTTGAACATGTGAAGTTGCCTGACATCAAAAGTCAAAAGTCTTCGAAATCTGCGAAAAATCTGCCAACGTCAGAAGACTGCGTCTGCGAATTAAAACCAGTTAAAACATCAACATTCTCATTTATCTTATGTTGTTTGTACACAACCTTGAAGGAATGACACTTGCTCGTGCTTTCGTTAAAGCTGTGGCACTCGCGCAGGCAACGTTCGGGATGAGAGCAGGGGCTCTCACCCGAATCTAGAATTAATAAATATGAGGCGATGCTTCCTGATCGCTCTCTTCCTTTTGCAACACGGACATTAACACGACTTGGTAACTATACGCAAAAAAACCATCGCATCCTAAAACCTGCCGAAACTCTCGCGAACGAACACACGTTCTGAGTCTAGGTCATTGTTATTACTGAGCTGATAGCACCATTATGAAAATTAAATATTTTTCTTACTTTCACCAAATTACGAGGAATTCATGCATTTTAAATGAATTTCAACAGTTTAACGTTAAACGACACTCCGACAGGGAAACATCGCCTGCATTACATCCGTCCTCGATATTCCTCCAACTTGTAGGTTTGTCAATTAGCAGTGAACTACGCCTGTAGTTCGTTCGATGGCTTTTAATTAGATGTTTCAAAATTCTCGCCATTTTTTCCCTCACTTTTCTGCAAACCGCGACCACACCACACAACAGCCCGGCTTTTTCCAAATTTTCCATTACAGCTTTTATTAGCATAAATTGGCTGTCATCCGCATTATCCCGTAGTGCAATAGTTCACGGTGGCCCGCTGATATGGCATTGAATTTGTCAACCGAAAGCCTGTTTAGCATTTCAATAAATAGAAAGAACGACACACTATCTGCGGCGTGGCCGGTGCGAGCGGCCATTCAGGCACGGTGGCTTGGAATGCAATTACGCGATAATGTTTGGCCACACTTCCTGCATCGTTATCGATGAAATTCCGCTTAGAATTCTATTACTCGCCTAATGGGCAACGGGAATGGGTCCGGATGGAGGGGTGGGCCAGTGGGGCAAAGGGTGCAAAAGGAATTAATTGTAATCGATCGTCATTTAGCGTTTGGCAGGTTTTTGGCCCGATTTCCGATTCTAATTCATTACAACTACATTATGGCCTGCCGTCCGCCCATCTCTCCGCCGCGAATTGGCAGCCAAATCGAAACCGGTTCGCGCGTCCGCAAACGCAAATGTGTTTCGCCTGGAAGCTGAAGCGATGCACAAAAATGGAACACTATTTAGTTGCATGCTGGCTGCGTTTATTGTGTTTTGTTGTTGTTGTTGTTGTTGCTTTTGGCGCATGCGTTTTTTTTTGCTGCGAGTGCAAATGTTTCCATTTCAATGCTTTCGACAAATAATGAAAAATTTGAATCCATCCGCTGCAGCATACAACTGCAACGGGCGAGCTGCGGACAGGACGGAACCCGGACAGACTTTCCCCTCCCCAAAAGGGGGAAATGAAATAAAATGAAACGATGGGCTTAAAAATCATTTTCAAATTGGCATCCAGGCAGGCCACGTGAAGTTTTATTTTATTTTTTACGCCGCTGCTGCTGCTGTTTTGTTTTGCTGCACCGCCAGCGCCTACTTCTCCACCGTCGACGTCTCTGATGCACGATTTTTACGCCTCGCCGTGGAAAATGATTTATGACCGTGGCGATACGTTTGCATTGCGTTTATTATTCGGGTTCGGGGCCGTTCATTTGATGCGCAGAGTGTGTAACTATTTCCCATCGCACCCATTGCACGGTTCGCCTCTGTGCCGTGGGGAGGTGCCGGGTGGTATTTTGCGCCAACTTGGCCATTTTATTTGCGGCCGAAACCATTCATCCTGTTCACGCAACCGCCGTTCCGCCGCACTCAAACACACACCTCGCTTTTCCGAAGCACAGGAAGCGCAAGTTATCGACACCGATGCACCTGTGTTTATTGATTTTATCTGCCAATTTACACCTGCACCAAAATATATGCATTACGTTCCGATCCGACTGAAACAACGGCCGACTGGCACTAGGATCACGGAACGTGGGGTTCGTTACAGTTACGGAGGGGTACAGGCTATTTCACGCTACCCTGCTCGAGCATTCAAAAGCAGCAGAAGCAGCAGTCAAGTGCATTTGCATTATTTGCATCTTTTTTCCGGTGCATTTTACCGTTCCCGCTGAGCGATCGAATCGATTTCCACCGCTCGCGAAGGACAAATTCACCAATTTCGAATAGCCGCAGCAATGGCGGACGAAAAACCGAGCCCGAAAAATGGCGTCTGTGAGATCTGTCTTTCTGCTGCTGCTGCTGCTGCTGCACCGCTGCTCCTGCTGTCGAGGTATACTGATATCGCAACAGTGTCGCCCGCGGCCTTCCATTGCGCTGTCAACCAAGGTGGTTTGTGCAACCACCGGGGCTTATGCACCGAAATTATCATATCTTTCCGTTTTATCCGCATTTCCAAACCCGTGTTCCGGGCGACAAGCGAAACGGGTGGCAGAAGCTCCAGACGCCATTAAACACATTCGCGTAACTCATCGCAAGCGGGGCGAAATATGACAAAAACTAAAAACATTTCCCACACAGCTGGTGATCGAGCTGGCGGTCGCAGCGCACCGCAGCGGTGCTACCGGTGCGACCGTATGCATGCGTTTCGAAAATGCATTCCGGTGTGAAATGCACAATAAAAGTGCAGAAATGCAGAAGACATTTGTCTCGGGTGTCTTTTCGAGGAATCCTAAAATACGTCTGCTGCTGCGCTGCAGCGGCTCGCAGCGCTCTCGGGCTACCCGGCTGTCCCGGGTCCGAGCTTCGATAGTTTATTCGTTGGTTAAATTTTATCTGAAATTACATTTTTACCTTACATTTGTTTGGATTATTATCACGAGCGGTGCGGTGCAACGGGTCCGTGAACATGCTGCTGCGATACATTATACCTACCCCGTACGGTTTCTTCCGAGCGTGACATGATTCCTATCGCCGCGCGCTTTTGGGTGTGTTGTTGATAAGCTTGGCCTGATAACCTCGATGGAGAATGGACAGCCAGCCGTACGAAGTTTTCGCCATAATAATATAATTAATCTACCTTTGGCAATTCCGTGGTCGGAAATAGCAACTGATCGAATATCGCTATTCATTTGAAAGCGCATTTATCCTGGACATGAGCATTTTTAATCTGTTGCACAACATCAATATTCAATATCATCTTTGAACAAGAGTAAGCTTCCACCAGGTGCTTGGAATAACCTCCAAAGCATTGGTAAAATATGATGGTTCGATTACATTAATAAATAAAAATGTTATGAACAAACTAACGTTTATAAGTTTGCTATAATTATCTTTTGAATTTTGCATTACTAACAAATGCATTTGTCAGTTTAAGCTCAACAATTCATATGGTGGTCAATAGTTAACTTACGGTCACCTCACCTCCTCATTGAAGATTTATGGTAGCTACTTTTTGTGTGTTCATCGCATGATCCTCTCTTAAACTGCAATCGGTATTTCAACATAATTGGATATTATGATTCCGCCTGACATTTTATCTAAGCATTGTTCGTAATGATTTGTTCCTCCTACTCCTCCCATTTTTCTATTTCATAATTGAGCACTAGATTTCCATGTTTTCTTTTGTATTTTTCTATGTCACAATTGTTATCTTTTTCAGGATAGATATTGAACACCTCACTCCAAATCAATATCTTTATCTTTTCTTCATCTTCATATAAAACGGTATTATAAAACAAAATTGCCGTTCAGTTTAGATTGTTGCTAAAATTTCGTTGCTGTTTTTATCTCAAAATCTGAACGTAATTACTTACTTATTAGGTGCTACAACCCCTGTGCGGTCTTGGAATGTTGAAATGGACTCCAGAACGGCTCACAGCCGCGCAACATGGTCAGCTAAATGTTTATCCCGGCCATTCTGGCGGAAGAATTAACGCCAACGATCTAACGTCACACTTTGAACGATATGTACGAAAAAAATAATATTAATTAAAAAAAAACCATGTTAGCTGATATGTTTGGAGTTTGTTGCTTGATTTGGTTTGAAAGTTTAATTAAGAATAGGATTATCATTTAGGTGAGTAAGTAAGTTAATTGGTTATGGTACTATTGGAATAGGTTATCACTAAATCAATAGGAGTTTCCTAAATTGAATAGAAAAATATAAGTTCCAACTTAACACTCGATGCATTAATGAAATAAACGATCCGAAAGTGTACTGAATGGGCTCGCGAACAAGGTATTACATGACATTTATCGATCGAAGTTATCATCATAATATATCTAATAAAAAATAAAATATTTCAGGAACAAATTAAAGCAATTTTTTCATTCAATATATATATATATTCTTGAAATTTCGTCTTCCGTTCTGAAATTGTTATCATTTTTTATACATTCAGTTGCTTTTTGTCTAATAAAATGCTTAATAAAAATGTCTAATATTCTCAATAGATTTTGGGATAATAAGATTATGAGAAATATACTAAAAAATACCACAGCCTCATAAACCGAGAAAAATATGCCTTACTATCATGAAAATATTAGTAAGTATAGAAACTTTTAATGTATAAAACATAATAAAATAAATAAATAAATATAATTTGGTTCGGAAACATCTAAGGTTATTGAAGACATTTAATATGATTAAAACGTAATTATTTGCTAAATGATCAAATTATGTAATAAATAAAATCGTTCCTTCAAATATGGAACGCCTTAAATTTCAAGACTCTTTTTTGAAACTTTTTGTAAATGTGTTGTATAAAACACATGTGCCGTAACGTAACGGCCCCTCACGTTCCCGTCGCGTCCCGCTGAACCCATCCACCCATGCTCACGAAACCACTCAACGGCTAGGTAATTCTTAATGCATAGATATCGCAAACGTAAAACATAAATTACCGGCCGACTCTTACCGCATTTTCCAATTAAATTCCTTCGACTTCGGCCTCCCCGATGCCGCCGATTTCGCAACCCTTATCCCCGGCCCGGGGAAAAAGCACGGCCGTGTAGCACATCATTCCGAAACCGGAACTCCGGAATGATCGAAATGACATCGTACCAACCCTATTTAAATACTAGAAATTACTTCGGCTCACGCCCTACGATAGATAACGTCAAACCGAAGGCCCCGCGCACGCTCTCTCCTCTTCCCCCGCTCGAAACTAACAAGCAGGTGGCGGTGGAGCCGCAGGCGGGACTCATCCGTACCAATGGCTCCACAAACGCTCGAGGGAGCATTTCGGATCGTTCATCCATCTAGCGCTGTTCCAGCACCGGTGCGCACCGGGCAAACAAAACCCCCGTAAACGAATTAATGAAGTGATAAATTACATCGATAAAACATGCCAAATTATACGTTTTAAAGACAACAACAAAATGACCCGATGAAAGAAATACAAAAATCAACTGAAATGACCGGCCACAATTCCGACGTGTTTCGTACGTTCGTCCGTTCGTTCGCTCGCTCGTTCGCTCGCTCGTCCGTCTGTTCCTGCCCGTTCGACAGGTTACTTCCTCCGCTACCACTGTCGATTGGTCGAGCGTTTTAATAACCTTCTAATCGATGGCATTCGGCGAGTGTGCCGTTTTTTATTTGTATTTCGCTTTTTTCCCTGTCTTAACGCCATATTCCAGCCCCAGCGCTCGTGAGCATTTCGTTTGACCCGCACGAGCCGCAGGTCGGGGTTGCCGAATGTCATTAGTACGAATCTGCAGCTAAATGGAGCCCGGGTCTAGCGCGATCTGATGGACGATCGGTGTAAGGGGCCCCGTGATCGAAATAATTATGGCTTCTAGGTGCTGATCGCCTTAAATGGCGGGGTCCAGATGCGTGCATCGTACGGAAATCCGTGCGGTGGTTGCTCGATGCTCATTGATTTAGATGTGTGCTGGGGACCCTATTATTATTTTTTTTATTAGCTTGACTGCATTTTGAGGTGTTACGTAGAGGTCGTTGGAACCGTAGGAACCATTCCCAAATCATCTCATGTGGGTAAGCTTTCTCCAATGATGGATAGGTTCAATGCCCTCCAATCGTATTCTCTTTGAGTTTCATCATCAGTATTGAAATCAAGAGAACAATAATTACCGTTTAGTATATTTATGTGGGAAAGGGACAAATTTACGGAGGGACCAATAAGATAATATCGAAATGATGCTATCGTTTATTATAGTTAATTATTATCATCACTTATCAATCAATACCGTTCCAATTCGATGCCCATGACGCGTGTATATAGAAACATAAAACAAGAGCTATTCTTTGACAAATGATCTATATGCAATGTGATTTTATTCGTTTCCGGTTGAAAACGGGTACGCATTTAATTAATAAACATTTTCTTTAAACATTATGGATCTTTATCAATATTATGAAATACACTGTGTGAGATAAGAAGACGCACTTAAACTGGTTGTATTTATAAATATACCATTTGTAACATTGTGTGCTTCCATTATTATCCAGGATGGAAAATTGATAACCGTCTAAGAATAGGGATAAAAGCATAGCACTCACCTATCCTCGATTCAGCATCAATCGATCATTCGTTTATGTTGAATACAGTATCGGACAGTGAAGAAACGTTTGCTAAGAAAGCTGTGAATCTATGCACTCGTTGTAAGGCTCGTTGTATGAAAAATTGTTGGACGAGATATTCGTGTTAAGGAGGTTTAATGTTTAACCACATACAACTTAGAAAAAATAACATTAAATAGCAAAAATAACAACTTCAATGCATATAACACTCTTTTTGTGCCTATGATGTATGATTCCATTCTAGATAATTCTGATCAGTAGATCAATATTGTTCCTGTTGGTTTAATATTATCGTCTCCCGTTTTCACACGACACGATCAGTACCAAAATTCTGTTTTGATCGTCTCCCTAGGGACGTCTAGAATTGGCTGACTATCCTAATGGGTATTAACAAATTTAGTAGGCCATGTGACGGCACGTACGATCGCGAAGGTTTTTACAATAAAGAGAGAAATGAAGAAGAAACACCATATTGTTTATGAGTTACAGCTTATTAGTTATATCTAACAATGGCTGGTCCTGTCTGAAAAGTGCATGAAAAGAGAATCGTCATCAGTACGAGAGCCACATGTAGGCCTAGGCTAAACAAAACGAGGGTATGAGTTCCTATCGACATTTTTTAATGTAGCTCCGCGCATACCATCTTATCATACCATCTACCATCAATCGTTTGGAAACTTAGATATTGTAGTTGATAGTTTCTTTTATCTTTCGTGCCCCACATAGCACATTCACTTGTTTAAACCAACGAATATGAGTAAAAAGTAGAGCGTCTTTCTAATCTTTCTTTATTAAATAATGCAATGATCATTGACGAATAGCAACGGTTAGCTGAACTTTTATATTTTGAAAACCATAACATTAATACGCTTTTGGACCTAATACTGTCTTGTTTAGTTATTTCATTTGTACATTAACATCTACGTAAAATAAACAATATAGAATCTGACAAAAGAAAAATAACATCATGCAAACGAGTGTTCTCCTACAAGCACAAGTCTATAAGGAGTTACCACCTTAACAAAGTAAGTTCCTTATTGCTACTTCCTCTTTAAAAAAATGATAACCCGACACTTGTCTAGAAAATCTATCATGAAGTCTCTCTATTCCAGAACAATTCAATTCAAAATTAACACCAAAGCTTTTCTACAATTGTCTCGACTATTCACATAAAAATCACTGCACCATTGTTCAACCTAATTAGTTGTTTACACGATGTATTATGCTTTCGTTGGATTCGAACACCGTACCAGTGCGCGGAAAATGGCATTAAGCTTCAAAGGAGGTTCCCCCATTGCATTCCCAGCGCGATACCCCCCAGGTTTGTAAGAAAAATCCTAAACCAAATCCTGCCCGACGACTAGCCCGCTGTGCTGGAAATCAAGCGTCCCATGACGTTTGCCTTTAATTGACACTGGGCCACACTGACACGGGATGGGTTGGCGTGAAAGTCAACGAGATAATCCGGCCGATGCATCAACTCCCTCCGCTCCATCCCTATCTCTCTCTCTTCCTCTCTCTCGCGTCCTCCTCCACGACCGAGGCTGCACCTGCGTCCACTGATTGGCATCGTTTCCATCATTTCCAAGGATCAGAAATCCATTTTTTGACTTTCGGTATCGTTTGATTGAAATCTATTCATTTCTGAAACCGGTGCTGGCACACATTTCGGGATTATTGTGAAGCCCGCTGCTGCAGCGGGTGCCGCCGTCGCCGCTGAAACGAAATCCTCTCAAAATGGCCACGGATAGATCCATGTAAATGGTACCGAACCGACTATCAGCCTTGGCTGGACCGATGTCAACGAAACAGTACACGCTAAATGCGTAAGAATACAGAGAAAAGCTAGCGTTTTTTTTCTTCTTCCACTTTTTGTACGCTAACATTTCCTCCCGATGGGATGCTCTCGATTTTGAAACCACCATCCATCCTTCATCTTTCCAGGGTCCGGGACGGGATCCTGGAAGCGATCACTGCAGGATGCGGGTCAGGCTGAGGGCTAAACAGGCTAAAAAAAGGACCGCTTGCCGAGTCGCCGCGTATGGGAAACATTTGTTTCATTAAACGCTTAATACACACGCACAAAAAACACCCATCCCAGCGATGGCACGGGCAAGCGGGGCCGGCAGGGCCCTGCGAAGGGAAAGCGACAGTACATAATCACCAAAAAGGCAAACGGGACAATTGAACCAAACCGTGGCTCGCACACATGGCATGGTATGGCATGTGGAACTGCAACCGTGTGGGCAAGGGACGGTCCGGGCCGTGCACCGGATGACTCCGGCAAAGGGGATGGCCGTTGGATGGATCTTCGGAATTTCGAGTCCTTCTGTCAATATCCTTCGTTTTTGTCATCCATCGAGGATTTAGATCGATAAACGAAATGGTTACAAATCCCCGTGAATGCCAGCAGCAGCGTCCAACGGGCCTTTTGAAATAGAAACGACAGCGCGACCATAGCGGAGATTGCTGGGAAATGTCACTTATCCACAGGAAATGAACGGTCGATCTCGTCCTCTTTCACCATCTCGCTCGCTCTCTCTCTCTCTCTCTCTCTCTCTCTCTCTCTCTCTCTCTCTCTCTCTCTCTCTCTCTCTCTCTCTCTCTCTCTCTCGCTCGGCCAGTGGACTCGGAGGACATCGCCAAGCAGGCTCCGGGATGCTTTCGGGGTTTTCGGTGGCTCACACAAATATTCACGCGGTAAATAACACGATGAAAGTGCTGCTCGCAGCGGCGCAGGCACAGTTAGAATGGGAAGAATGGGTCCTGGTGTCGAGTTGGCACTCGAAGGATTTCTCGCCTGCACCGAGCGTTACCGTCCTTCCCGAACGGGTGCTCGATGGTGGCCTTCGGTTTTATGAGGCTATAAAATTTAACCGGGACTAAATGTTTGTAAACCCAGCGAAACAAATGTCAAATTAAATGTTGAAGCTGTTGAAGCATTTTGTTTTATGACCCTTATGATCATAATAAGGTGTGTATTCACCATTATCGCACGAATCGGGACGAGATTATTGATGCGTCATTCAGGCTTGAGGTGCAGGGCAAGAGTATTAACCCTGAGTTCAAATGGTCTAGAAAATGTGGACAGTCCAATTGAAAATTTCACTAATGTTTTTTTTATATTTGTTTATTTGTGTATTTCAATCGCAATCATCGGACCAGAGTTGGTCTAAATGACATTTCAATATAGAACTTAAAAATAACGCAAAATAACTATTATACTTTATACGTGTGTCAGGATGTGCCGGATTTCAACATTTCGGTTTTAAAATATTTTGTATTGCTGTGGAAGTCAGAATTAACCTGTTGGAACTGATTAAAGATCTTGTTTTCATCATTATTTTTTTTTCAGCGTGATATCTTACAAACAATAATGAAAGTAATAGAATAATGATGAATTCATCGTATTCTACTTTGAACTAAACATGATTTTAATTATATTTATAACATTCCGATTATATTATATATATTTCTATTATAATTTATATATTGTCATTTAGATTCCCTCTGGTCCGAAGATAGCGCATCAAATAAATAAGTGAATCATATAGTTAATATTTTTTGTTCTTATTTTAATGTACTGGTTATCTTAAAACTCAAAAGAACATCGTTTTTTTATTCATGACAATTTTTTTTGTCATTTTTTTATATTCTGCTATTGCTACGGAATAAAAAGGACTAATACAATTCCAAATGAAAATATCTCGTAAAAGCATGTCAATCTATGTTGGATTTTAATGAAACGTGTGAAATGTAATATAATGAAAACTAAAACATTCATGCCCTACATGATGCCAAATAACAACTAAGCAAGTATCAAAAAATGTCAACAAACATCATGAACTATCCATCATGTCCATGACATCCATTGTTTTCTGAGTCAAAAACAATGTCATATAAACGTTTTCGCTTCACCGAATGAGTTTGATAGCAATTTGATTATTTATATTTCAATTATGAAAATTTAATTAATCATGCAAGTTCGAACAACAGCTAGTAATGTAATAAATTTTGAATTATTCAAAGCTCAGATTATAGTACCTCGTCAATTTCATAGAAAATTGTCAATCAAAAAACAATAACAAAGAATTGAAAGTCCATTTCGCTGAATGGATAAACATTTTCGCGATGGTTGTTTTTATTTTATCAGCAAACGCTTCTCATGTCTTCCGTACATTATCTACTAATGCTCTAATATCCACTTTGGAAAACAACTGCTCGGCCGTTCCCTAGCACCGTAGAATGCAAACAAAAACACAATATTTGACCGTAACGTTAAACACATCTTGCACAAAGCTGATTCATGCGCTTGCCCCAGAGAAAGTTCGCCCACAGATAAATCTAAACTTTGGATAGAATCCAAATAATCTGCGCCCAACACACGAGCAGGCGTCTCCCCAGATGCGTGTGGCGTCTTCCTTGGCGCACCGTATTTATTTTCCATCCCATCCATTGCATGGAGCCACGGTTATTATTCAAACATTCAGTGGTTTCCCTAAAAATAACATCCTTTCGCCAACTGTTGCGCAGCGCTTAAAGCAATAAAGCGAGTGCAGCGTCTCCCCGGGGTTCCGGGTGCGTTCGCGGTGCGTTCTTCCTGTTCTGGCGCGAAAACCGTTTTGCTGATGTAAGCTTTGGCGATCGAATAATGTTTATTACTTCCTTCGGACTGCAATGTGGGTGACCGTCTCTGGGTTGAGCGTGGGCAAGTGTGCACTGGCGGGCTGGATAGATTCTTTCAATTAGAGCTAACCCACTTTGCCACAGTTTCTCCTGCCACCTTCCCGGTGGGTGAAGAAATGCTTAAAAATAGTTGCGAAAAACCCCGTGTATGTGTGCATACACAAGCATTGTAAATTGATTTCGTTCCAAACATAGAAGTGAAACTTTTGCTCCTCTCCTGGCCTGGCGGTTGGACAGGTCCGAACGACCCACAGTGGAACCGCGCGAGTGATTTATGGATATTTTGGCGCATCATGAAGTTTTTGCTACTCGCTGCGAGCGGAATGTGTTTTACATTGATTGCTGAGAAGGCACAAAATAGCTTGACCTTTGCACTTTCATTCCATTCCATTCGGAGGAACGGAACGTTTCGTTCCAGCGCGTCCGGAGGACAACTGGGGGGGGACTGGAAGTCGTGCAAGCTTGAACCCTAAACACGATCACGTTGATTACCGTTTCGATATCATCATAACAAAACGTACATCGTATGGGTACGAGCGTGCGAGTGTGTGTCAAAACTGCTAGTAGTCTCACCATTTGATTGCATTGCAGCGGGAGAAATGTACGTATCCGAACGCTTCCTGGGTCCCATTCTTGTCCTCCCCGTTCCGTGCGGCTGGTGCGGGAAAGCTCTTAAGATGCAATAAAGAACGGCATTTGATTGCCAAATGCAGATCATTATGGATGCAGTTAAGTCATGATTCCCAGGGCGACGCGGCTGTCCACCTTTTCGGACGTCTTTGCAATGTCCGGCTCTCCGTTCTCGCCTAAGCCATCTGCCATCGTACGCCGGGGAGGCTGGGAACGGGTGCGGCGTTGGGGCAAGAAATTATCCTATATTTTACGTTCGACTGTCCTGCACAAGCTCTGCTCCAACATCCGACGCAATTTTCTGCCATAACAAATTTCCTCCTGGTGTGCCTGGTTTGCCTTCTGCCCCCCTGTCTCCGCCGAAGCATCCAAACCCATGGAAATGCACCGATGGAAATTGGTGTTCCCCGTGCGGGCAGGCCGGCGTACCTATTCCATTCGCATCCAAGACATGATGGTTATGCTATTTTTACGTGCCGACCTCGTTTTCTTCATCTTCTGCAAGGAACGCGGACGGAACAGAGCTTTCATGAAAGCTCGAACCCGGCACAAATGGCACAAAATATGCCCAGTGGCTTCGGGCACACTCGGCGGGGATTACTTCCCGTTCTGCCCGTGATCAACATTTTTCTTGAGAGTTTGATTAGAACCTGTCCAGCGAGACGCACCGTACGCGGTGGGGTGGGGATCCCCGTACGCCATCCTTTCCAGCTGCTCTCATCCTCCGGTTCGAAAAATTCGGAAAATTCCACTCCAAACGCTCGAGTGGCAAGTGTTTTCGGCGAATTTGGCCGCGCCACAGCTAGGCGCACGGAACGGGAACGGGCGGACTAGTGTGCAATAATTGGCGTAGTCGTTTTTTCGAGGGTTTGGCCGATAAATTCATAATCACCAGCCGCGCGGAAGGGCGGCAACAACCGGCAACAACTGTTTCGCTCGCTGCGAGGAATTTTGATTCCCCGCCGAAGCCGCAGCCCGAGCGACGCGGAACGGCCGGTCCAGCGAAATGCGGAATGCTTACCCGCTATTAACAAATTGACGGCCCCGCTGGGTTGGCAAAAGGATAAGCGCGAACGATTAAAGGCGAAATCCTTCGATACGTGCTTCGCACGGCCCCGTCCCGACCAGACCGACCGTTTTTCCGACCGGACCGAGACGTTCGTGGGTCGGCTGAGGGGAGTGGAGGGTGGTGTGGCCTCGGGAGTGTTAAATTAAAAGCAGAAAACGAACCGTATGCGATAGAACGCTGGGATGCAAGCAACCTGCACCGTCTTCTTCACCTAAGGGCACACGGTAAGAAATAGAAAGAGAGGGAGAGAGCGAGAGAGTAGGATGAACGTAACAAAAAAAACACACGGATCCAAAATGAACGACCCACAAGAAAACTGATCCTCGACCCACGACGACCAGCCACTTTCGGACAATTATCCAACGGAATCGTTCGTTTCGATGAGTTTTTTTCTCTGTTGCTGTTGGTGGTGCTGCCGCTGCTCGAAAACCAAGCAGGCCGGTGTGATTTGGTTGCCTCAGACTCTCTCTCTTTCGGGTGGTAGTGTAGGGAGCGTTTTTTCTTCAATGTTTTAAATTCTGATCGTTCTTTACTTCTACAGTCGATTTGTGGTCGGGCATAATGAGTATGTTCTGAGGGGTGTAGTATCTTATCTGAGGCCGTCCCGCGCGCGCCCGTGTGTGTGTATACGTTTATAGACATGATTTTTTGTTCTTTTTTTCTGTTTATACTGTTTCATAGCCTTCAAGAAGCCTTCAGTTTCTCCTTCTCACCACTTGATCACCTATAATTATCCATCATTTTTAGTTATGCTGGTTTGTTGGCTTTGTGTGTGTGTGTAAGTTTTTTTTCATTTCGCTCGGTTAAAACGATACACCGAAGTTTTTCTTCGGTATTCTTAATTTCTAGTGTCAAACTTGTTACTGTTTTCATTTTTAAATACATGCTTTCGGTTGGCGCACATGTTTCCTTTTCCGTTTTCTTTCTTTGGTTTTCGAGTGTGTGTGTGTGTGTCTTATCAAGCATATCGTCCTTAAAAGTACGGAGCACGACGCCGGACCACAATAACCGCGCGTACGATTGTTCACGTCAACAGTTTCGTCCTCTCCCTCGATCGTTGAGACGGTTTTTGGGTTTGTTCTTCAAGCTCAATTTAAATCCTGCTGCCCTTCGCACCGATGATTGGCCCTCGCGTAGATCCTTGCTCGGGCACAGGACGCGCTGACCCGCTGTTGCTGTTGGCAGTTATTATAATGTTATTCCGAAGCTCCTCACTCTTTCGTCGGCCGGGTTGCGTTTTTACGGTTCCGGCATGTTCCGTGCACCCGCAAAACCACATCCCAGACGATCAGAAACAAAAGCGATCTAAATCGTTCATCAAGCATCGAGTATCCTTAAGACGGTGGAACGACGGTCGAACCACAAATCCCGAGCGCACTTTCTTCGAGGATCGCACAGCCCTGCACGAACTCGATCACCGCCCGTGCCGATCGTCCCCTGGACAGCACCAACTGGAGCCAAACGAAAGCGGCGGTGGAAGGATAATTTTCGGTTTTGGCGATTCGTTCCTTTGTACTTTAATTTGTACTCATTTTCAGGAAACACAAATTTTCGCCTGTCTGTGGTTTTCCCTCGCATCAGCGAGCACGCCTCCCAGTTCCTGTGGTGGAGTTTTTGATTTCCCATTAATCATACACACTCCTCTGCGTCTTCCGCAGGCAGGCCCCAGAACAGGCCGCCCGGTGGACACATGCCCGGTGCTCACACCGTGGGGCTGCGTGGTTTGATGAGTGGGAATTTAATTCACATTCATGCGGTTGGCGTGGCGATGCGAGCGGTCGGTACCGAAAGTTTCCGAAACAAATTTGCACTGTGTACGGGCGCAGCATAATGAACAGACAGACGATCCCGCTCTCGGCAGCTATTCTCTAATGCATAAGTGTGCACTGTGCTCAAGCGTGTGATAGTTCCGAGCGTGAATAGCCGAAAAGAAAGCGTTATCGGGTTGAATTCGATTCACATTTGCAATAAAACTACAAATATATAGAGCAAACTCATCGACACAGCGCGCAAGCGTGTGTATCCTGTCCCTCCAAACTAACGTCAGAGTTCAAAAGCCAACAACTTGATAGGCCAAAATAGCCAAATCTAACCTCTCTGCTATCGTCAATATGTTTTCAAAAAAAACCTCGACGCTTTCGATTCCCCTTTTGCGAAGCAGCGAAACAAGCACACATCGGTGGCCCGACGGTGTTGCGGTGCATTCATTTTGACACTTGAATTAAATTTTAATAGCGATTATCCGTCCTAAAAACAACAATTGCACCGATACATACACAAACGCAGGCAAGCGAATGGGTGAAACTCGTGAGGAGAGGGCACATTCAAACCCGAACTGAAACCGAACCCAGGTACCGCATCATTGTGATTCAAATCTTTTAACCATAACGTAGAAACTAGTTAAAATTCCGATCACTAACACCCAACTGGGAACACGCAGAAAACGACGGCATATGAGAGCTAGGAGGGCAGATAGTACCACCCCCTGTGTTGCAATCGTTCTACCCTACCTGCTTTAGTGAGGATTTTGGCATGGAAAAGGCAATATTAGTTGTTAGGTGAATGTGAATAATGCGATCAAAAATAGTTTCACGCATTCGAATGCAATGCGTTCTCTTTATTTGGTCCTTGATTGTTGTTTGGATGATAATTATTACATGACTCCATGCATAGTTTCTAAATGCAACGCTAACTTGACGAATATCCCTCCAATGATTATTCATATTTTGAGAGTTCATATTTTTCATTCATGTACTAACGCAAATTGTCTAAATTAGTGTCTGATGAAACTGGAAACCTTCATGATATTGAAACAAACCTTTTGAAATGCCTGGCTTCTTCTGCCTACAAATAAAGCTACAAAATATCGCGATGGTGTAAGGACGAGATTGCAGATAATGAAAACAAGTATCATGAGAACTTATTAGGGTCAAGATTCAGTTTATTGTAACTGAACAATCTACACAATTTTGCTCACCGGATCTTTCCCGCTTCGAAGCTAGCTTTAGCGAAGGCTCTACATAATTCTGCAGTAAAGTCTCTAATACGACACAATTGCATGATATTCGTTGAATGGTATCCTTAGAGTAAAATTAATAAAGATAATGTCTATTGTATACAAAATTTCTTCTTTTTCGTTCGTTCACAGTTAACCACGTCTTGCTGACAGGGTCTGGTCAACAACCGTTCTCCAGGTCTCTCGTTCCATGGCTGTAGTCCTCCATCCTCGTTCAGCTCTAATAGAACCGGCCAACGAACTCGCTGCGCACATTCACGTCACGCGCCGAACATATAAACAATAAATTAAAAGTATCTGAAAATGACACCAAATAGTGATACAGCTCTTTAAAAATAATTATTTGAAATATTCCTTAGTTAAAATTTATTTAAAGTTGTTCAAGGTAAATTGTTAGTCTTACCATACATTTATCTCAATTTTCCATAGTAAATCTACTCTTCTTCTTCTTCTTCATTTGCACAACAATCTCAATTAGGTCTAGGCTTGCCATTTCTGGCTTTTATTGTCTTTGTTGCATTACTCCTAACCTAGTTAGTCAGACCTACGGTCGAAAGGACCATCCTTTTGGGATTCGAACTACGGCCGAACAAAATAACTAGCCACATAACAATACATTGGAATACGGTGCTATACCTATAATTATAAGCTCAATATCAGTCTCCTTACTTTACTCATACTCTATTTTTTACCCTTTCTCATACTCATTTTTCTCATCCTCATATTTTATTTTTTACCCTTTTCAAATTAGGTTCGCGATATAAATTACATTATTGCTTCAATCAATGCTCAAGATGTTTGTTTTCGAATTATACCACCATATTGTTATCCATACTACTGCAGCAACTCGCACTGTAAGACCCAGTATCGGTTAAATTTAAATATTGAATATTTCCTTACCATAAACGCCACGCTTCCCAGAGTGGACTTCTCTGGGAAGCTTTTTTCCCTTGGAAAAAAGCTCTGTGTGGCTTTTTTTCTCTCTCCTCCTATTGATAACTCAACTCTGCGCACCACGGTGTTAATTCTCATCATTCTTCGCTAATGCAAACGTTCATGGCGCATCGAGATTGTGTGTGTTTTTTTTTTCTTCTTCTGGCTTGCCCTTCCGTTTAGGAACCCCTTTTCGCGTTACGAAGGACCCTCCAGCCTGCCTCCGTGGTCCTGGCTGGGACGGGTCCGGAGAGACAAAAAGCAGCTCATCAGTCTTCCGCATGGCATGGCACACTTGAGCAGCATGCAGCGGGTATCGTGCTGTCGTGTCAAATTGACACATGCATGCACTAATCATAGAATTTAACTCCGGACTAATCAGGAAAAGGTTTCGGGTTGATGTTGTTTTTTTTGTTCCTCGTGTTTTGTGCTGTGGCTTTTTCCTTTCTGGTCAATTCGTAGAAAAGTCACTCCTGTCAGAGTTTGGGTTTGGGATGGTTTTGTGAGCATTGGGTTTGGGGTTTAGACGCATTCGGATCGTGTCCGGTTCGCTTATGACGGTAGGGACGTACGGCCTCAACGATCCCATCATTGTGTGGCTGAGACCTTGTGTGAGTCTATTTGATTACGTTCGACTTTTTTCTACTTTCAACCGACGAAGAGCCGGTGCCGGCTAGAATAGAGCTGTTGTGCTGTAGTTATGCCAACCTATCATTAAGATGAACCATTTCGGGGATGGCCATAGAAAGAAGAGGCGGAACATGCAGCACACTACTTTCGCTCCACTATCCTGCGCAGTATTTACCGATAAGGTTAAATAATGAGCGAGAGTGAGAGACATCTAACGCAACAAACACAAGCCAGGCCCGAGCGAGGATGAACGTGCCGCCATTAAGCGCCATGGGCATAAAAATTGTAAGGTTCGTTTGTTTCAATTAGAAGATTAGCCGTTCCGTACGGTTTGACGCAACATTAAGCCTCGCACGTGAGGAAAAGCCTCGACCGGTGGAAACTGCTCCTGCTGCTGGTGGCGGAAACACAAAGGACTTCGTAAAGGGTAGAGCACAGTCATTTGGTCACGGAACAGTTCGTTATCGGTAGTGTTAACTTTCACCGTACCGTACCCTACCGTGCGTACGCTCACTTCCGCCGGTGAGTGCAACAATCAACCGGCCAGGCGGTTGTGACTTGTGAATGAGTTATAATTTTCCGTCCTCACGATGCGTCGAAAGGTCACTGCGCTTAACCGCTCCCTTGCAGTGTAATCGAATACGAACACACCAAGGAAAGGGTTGCCGATTCCGCTGGCAAGGATGCAATACTGATGTAAACTTTCAATCCGGAATAAGCCATTCTGGCCCGGCAGGGCAAGGCAAGACCGTCACTCCGGGGGCCAAGCGTTGGCTGCGGTGATGTTTAAAAATGGCACCTTCGAAGCAATCCTAATCCCTGTTGCGGAATTATTTATATTGCACCGTACAGGAGACAAACGCATTCGACAGAGTAAACGCAGAATGGCAGATTATGTTGCGTGTGTCTCGGCGTGTGTGTGTGTGTGTGTGTGTGTGTGTGTGTGTGTGTGTGTATGGTTTGTTCGAGGCAAAATGTCACGCACAGATGCATGTTGCTGGGCATACGGAGGGAAGGGTCACCGTTTTAGCAAGCATTAGTATTTGTCGGGCCGTAATCTCAATCCGTCAAAAGGTGTTTGTGGTTGGCTTTTCTAATGGAAAGAAATCGGTTTTCTTATGCTTGCCTGCCTGCCTGCCTGCGTCTGCCTTTATGAGGTGATTAAACGGCCTGCTTGTCTGTTCTGGGAAGAAGGATTTACTTTGACGTCTTTATTAAAGCCTTTTACTGCGAACAGTGCGTAATCTTTTGATGTCTTGTTTGGTTTTCGATTTATTTTGCTTACGATCGATTTTGTTTTTTTGTTGTTGTTGTTGCACTAAATTTACCTTTTGTAGTCAACTAGCTGCAGTTGTGAGGGATAATAGAATTCGTGGATGTTGTGGTGTTGGACAAATGCAACCTATTTTGATAATCTGGATCATGCGGTGTTTGTTGTTTTTTTATCAGATATATCGAGCGTACGAACGGCGTATTATTTATTAACATCTTCGTACCGCTTTTGTTTATTCTTCTAAGGATCTCGATTCCATTAACGGTGATTTTGAGGGAGGCAGTATTCGGTATTTGTGAATGAATTTACATTAAATTTTACTTGAATTCGCAAGACTCAGTATTGTTTTAGTATTGCTTTTATCACAACGTCGAGGTTTCTCCATCCATAACAGACTTTGCCAGACCTTACTAGAAGACCATTCAACTATCACGATTAATGTTTCATTTTCTTTTTCTTTGTAAATCTCATCCTGCTGATGCAATGCTAAACTATTCTGAAACGTTCCATATTATAAAGCAGAGACAGTTGAGTACACCTCGAAAAGAGTTTTATTTCTAGTACTTTTAAAACTAACTCAGAATGCTTATTGCTGACAAATGTGATGATTTGTCCCAAAATGTATCTACATAAAATAGTGTGAGTCATAATGTTAAGGATAATGACGACGATTATCGAAATAATATTGTGTTGTTTTCTTGCTTTTGATAGCACTTAATAAGAATCTTATACTTATTCCGAACTGAAACTGGGCTCAATTGTTGATTCAAATGCTAATGCTATGCTAATTGTTTTGTACTATAAATCTTATAATCTGATAATCATTGTATGAAGATTATTTATGGTTGGAGTTATAGTTATGACATCTTTATGATATAGGTGACATCCTGACATTAAAAAGAATTTTGTTAAAACGAAATCGTTATAAAAATCTCATAGATTCACACAAAGTGTATTATTTTATTCTCTCTCCAACAAGCTATCGTTATAAAACGTACTGTATACATTGTGCGTGCAGCACAATGATGTCCCACGCCAATCCACCACATTGAGGTTGGGGTTTAATCAAGTTTGAGATGACAAACTTTAAGTATAGTTATAGATTTTTTAGAATTCAGGTTATGGTTATAGATTTTTATATGGTATATGGTAAGGTTATAGATTTTTTAGAATTTCATGAATACGATTATGAAATATGAAATCTGTAGAAGACTGTTGCATTAAAGGTTGGATATAGCGTAGAATAGATAAGGAAAACTTAAACTATGTCAAACACCAAACCACTTGCCACGTTCTGGCCAGTTCTTTTCTCAGAAGCATCAGATGAGATGAAAAGCTTGTTATACATTATGCAATCTTTTGAAAATATCTTTAATGTGTAAAAAAATAAAATAAAATAATGAAATAATGAAATAAATTAACTGAAAGATACAAAAAAAACATAAAACTACTGAAGACAACACTAGCTACTAAGGTAAAAAATTACGCATAGCTTAAGAAAATTAAAATTAGCACAGAATAAATTTCAAACACACAATTACGGCTGCTCATGAAGCGTACATGTAAAGCACTTAGCCAATTACCTTTATCAATATTAATCGTGCAGCATAAATGGAAAAATAAATGCTAGCAAAACCTTCCCTGCAAGGCCACGGCGTCAGCATCTTCACCGTCGCTTTGAGTGAAAGACCTCACTCAGGTAGCTCCAGATGGCCCCGTTCGTTCGACTCCACATGGGCACACAAACACACTCACACATATACATGCAATCACGGGTCCACATTTCGCACCGACCTTCGTGTCTCTAGCGCCACGACACGCACACAGCGCGTCTAATGAAATGATAATAATTCATCACTCATAAGACTAAATTATCTATTACATTAAGTCACGATACGGTGGTCGCTGTGGTCCCAGAGGGGCCACGGTGAGACAGTGGTCACCACACACGCCCCCCCGAGCCCAGATTGACGGGCGACGGATTGTGTCTCGGATTTGTTTAGCTTTCCAATCCGTCCGGCGAGTTTAGCCTAGTCGTTAATGTCCTGTTTTTATTACCTTTCTTTGCCTCCGTCACGAGAGGTGTTAGATTTTTCCGCACAAGTGCCGCCATTCTGCATGCAGTAGCGATCTGCACACTCGCACACAACCACTTCTCAACGAGCGATCGTCACTTTAGCGTGCAACTCTCGTAGCTCGCGCGCGCGCAAGATCGCTAATGAATTATGAACGCACGGAAAGATTAAGTGCACTCATCATAAGCCGTGTGTGTGTGTGTATGTGTGTATGTTTGTGAGCTAAATGCCACCGAAAGGGAGGACGAATAAATTGCACTTGCACCCACTCTTTCGCGCACTCTCTACCGTGGCTTGTTGCAGAAGACGATCTTGACGGGAGGGTGATAACGCAGCAGCAGCTACAAAAAAAAACGCTTCCGAACGAACCGTTTACGCTGGAATCTGATTAACATCGTCCTATTGTTTATGCAAAAATGTAAAACGGATAGTAATACTGATTTATGTGGGAACAGGGCAGTAGAAGCTGCCGCGGCGCGGTTGCGCATTATCGTGGCGCAGAGCGACAAAAAGGAAGCCTGCTACCAGATTTGTCTGCCCGAGCTGATTATCGATCGATCGATCTGGCGGTGGCAGCCCTTTCGGAATTTGTTTCCTTGCTCCGTCGCACTCGCTAGAGGGCTCCCTTTACTACGATAGCCGCTCGGTTAATGTTCGATTAATAATTCCAATTGCAATTAATTGGCGATTAATGGGCTCCGGTACCGAAAACGGCCAGCGAATGCAGTCGGCGGTACGAGAGTGCAGCCTCTTCGTGGTTCGGTGCGTACGAAAGGCTACGTCGAATGAACGAGGCGCATCCCGCAAGAGGCGCAAGACGAACGCGGAGAAAATAAGTTTAAAGGCTATCTGAATCAATCTCGTTTTGTTGGGGCTGAGCCTGAGTTCTTCCATCCCTCCCCACCCTTAGCCACTTGATACCTTGTCGGTGGTGCTGTTGTCCTTCGCCGAGCAACTGCAGCAAACGCACAACATCAGCCTGGACGGTTTGTGGTGTCCGTCAGAGAGATACCTCCTTGCCTCGGCGTATGTTGTTGTGTTTCCCTTCCCGCGCTTGATCTCGCTCATCAGCAGAAGCAGCAGAGGCGAGGGGAAAAGGTGCCCGGCCGCGGTAAAGTACAAAACCCGCGGGGAACGGCCCGAAAACGACCGAAAACGTATAATAAGAATGCGGTAATATCTCATCTCGCTAAATCTTCTGCGCACCGCGCATCGCGGATCGCATCTTTTCAATCGAATCGTTTTGAGAGATCGGCCCGGCCCGGCCGATTCCTGGTACGTCGCTCCCCGTGGGTACATCGGCATGCGCTCATCAGTGCCCCATCCCATCCTCAGCCCAGCCCGACGAACGGGGAAGGGAAAGGGCATCGAATCGAGACGGGCGGATTATCGACTGTCCCGTCAAGCAAAAATGCATCCTTCCCGGGCGCGCGCGCGCGTGTGTGTGTGTGTGTGTGTATGCAGATGCAGCATCCATCCATCGGAATCTTGAGCGGACGGTGGGTTCCCGAGCAGGGCCAGGAAGGAGTAAGAAATTTTTATTTTGTCCGTTCCCTTTATGAACGTTCTCGTCCCTGTTTCTTGTGCGCTTCCTTCGACGGCGATCGCGACTCAGAGGGGGAGAAGGAGTTTTGCAATAAGTTTGCATTTGCATTTTGCTCGGCAGATGAACATGAACGAGGCACAAATGAGCGGCAGCATCGATGAACGTCATCATCATTACCATCATCATCAGCAGCAGCAGCGGCAGCACAGGCAGCGACATTGGGCTGCGGCTCGACCCTAGCCGGGCCACTATCGTCGCGCCAATCATCGTCGCGTATCATCTCCGCGGGAATTTGTTTTTATTTTTATTCGTACCTTTTCGCGTGCGTCCCCGCTCCCGCCTGCTGCGTGCGTGCGTGCGCGCCGGCCAGCGCGATGGCGCAACCCGTTGCGTTAAGTTGCGTATAAATCGTTCGCCACGGATCGACCGCCATTGATTGCGCTGCCTGCACTTCAGCCGGTTCCTCCACCGCGAGAGAGCCACGTTTTTCCACCCGGGCATTTCGTTTCTTAATTCCTTTTCGGCCCATCATCTTCCGGGCCGCTGCACGGGGTCGCGCTTCAACGCTGGGTCGCTTATTTCAAGGGCAGACAGTGTGTTTTGTTGTTGTTGTTGTTGCTGCTGTTGGCAGTTTTAGCTACTCCTCGAGTCCATCTTGTGCAATGTGTGCACCTCACCAAGTCCGCCTCATTATGTCTTCCCGGCCGCTCGTGTGCCGTGCGAGTGAACGAACGGGTGAAGCAACGCGGCGCACAACAGCATTCCAGCATTTTGAGCCCATTCCGTGTTGACCCATCCATCTATGCATCGATTGGCTGTCGGAATGGCGAACGCAACCGATGGACTGGCTGGACGACGGGCAGTAGAAAGAAGAAGAACACTGCAGCGAACGCCACCCAAACGCCACACATACACACACACTTGTTGGAGTTTTCTCCAACGCGCCACGCGGGGAAAAAGGCGGAAAACTGTGGTCTTCCATTTTGAAATGTGAAGTGCCAAATCACCATCAGCCCCACTTCGCGTCTTTTCGCTCTTGGCGGTGGTGTTGCTGTGCAGACTGGGGTGGTGTGGTCACCGGCCCCATCCCGACGCGAGTGGACGACAATCCCACAAATGATTTGCAATCATCACATCATCAAGAGGTGCGAGGGCGCGACTGGGAAAACTCCGTACGCAAACATTGGGAAAGCGTCCTAGAGCATGCCGAACGTCGGTGTATGCCGACGCGAGACAAAGAGAGAGAGAGAGAGAGAGAGAGAGAGAGAGAGAGAGCACGTGACCGGCAGAACCGAAGAACATTAACGAACGAGCGAGGATTATAAATTTCGCCTTTGGCCAAGCCGGACGATCACCCATACACATCGTATCGGGCGCTCCACGTACCCACCACTCCGTGGCCCATCCTGCCCGATTCCGATCGTGGAAATGCCGGATTAAAAGAGTGAGCAATTAGCATTTAAAACATAAATTTCTGGATAATAAAGCGGACGAAGTGTGAACGAATGGTGGCGGATGGATGCTGCTGGCTGGCAGGACTGTAGCGTGAGGGGAGTGACGATGGGAACACGAACTGTATTTGAAAGATAGTGTCCTCACTGTCCTCGGTTTCGCTTTGGAGCGTCGTCATCGTCGTCGTCGAACGGAAATTGCTGACGATTGGAGCATTCGATTTGCCTTCGATTGAAGTGCGGGATAATACTCTTGTCTGGTTGCCATGGCTACAGCTCCATACAGCCCCATACGCTCCTGTTGACGTAAACTAGCGGGTTGCTGATAGATGGCCATGCTCGGAACAAATTTGCGCATGCTGTTTCGTTTTTATTTTCCACAAATAATCTAGCAGAAGAATTGCTCGTCACCACAGATTGTTGAATATCGCAGAATAACACAGAAACTACGGTTTGCAGCATGTTTGTATATAAATTTAAAATATGTATCAAACGTACAACGAATAACTAAATTTTAAATTTGGATAAAATTTGGTAAAATTTTTGGATAGACCAACGTATTTTTCAGCAATTAACATCATATCTTTGAGCCATATTAACAAGACAGTGGTATTTTAGATAATATTTCATGATGAAGCACTGATCCTGCCATGCGCCCGTGTGTAAATAGCATCGTAAGAGTCGATTTTTTAGTTTTATTTTTTATTTCAATGTTTGAAAGAGATAAACTCTTCAAAACCCAGTGAAAACAAAACTCATGTAGTAATGGTTTTAATAAGGG
Source organism: Anopheles dirus (assembly GCA_000349145.1). Classification (NCBI taxonomy): domain Eukaryota; kingdom Metazoa; phylum Arthropoda; class Insecta; order Diptera; family Culicidae; genus Anopheles; species Anopheles dirus. The sequence continues at coordinate 1,722,066 of KB672891.1, read as the reverse complement.
AAATAGTGCTTGAACATAGTTTCATGCAGTTTTTGTATTACGACCCCTCAATCTCAGGTTGTTTGCACATGTTTTGTGACCACCAGGCTTCAATGATCTTCTATTAAACAATGATGCTACTAGTAATCCAATTATAAACTAGTACTACCGTAGAAATTACTACTAGTAACTAGTACGACTACTTTATAGCTTAGTAGATAGTAATTAACATTTCTATAATTTAAACAACGAAAAGCTATGTTAAAGCACCAACAGCTTCGCATAAGCAAATTAATGGAATCGTGCAAGGTGCTACTATGATAATAACACGCTACAATTTGGTCTTTAATCCACCGGACCGTACCGTATAATTTTCTAATGCAACTGGCAGGTAAGGTTCTCGGTACTACTACGGCGCTTCTACGGAAGGCAGATAAATTATAAATAATTAAGGAGCAGTAGTAGACGCTCTAGGCGACGTCTATCAGTAACTGATACTCATGGGGTTGCATTTTTGTTCTCCTACATATAAGGTTGTTTGAGCCTGAAATGAAGCGTGTGCATCGTAGCCAAGATGCAACACAATCACATCGTTTTGGTGCAGATGCAAATTTACTTCCTTATACAGTTTTATATTTTTAGTGTTTAACTTTACGGTGTAAAACCCGAAAACCAAATTTTGTCGTCAATTTATTAAAACATAAAAATGAGAAACTACTCAAAACTAATAAGCCATTTCAAGCCTCTTACCTCTTAAAATTACCATTGAAGGATATATGCAATATCATGATTCATTGATTCATTGCAATCATTATGTGGCGCTCCTAAATGGTTCTGTGCGAAAAGAAAAAAAAATCCAAAAACCCACTTGCTACGTTCTAGCATACAAGTTGTATGCAAGCTGAACGTAAACGGTTCAGGGTATAATCGAGTGCTATCGACAGTTCCGCAAGCATGCATATGAACTCAAGCAATAAATGCTTAGTAGGTTAGTTTAGTTTTTCCTATAATTCAGTTATATGGTTGATTTTTTTTTTCAATTATCAATCGTCGAACCAAAGTTAGTCTACATAACACACATGTGATACAGACATAAATTTAAAAAATAGACGGTTTTAACATAAAACAAATTAAATACTAAATGTATGTCAGGTGAAAAAGCAGGAATGGCGGAACACAACTTGCAATATTAGATTAGTTTGCGTCCTCTCACATTTAGCGAATAAACCAAACTGCAATTGGAGGTTAACTGTGGCAAAAACTGGAAAATTGTCTTGTTCTTTTGATAGGGGTTTCTGAGCATTTACCTGGATTCACTTTCTCATCACACTTTCTCAAAAAGTTTCTCATGAACTCTTGTGCAATCTAGATTCATCGTGAGAAAAATATACTGAGGAGAATGAATGAATGTCCATTGTTGAAGAATGGACGAAAACGTTTTGTACTATATCTGTACAGTAACATGTACCATATTTACCGTTAAGCGTTTCTTCCAAGCAACGGTTTCATTTGCCTACAAGTCAACCCTGCCATATACTCCGCACAGCTTGGACACATCTTGCATACCATAAACTTGTGAGACCTCTATGTATTTTTGGGGTTTTATTATTATTTTTTACTGAACTTGATTATGTTTTTATCGTTATCATAATCTGGTCTTGCCAAACCAATCAACACTAGTTAAAACTTCATTTTTTATGCTCACAATCAAAATGTTCGTTTTTGATTGTTTCTGTAATCGGTGCAGTTTTGCGAAGCCACGCCCACTGTCTCGATCAACTCATACTGGGCTCCATTGATTGGTTGAAACGAAACTAAACGCTCCAAGACGCAATTGCACCTTGCACAAATGCATCGAGTGCATTCAAATGTATCAAAATGGATTTGCAGAATTAAATGCTCTTCTACTGCTCTCTCAACTTCTCCCCTCTACCTTCAAAGGTCTGCTTCTTCGCTCATTATGACCAGACAGACATAAGCATCGTTCAAGGCGACAGTGCCTTTGATCGTAGTCTCGATCGTCTCTCGCTGTCGCCATCCTTAGCATTAATTCGGAATTGCTCCGCTAGCTACATGCAATAATCGCAATAATGATAGGGCTTGCGTGTTGATCCCCTCATGATCAACCTCGGACCATGATCGTTTCAAGCAACAACAACGACAAAACTTCGCCGCAAGTATGCCAAGCCTGACACAACTAACTAACAATCTAATTCCGGTCTCAATTTCTAAGCAAATTATTTTGCATCAATTCACCGGAATAATCATCCTCCTCCCTGTCCGCACACTCCGTCCGCTCTACCCAACACCGTTCGGGGTTCGGGGTAATAAAGGTTTCTTAGCCCAGGTTCGTGATTACGCTTAGTCGCCTGCACTCGAACGGAGCAATCAATCAAAGGAAGGGACTTGCAGTGCGGCGCATCGTCGGCGCATTCAGAGTCACCAAAGTTGAAGGGGACATGGGTGGGTACACATTTCTCTCGCTCTATGTGTGTGTGTGTGTGTGCGTGTGTTATTTTCTGAATAACGAACGATTTTCCAGCAGAATTACTTTAAATGCATAAAATTACCCGGCAGCCAATCGTGGACGTGTTGTCGTGCAGTGGTTTCATTATTTTGAGTAATTTCAATGATAAGTTCTTGATTGACATCCGACAACCACCGCAAGCATTCAACGCCGCGGTCGAGAGGAAGATGGAACAAAGGCAAAGTGGATCAACCCAACCGTGCTCACGTGCTCATTTTCGCCGCCCTCCGCTCGTGATCTCCGAGCCGCTTCACAGCGCCATCAATGGTGTAAGTGTAAACGATGGAGTCATTCTTGGGCGTGCAGTTTTGATTATAATCCAGTCACCCGTAATAACATGATAGTGCAACGCAAATGAACGCAACATTTAAAACAGTCGCAGGTTTTGTGCGTTGCGTTGCATTGCAAGGTAGGTGAACCGAATGAAAAGGGGCAACTATGAGAAGCGATGTCCTGAAAAAAGACCTTAAAAAAACAACATTAATTTATTAATATACATTTCTTAATACAGTATTATACAATGCATATTGAATTATATATTGGACCATATATTTTTCATAAATATCATTTATTATGATCAAAATCGTAATTGCATTTGATGGAATGAGAACTTAGGACAAATGATATTTTTCGAATAGTATACGACCTTTAGATAGTTTATATCGATTTTTAGATAGTTTATGTTCCCTTTTCAGCACATTTACTGTTATTTCAATAACTATAATATACCACATTTATCGCTAGCTCCATGTATAGTTATATGTTTTATTTATTTATGATAACTTTTTTAATGGCGTGATCAAAAACGACGTTACAATTGACGTACATAAGTTTATAAACATTTCAAAGCGACAAAAATCGAATACGTTGCTAACAGAATCAACCGGCCACCGTAGCTGATTAAAAGACAGATAGTACGAAAAACGTTGACACCTGGCAGTTACACTTACTCCAGGAAATACTTTACCTACCTCTAGAAATAATTCAAACGGTATGAATCCTTCCGCTTGGTTTAGTTTTAGTCGCTTAGTTAGACATAGTCACTATCGCCTGATGAAATCACATAAAAAAATATCTACAATGTTTATTAAACTGCACTACTACACAAGACATAACGGTCACTTGTATCCTTAAACAGTGACAATGTATTTTTAAACTAATCCGATGATTGTTTAAAATACAGGTCGCGCTGGACAGGCAGTAAAAAAAATCACTACTCGAACGGAGTTCCTATAATTCGAAACATAATTAGAAAGTGTCTATTTGGAGCAAAGTGTACCAGAAACTTTTGCACATAAATTGAATTACTTCAAACATTTATACCAACTTTTTTAATTTTTCGATTTTTAGCATTTTTAGCCTAATAGCAGGCCATGGCAATCCTAAAACTGACCCTAATCTAAAACCATCTAAACCTAATCGAAACCAATCTAAAACCATCAAATACTTAAATAAAGACAAAAACGAGACTACTTGCCAGACCTGTCAAAGTTGAACAGAAATAACAAAATCGTGTTTAAGGCTACACGTAGATAGGTTAAAATCAAAGTTTTCTAACTAGGCGTTGAACTTTCTAGCCATGGAAGTAAGTGGCTCATTAAAACCATCGAGAGTTCCGGTGTTTTCGGTACTGTGCAAATAACCCGAGCGCCGGTGCCTGTACGCACTACAAGTTAATTGATTCTAACACATTGTACTACCTTGTAGCGATGCCTAATTGGTTGAAGGCCTAGCAAGAGACATCTGGAGGAACCCATTCAGGAGTACCAGAAGTCTCCAGTGCAGTTTACTTAAATTGGCCCTTGAAAATCTACTCTGGATAGGTTCTATTTTACCACTAGTACAGCACTTTGTAGCTACCAGCCAATATCAGCAGATTCTATTATTGAAATATTGAGTAGTATTAAAAAAAATTAAAAAATGGTGTTTTAATGATTTTTTGTACGTTTTGAAGTATTGAAACATTAGATTTGCTCTTCTGAAGATCATGCTGAGTCATTATAGTACAAATGATGGATTTTAATTCAATTCAATTAGCTTAAATGTTCATCTGAGAGGCGAAAGAAGCCACTTGGCTCAAAGTTTCTCTAAGCTTTCTAAAAAATGTTCATCAATTACTGTAGATTATATATTAACACAATATTATCTTTGCTCCCGTTAGAATGTTATATGTTTAATGCTTTTTTGAGTGCAGACTTAGAACTTCTTCACAAAAAAAATGGAACCAAACCTAACATCAAGCGTTGTGTAAATTTTTGTCTCTCCATTTTCATAATGTTTGCAAACACAAGACTGAACTCGAATTTCGATGAAAATGCCGCAAATAGACCAGCAACCTAGTTCATCTCTACACATCTCACACAGAGCTGAAAGCAGAAAGATAAAAGATATGATTTAACCTAGTGCCTAGTGCCGTTTCGTTAGAATGTTTTCTCGAGAAACAGATCGTTTTAATTTTCACTTTGTCGGCATCGAAATCTATTGTTCCCCGCACTGGCCGCACTGACCAACGCCAACGCGTTACGCGTATTTCCTACGCTAAGATAAAGCGATTGGGAATAAAAACCCATTGGCATGCGTACCCTGACGGAGGAAGATTATCGGCTTTGTCATGGGTTTTCAATCTTCCCGCACGCTTTCCACGAACGGCTGGGAGACCCGTTTTCACCCCCTCCGTCGTCGTTGGCGTAATGCGATGCGTGAATTTACCACGGATCGCACATTTTGCCGATGTCAAACCACCCGACCGCTTCCAGTCCAATGCGCCGCCTGATGGGTGTAACGAATTGTAGAACGCCTCAAGAAACTCTCGGACTCCGACTCCGACTACCGAGCCGAGTAGGCGGCTGAATTTTGATGAATGTTTTCACCGGGAGCTTTGAATTTTAATTCCGGACCCCTTCCGACCGGGTGTGTTCCGATTATACGGGGGTCTCTATTACGTTTGGCTCTGCCGTTTGTCTAGCCTCGATGGTAAACCGATCACCCAAACGGGCAAAGGGCAAACTTATTATGGAAGTTTTTTTTTCATCTAATCTAAAGGGCAGACTTATTACGGTAGTTTCTTCATCTAATCGCTCGCAATAATCTATGATTGAAATCTCGTTTGTTTCGTGGCTACAGTGGCAGATAAGAACTCAAAGTCTGCTTTTGCTAAAGTTCTCATCGTTGGCATTGTCTTTGCTAATGAGTAGTTTGTTAGATTCATTGCACCAATAGTTAGCTTATAAGGGAACTAACCCTCATAAGATGCAGTGCAGACTTCAATTTCAGAAGTTTTTATCGTACAAAACCCGTCAAGAACACGTCAATCATGTTTTGCAATCGGTCTAACTGATGTTCCTTGGTTTTGTTTTGCATTGTTTGTATGTTTTTCAATTTCGCTTAATTGCTTGTTGAGCTTGGTTTTTGTTAGAATCTCATTTACAATCTTAAATATTTTATTTTTGGTATATTTTAACATATTTTAGAGCTATAATTGACAGTTGTATTAATTAAAACTTAAAAAATGGGGATGCTTTTGAGAAGAACTAATAAGCTCTTCTAGGAAAAAATCATGCCGGATTTCCTACCTTAGCCGAGTAGTCATTCCCAGCTGGGAGAACACGTTCCAGAAAGGGTTTTTAATCGTCCGTCAAATTTCATGAAAATTCGTTTTATGAAAAAATTTATAAGATTTTTAAAATGTTTCATATACACGGATTCGGGAGCAGAAGGTTTCAAACTACTTTCTTGAATATTTATTTGAATTATTAACTAGTCAATTCATATTTTTATGCATAACTTGCATATAGAACTAGGTTGAATAACAGACCACTTCGCTAAGCTCAGGCGTATTTATGCGCCTAGTAAAAGTAATTTAACAGTAGAATATATACGAAAGGACTGTCAACATTCTACAAACTACAGTTTTGAAATGCTAAGTTATTTGGAAAATTAAAAAAAACATACTTGCATAGAGAAAAGCAACGGTATGCAAAGAATGAGATGTTAATTGATGTATAAAACAATCTACACAATCCTAACGGTAATAAAACCAAAAAACAATAAACATATAAAAGCCACAATCAAAAATGCACCTGTTTTGTTCTCGATGTAATGTTGCATTCTGCGTTTACTTACGCACGATCATTTGGAGCACCGGCTTGCGGGATTTAGTTATTAAGTATTAACGGACGTTGTTACAGGATAATGTAAATTACAATGCGGAAAATTAAATGTTTTTCAGACAGCGGTCGTTTAGATCATTTTCATGCGTATAAGGTGGTTCAATGATGGTTCAGAAGTATTACCTTTAATAAGTATATCTTCAAGGTCTTTGGGTTGGCATGACATATACTAAAAATTGCAACGATACAAAGTATATACGCATGGCTCCGTTACAAATAGAAAAAGTATTTATTGAATTAATATCTAAACAACATGCTTCAGTAATGGCAAAACCATCCCATCTCAACCATCGATCAAAGTGACCGCTTACCAGCACTGGGTAACAGGAAATATGAAAATGATATGAAAAAGAAAAAGTTTTGATCGCAAAATCAAAGCATTTATGATTAATTTTTATAGGTTTTTGTAGCACATTGTACATTAAAATCAAAAACTCATAAAAAAGCGTTTTTCTATTGGAGCTGCTAGCAACTTCCAAGGCTTCTAAAAAAATGTAGTTCTAAATTCCTGAACGAGAAAGTTCCTCCAAGGAAGTATACGATGGCTGGAGCAAAAGATGCGGTTCGATTTCGGCGCAAAGCACAAAAGATCGCAGCGAGTTTGTCAGCTAGATCAAATGCTCTTTACCGAGATCAAGTGCAACCGTGAATTGATGCAGTATCCACGCATCCTGCAAATCGATTGGTAATCGGGCTATATTTGCACAATATACTCAACAGTGAGCGAAGCAAAGAAGCTCATCGTAACCCTTTTATGTCAGCAAATAGTTTATTTATTTAACAATGCTGAGTGAGCGGAAGTGAGAAAAAAATCTAAAATCATTAATCGGCCTACGATACCATAGATCGGACCGAACTACGGAACATCATGCAGCAGTACGGCTTCCCTGGGAAGTTGGTTCGGCTGCTGAAGGCAACGATGGATGGTATGCAATTATGTGTTCTTTCATCTAAAACTGAAGATTTACAATATTTTCTTGTTAACAATTTATT
>KB672891.1:1694562-1708657 GCA_000349145.1 Anopheles dirus | reverse complement strand
GAACCGAGCGACCTGGAGAACGATGTGGGACCAGGCCATGTCAGCACGACGTGCTCAACCGTGAGGGGGCCAGTGCAGAAGAAGAGAAGTGTGTGAAAGTGGTCACCACCGCCACTAGTAATCGAGCGAGAGAGTCACGAAGGCGCGCGAAAGACGACGACGACGGATACAGGTAAGTACGCACGCCTCGGCGGCTGAAAGCGAAGTGTTTATTATTGCATCGCCCGCCGCTGGCGAAGGCGAAAGAAGCTTTGGCACACGGTGGTGGTCAAACGGTAGCACGCACACTCGTGCACAAGCTGCGATGTACGCGCGGCAACCATGCGGTGCCGCACGATGTACTTAGCGGGTTAGTAGTGTGCACTGTCGACTACGACGACGACGACGAACGACGGCCGAACCGAAAGCCGGGGCTCGAACCCGACTAACCCACTTTTGGCTTACTCTACTTCGCACTCTACCGTGGGTCGGTTCGCCTTTCGTCGGGAAGAAATGTGCGTGGCAGGGCGCATTCGACGCTCTCGCTCTGCCCTGCTCGATCGTGGTTTCGGTGGTGCGATCGGATGCTAGTAGAGCATCGGATAGCGGGGTTGCGTCTAAGGAGAAAAGTGCTATCCGATGCTTGTCCGAGCTTGGAGAACTACTCGATTGATTGGTTGGGCTGCTTCAAACTGCTCGAATTGCGTTGTTGGTGCGTTCTCTGGTGGTTGAGCTTAGAAACTATTTATGAAGCATGAAATAGGACGAAACTAATGAATGATTTCAAATCTTTCTGAAAGATTTCGAAGCGTTTACTTTTAAAATTACCGTTAAGCTTTTGCTTTTTGATATTATGAAACTTTTGAGAAAAAAAGTCTTACTTTCTTATTAGGTGCTTTTCAATCGTCTACAACCGGTCTTGGTCTTTCGTAGAAGTGTTTGGATGTTTTCTGTACAAATGTTTGAAATCTTCTACTGCAATCCTTATCGGCAAAGCGTCTTAGCCAATGGAATTTCTCTCTGGTGGTACGAAATTTTAGCTGGCGCGCTTGATTGCTGTTCGAATTGATCGGAATTGATCTATTAGGTCATGCATAAAGTATCCGAGTTTTCAGGTCATGCTAGTTCTATAATTTCGTTCTTTTTTTATTTCGACCGATATTACGGGCTACTGCGGGCTGACCATATTACATTTTTCATTTCGTTTCCGCTTTTTCTTAAAATCTATGTGACCAAAAGATTCACTTGTTTCCCTGACATATTTAAACATAAGATGGTAATTTCCAATTATTATATTTTTTACAATTATGTTTTAGGTAGGCAATATCATATCTTCAAAAGGATAAATTTAGTGGTAAAGCGACCGATGTGCTAAATCCCAGTAACATTTATGATAAAATCCCATTGAAGAAAAAGGTTATTTCTGTATTATAAGGACAAAAACATTTCGACACTTTGGATCATGCGGATCACGATACTTTGGATCACGATGGGCAAAATGCCATTGTCACGCAAATACATGCGAACAGTAAATATAATAAAAACAAATATAAAATATTTATGTGAAAAAACTCTTAATACTCTCTATGCTCCGTATAACAACATTCATACGATCCTAATTTAAACACGAACACGGAGCGTCAATACACGAACGGCCATGAAGCAAATATAGGGCTGGTCCGGCACTAAGGAACCTCAGAAGAGCAGACATTTTTTGAAGAAACCCGTAGAACAAACCATAATTTGTTTCTTATGCAGCTATTCTCAAAACTGGCACATGATCTCAAATCTTGTAAACCACACGAGTTTTTGAGTAGGTATTATCAATAATGCCGTCAGTTGTTTCAATTAACAATTGATCAATGAATTCATTATTTTCATCCATTCATTACAGAAATCAATAAATGAACTAAATATAGATGTATGTTGCAGCTGTAATATTTTATTTCTTTAAACTCGAAGAATAAATAGTTTCGTAGTTTCAGAAAAAGTTCCCTCCCTCACTCAATGTGCCACTCATTGTATTTTCTGTATCTTTTCTATGTATCTTTTCTTTACTACACCCATATTAATTAACTCATATTTCATATCATATTTTAGGATTAAATGTATTAAATTGTGCGGAAAGCTCAACTAGTATCTAAAAACTAGATACAAACTGCAGCGTTCAAAAAATTTGTTTTCATTAATAATCCTTTCGCAATTATCATTCATACACAAGTTTTTTTTACAAGTATCACATAATTAGTAACTTGTTTTCCAACGCGATTCTAACTACGATACGTTTTACTATTAAGCACTTATGATCACACTCCTCCATTGCTATCAGAGAACATGTTTCTATTTTATCGCCGAGAGATGTCAATGACCCCTAGGTTTACACCGAGAGCACCTATATTGCTATTAAGCACGGTGGTTCAATGTTAAATAACGGTTGGTGTAGTTGTTGAAAGTGTTTCCAATCGATTATCCTATGAGTAATTGGTCGTCGACCTTAAAAGTTATACTTGCCAATAAAATATTGAAATGACTGAAAGTAACAAAATGCTTATTATGTTATCAACCATACATACACCAAAATCCCCTTTACAAATAATATATTTTTATGTCCAATAAGTTCATCGTGCTCTATCTATGTATGACTTTTTTTTTGTAGTATCTAAAATGTAGTAAATATTTGTTGTTTTAAGTACGACAGTAAAAAAGGCTTAATCATCAATCATCAAAGCCTACTGAGCAGTAAAGCTGTATTGGTTGTTTAGAAAATAGCCTTTACAAACATTGTTTAGCGTATGCATTTCCAAAGCACCCGATTCGACACGACACCTGGAATAAATAGTTCTCGGGCTTTATATTTGGAGCTACATTACCGTACCGGCCAGTCAATCCCGTTTCGTTCAGTTGGTGGCATCGGCCAGTGTTTCGTGTGTTCGTCCTACCTTGAACCGAAAAAAAAAAACGTTGAAGCGATTTAACTGTTTCTGTTTCTACTTCAATTGGTGATCGTACTGACATCCCGTGATTTCTCGTTCGTATAGTATTCAGTTCAGCTTCGGCGTGGTGCGTTAAAATGAATATTTCACATTTTCTAGATTGCAGCGAACCACTTCGTAATGAAAAGGATTTCTTCATTTTTTTTTAGAAAGAATGAATATTCATGCTATGTACCTGATGTTTCTGCACAGCTCGGTTCGTTCGTTGCATGCGCACTGTGCTCGTGCGCGTCCATGCTTCTCGATTTGCGTACAAACCATTGCCAAATATTCGATTTATGCAATCGACGGCTTCCTTAGGTATCGTTCACCGCAAAAGGCACCGTGGGTGACATAATTTTTTTGTTTCATTTTATTTCAATTGTGCGTGTCGTGCGCCCGATTATGATGTCACGCAAAACTTTCTTTTCAGTTCAATCAATCTTCGCCACCGATTGCATCATGTGCGCCCCTTACCGCCATATGAATAATAAACCGGCCGTCTGGTCCGTCGCCGAAAGTGTAAAGCCAAGAAAAGCTTCACTTGCGCATTGCGCTGAAAGCTTCGTGACACCATTCCTTCAAGGCAAACATTTGGCAGAAATAAAATGCCAACCGAACACGGCAAGCTACACCTGTTAAACGATGCATCCGCAGCAAACGGGAATCGGTGCAGCGTTGCAACAGACCGCCAGCCCAGAAGGCAACGCGATCGGGGTTGTAAATGGTAGATCCGCAGGGAGTCGTAGTGCGTGTGCCACGTTCGATCGATGGAGGCAACGGAATATTTCACAGAAAACACTCGATGTGGACGGTGGAGGTGTACGTGTGTATGTGCTTGTGTGACCCACCGAAGCGTAGTTGTCGAAGGTGATCCTACTACGAAAAGACAGCATTGACATTTTAATGTGACAAGTTCAAGTTTTGGGTTGATCATGCAAATAAAATGCAGTCGACCCTCTTTTGAACAACAGGTACTCATTTTAACGAGATTTGTACGTAATGAACATACCGGAATGCTTCAAAAGTGAACCCGTTGAGTGATCGGAATCTCGTGAAATACCGTATTGCCGGTTTTTGTGATAAGCCGATGAGAAGGTATCCTATGTTCTTCAATCAGTACTTTTTTTGTTACTACTGCTTGTAATTGCTTCAAAAGTACTAGTTGGATTAATAAGTAGAAACATTTCATTTCTGTTTTACGTTTCTGTTTTCCATTGACCGAACGTTATTAAATGGGAGAAATCATTATTTTTTCCTGTTCACTAAAATCACTAGCTAAACAAGTCTGCCACTAAACTCATGATACAAGTTGAGGATACAAGATCTAATGCACATTCACTTGTGTCGCATTCACTTTTTTTGAATTTCTAAAGTTTTATTTTTCTTTGTTTATTGGCACAATAACCTTAAGTATGTCCTCATTTTTTACTTTCTTTCACTTCAGTATACCTTTAGCATGTGAATAGTCAGTCCTGTCTATTGGGAAGAGAAACTATTTTTCACCATTAGTAAATCTAATCCAGCTCAATTTCATCTTCATCGGTCCGTCCTGACTTCATCCAAGTTATCACCTTTAAGGGTCATGATGATGAACTTGAATTACAAAATTAGAAAATGAGCTCCAAAACACACTAACGTAACACACAGAGACTTATCTGGGACGAAATGCCTCACTCGTTCCGGTGAATCACAAAATATTGTCAGATAGTCTGTCAGACACTACATAAATGTATAGCAATGGACTAAAATTATTTTTTAGCACAAACTGTGAACATAATCTAACGAGTTCAATATGTGTTTAAAATAAAGTAATGATTACCTTTGTATTTTTGGTGGAAAAATATGTTCATCCAATCATCACAAAGTAAATAGCCATTGCTTTAATTCAATCTGTTCATTCACGTGTTGGGCAATTGAATTATATGGTAAATTACTACGTGCTACTAGACCTAGATCGGATTTTTTCCCCTTAACTATTTTTCGAATTTTCTGACTGAACTAAAAAAATATAGTACTAAGTTAGTTTAATAATATATGAATGATAGCCACTGCACTGATTGTGTTAACTGAAGTCCTATGATAACTCTTGCTTATTAATACTACAACAACACGTATATGTTTTCAACCCAAGACGCTCAAAAGAACGATCCATCAAGGCAATCAAACGCTATAAAACGTCATACGCAAAAAAAAGTCATTAAAAAGTCGTCCCAAATCTATCTCTCAACCTTGGGTAGTAGCGAAAGACGCGCAGTGAACGTTTGACAGCATCAACTTCAAAACATAAACAACAAACCTCCGTCCGTGGAAAAGCAAAGCCTACTGACCACTTAGAAATGACATTCACGCAACAATCAATGCCAAGGAGAATGGCGCTGAACAACAACAAGAACAGCGAAAAAAAAACAAAACAAAAATACACCGCACGGCGAAAGGAAGTAAACACGATGGCGACCACTGTAAAGCTCACTTTCTATTGTCCTTTTCCACTTGTCTTTCGCTTGCACGCCGTTCGGTCAGAGTTCGGTCCGAGAGGAAGTTAGAATACAGTGAAACAAAGCGGCAGCAACACTGCCGGAGCGTGTTGTTGACGATATCCAAACGACGAGATGACACGTACTCACACACACACGCCCACACCTGTCCGATCGAGGAGCGTGTCGTCGACACGATGAAGGTGAACCGATCGCGTCGACGCGCCATCAGCGTCAGCCCGAAGAATGTGGCTTATTGAAGTCAAGTGCATACGATGCACACAAACGCCAAACACCCTAATGCCACCCGCCGCTAATAACGGCGCCTGCTCGCAGAGACAGAGACCCGCCGGCAGCACAACAGCGGGCGGAGGCAACGCACCCGTGCGCGTACCGTTTCGTTCGATGCCCTCCGCTGAGCGTTTCAAGGACGCACGTGGTTTCGTTTTAGAGTTGCACACACACACACATATATATATATACACAGGCACACACCAGCACACACATACATCGAGGCTACCGGCTCGCCGCCGCTCCAGGTGTTGACGGCGATCCGGTTTCCAATCGGTTTCGGTGTAGTGCGCGATAGTTTACTACTAATGAATCGCACTATTAACCCTTCTACTAGCATCCGATCGCACCACCGAAAGCACGATCGAGCAGGGCAGAGCGAGAGCGACAGCGTCGAATGCGCCCTGCCACGCACATTTCTTCCCGACGAAAGGCGAACCGACCCACGGTAGAGTGCGAAGTAGAGTAAGCCAAAAGTGGGTTAGTCGGGTTCGAGTCCCGGCTTTCGGTTCGGCCGTCGGTCGTCGTCGTCGTCGTAGTCGACAGTGCACACTACTAACCCGCTAAGTACATCGTGCGGCACCGCATGGTTGCCGCGCGTCCATCGCAGCTTGTGCACGAGTGTGCGTGCTACCGTTTGACCACCACCGTGTGCCAAAGCTTCTTTCGCCTTCGCCAGCGGCGGGCGATGCAATAATAAACACTTCGCTTTCAGCCGCCGAGGCGTGCGTACTTACCTGTATCCGTCGTCGTCGTCTTTCGCGCGCCTTCGTGACTCTCTCGCTCGATTACTAGTGGCGGTGGTGACCACTTTCACACACACGCCCTTTTTTGCAGACCACAGACTCACGGAGAGTGAAATGATGACCCACTGCGTGGCATATTGTCGTTGGTCAAGGACGTAGTGCGTCGTTTCTCGCGGAGATTTGAATCCGTGCGCTCAGTTTAGTACGACAGCGGCATGCATTTGCGTACGTGAGCGGACACCCAACAACAACAGCAGCAAAAAACCATCCTCCGATATGACCCACTCAAACGGGCACTTCTTTCGTCTTTTAGCAATGAGTGAATAGTGTATGTGTGTGTGCGCGCGTGTGTGTCTGTATGTGAGTTGAAGCGAAACAAAAGCAGCCGGCCCGAAAAACGCAAAAGCAATACTACTGGTGAGGTGAGCCAACTACAGCGAGTAAACACACGGCGGCACAATGAAGCAAGAGCTGGCGGTGGGCATGTTCGTGGAGGAGGAGCGCGATGTTTACATGATCGAACGGAAAGACACGATCATCGACATCATCCGGATGCAGCAGCAGAACTCCCGCTGGCAGACGCTCACGGTCGATCTCGTCAACTGTGGGCCCGGCAGCCGGGAAGGCGACAACTACATGTCGATCATCAAGCGGGTGGTAGCGAACTGTCGGGCCAAATCGTTCGACGGACGAAACCACGGTACGTATGGGGTGTGAGTGCGCCGCTTAAGGGGGTTTACTTTATATCGTTTACAAGTGTGCTTTTATTTAAAGAAAGGAGAGAGAAAAAAAAACGGTCGAGAAGCGCAACATAAAAGTGCAGCAGAAGGTGCAAGCGTTATCCTACAAACACCACTTGTATTTTACACATTACACCCCAGCGCGCCTGTGAGGCGGCGAAAACGCGTCCGCCTGCACGTAGAACGCCAAACACTGTTCTAAGTTGAGCAATGACCGACCTTCACACCGGGCTTTTCCGTCTTGCTCTAGCTCGCGCTTCATTCGGGGTGGTGCTGGTGGTGTTTGGTTTGAGTTCAAAAACAGGTGCAACATCGTAAAAGCACACCAACCCACGAACCAACGAACGCTGGGAACTTTTCTTTCCTCTGCAGCGGTTGCACTCATAAAGAATGCATTCGGCGGGATGCGATGATGATGGTGGGCTGAGGTTTCGGTGCTGTAAACTGCAGCATGTGTGAGAAAGCGGAAGAGAGCGTTTCTTATATCCCACGCTCGAGGGGGGTTTTCTGCTCGAATAGGGGGGTGAGCAAAAACTGCGCACAGCATGCTGTGCATCGTGAAGCGAAAGGTGAAAGCTCCCCCTTTGTGTACGGTGACGATGGAGACGCCTAGTCACTTTTAGAAATTGATCGCACCAGCAACACAGCAGGCGGTGTGGGTAACGGTTTAATTCGAAAAAATGCATCCAGAATGACGAATTCTCTTCCTGCAGCGGGCGTGAACGAACAATGGCATCGTGCTACTCTCTCTCTCTCTCTCTCTCACACAGAGCTCTCGCCGTGCGCTTTGTTTGGACCAACTAAAATCGATTCCAGCGGAGAAATGTGTTTCAATGTCAAGTTCGGCGCGGAACGGAACCATGCAACAACAGTGCAAGTGCACATGCAGCAGAACGGAAAAACGGCGGCGTTGCTGCAGCGCAATGGCAGAGAAATGACATGACCTCGACTGGCGCCAGAAGTGTACTTGTGTGGGTGCTTTTTCCCACCGGTACTGCTTATTTCATAGAATGTTTTTTGTGCTTTTCACTTGTTGGATGAGTCATGCTTGAGAGCTTCTCGGGATGGAGAACGGGAGAATCTTCTGCCCTGTTCTGAACATTCTAAAGCAAGTACCAATATAGTTCGGTCACACCCCATCGTACCCTCTGACTTATACCACCAGGATGCACTTGCAGCCAGTGATGCGCTTCCGGTTGAAACGGATTCATTTAATTTACACCAGAAGCCATGCCACGACTTATTGATCCGTTCGAATCGGCTACCCGTGGGATGGTCTAGCATGCTTTAAGATTGCTCTGGAAGCCATTGCCCACGGAATTGATTAGCATTAAACATAGAAAAGCGAAGAAAAAACACGTCATCCGCTCCTCCAGCTAAGCCCCAGCGGATCCGGTCCGGCGACAAATTTATTTCAAGGTTTCTAAGCTAACCCACTTCACCGTGGTGCGTGGTGGTATCAGCGCGAGCACACGAAGTAAATAGGCTAAAGCGTACGCCGCACTGACGTGACCGGCTTGAGGGCTAGATGATCCGCTATGACTGAATACGCCTTGTCGTATTGATTCGAATCGGATGGAGGCAGAGTTGCATTTCAAATGCAACTCCCATTGCATCCATTGCGCATCTGTTAATGGACCTATCGGTGGTGTTTACCCGCGTAAACACTTGCTCGCGCGCTCGTTGCCGCGACGGAGAATCTCTGTGGGAATTAACAACGATAAGCTTTCTGATTCTTAATTCATTGCTCTCTTTAATCTATTTCATTATGACCTCAAATTGGCTTAGTTGACCATGACCTCTTTGAACTTGTTCCTAACATATCTCTCCCGCTCTGTTTCACTCTCTGACCCACTCTTCCAGTGTTTAAAATTTCGCTGATTTTTAAGCGACAAATTACCAACCCAAACCGACGGCGCCTGTTTCGGTGCGATGCGGCGTTCGAGAACGAGATCACGGCCTATGCCAGCATCATTCCGATCCTGCAACGGATATCGCCGTACGATTTGCCCTACCCGAAGTGCCTGACGGCGGGCAGCGATGACAACGGCGACCGGATCGTGCTGGAGGATTTGACAACCAGCGGCTACGCCATGGTCGATCGACGAGTCGGACTGAGCTACGATCACTGCATGGCCGTGATGAAGGTAGGTTGGCGGGTGCGGTGCGCCACTTTCTCCCGCCCTGCAGCTGCTGATTCGGCTCTTTTCTCTTTGCCGGGTTAACAGGAGTTGGCCAAACTGCACGCGGTCTCGCTGGCCTTGAAGCACGCCCAACCGATCGAGTACGCGGACGCCTGTGCGAAGGTGCGCGAGATCGTGTACTGCCCAGAGGCGGCCGACTTCTACACACATTCCCTGGAGTCGTCGCTGCGGGGTGCCCTGGACAGCCTGCGGTACAGCAACGGCAAGGGTGACCTGGACGAGCCGATCCGTGCCATTGAGGGGTTGACCGGGCGGCTCTATCGCATCATGTCCGAGCTCGTGTGCGACGGCGTGGACGACGCGTGGCGCGTCATCTGCCACGGTGACACCTGGGTCAACAATCTGATGTTCAGTGCCGACTGCCGGCACGTCAAGCTGATCGATCTGCAGACAATGCGCTGCACCACGCCCGTCCTCGACATTCTCCATCTGCTGTACACTAGCACGGAGCTCACGCTGCGCCAGCAGCACGTCACCGATCTGCTGCTACAGTACCGCCAGACGCTGCTCGACGCGCTCGAGGAACACTTCTGCTCCTACGATGACCCGGCGACGGCCGCGACGCTGCTGCACCACTTTGCCGACCTGTTCTCGTACCAGCGGCTGCGGGCCGAGTACGATCGATGCCTCCCGTACGGGTTGGGCATAGCGATGTGGCTCCTGCCGGCCGTCACCTTCAACCCAGACCAGATTCCGGATCTGGACGCGGTCACCATCAACGACTTCAAGACGAAAAACCACGAGAAGAAGATCGCGCAGATGGTCTCGGTCGACTACCACACGCGGATGCGCGACATTGCCCTGGAAATGCACGATCAGGGCGTACTCCAGCGGCTCAAGAGCGGCGAGCGCATCTGAGCGTGCGCCCGGGCGTATTATCTAAGTGGCGTACGCGGCGCACGTTCGTCCGAAAGGGGTTCAAGGGCTCGCGACAGCCCGCGTGACAGTCTCCTGTACAGTGTTGTGTGTTGTTTGTGTTATGCTTTTAGTCAGTAGAAATAACAACAAAAACGCCGTAGAAATAGTTTACGTCCGTACGTGGTTAGTGCGCATTTGCGCGCGTGTCCACTCGACAATCGCCACTGCATACCGACGGAAAGGAGGAGGTGGAGAAGGAGACGGAGTGTGGCATTTGCATCCGTCGTCGTTTTACGACCACACTCGCGATGGATCGTTATGCGGCTGGAGTATACTACTGCGTGATTGCGCAATCGCGCCGAAGGATCGATTGATCGACGATTGAGCAGGGAGTACCGGGGGCGCCCCTGTGCCACGTGTGCCCTTCTGCGGCCGAAAGGGAGATGCGCGAGCTGGGTGGGTGAAGAATGGTGTTACCAATTACCAATCCTGTTGATAACGATAAGCCGGTAGTAGCGTGTAAGATGACCTGTTTTTGTTCGATTCAATAAACAGCTGTTACTGCAGATTATGCCGATTCCACTCCGTGCTTCCGCCACAGATTCCACTTTCGTGCTGACCTTCAATTCGCTGTTCCGAAGTGTGGGTTTGTTTGGATTGAACTATCCTATCTCGGTGGAACTGCATTGCGCAAGCGGGCCCCCTGCGCGTGATGAGTTAAGCACCGTACACGCTCCGGTTATGGTCTCCCACATAATTACGTTCCGTATTTATTTGTATGAAAAAAGTCACTTCCAACAAAAAGCTGTATACATTTTTAAAACAAAAGCCACCTTCCGCCGTTTTCGGCTCCATGCGCCTTTTGATGAGACGCCCTCGTCACCTTGCCGCGCCTAAAAACAAATATAATCGACGTGTTTGCTTCCTTCATCAAACACGGCACGCACTTAAGACGTGCCCAACCCCCCAGCAACTGATGAGAAGCAACCAGATGTAACTAAAAAATCGTTCCAGTACAAACTAGTGGAGGCTCCTGGTGCCGGTACTGCTGTACTAGTGAACCTCCACAGCCTACGCTGACAGGCGATCGTCTCTGCTTAAGACTCCTCATAGAAGAAGTACTGCCCGGCACGCTTTTGCTCCACATCCTGTTAACGATGCGTGTGTGTGCGAGACAGAGAGGGAGAACAAAAACCCCGTATAAGAAATTTCATTCCAAAGCTTACTTTGTTTACCACCCAGCTGACGGTACTTACCTTCACCGAGTTAAGCTTGTTGATTCGTGGCCGGAAGTTGTTCGGATCCCGTCGGAATGTGATCTCCAGCAGCTCCAGGAACCGATTCATACCATTCAGCAGCGATTGAGGTGTGTGAGCCGTCGTGTCGACCGACGGTTGACCCTCGAACACGATCACACGGTCCGCCAGATAGGTGGCCATGATGAAATCGTGCTCCACCACAAAACCGGTCTTCTTCGCGTGCAGGATGTATCTGTAATAGGTGAATTTGGTTTAGGGGAAGGTGTTCGCTTAAAAGCCACAAATTGCACACTATTACCTCTTGATGACCTTGGCCGCGATCAGACGCTGCTCGGAATCCAAGTAGGCAGACGGTTCGTCGATCAGGTAGACATCGGCCGGTTTGCCCAGGCAGAGCACGAGCGCAACGCGCTGCAACTCACCACCGGACAGGTTCTGCACCTCCTGGTCCATGATTTCCTCGATCTTCAGCGGCTTCATCACGTCCGCCACGAACTGCGGATGGATGTACGCATCGCGGATCTTCTCGTGCAGCAAATAGCGCACGGTCGATTGGCTCTTCGGCGAGATCTTCTGCGGTTTGTAGGAAATGTTCAACACCGGCAGCGGTTCCGACTCCTCGTCCGGTTCCAGATTGCCGGCGAGCATTCGAATGAACGTCGTCTTGCCAGTTCCGTTCTCGCCCAGCAGCACGATGATCTCCGAATCGCTGAACTGACCGTCGTTCACGGTTAGCGTGAACGAACCGAGCTTTTTCTTCATCGTCGGATAAACGTAGTGGCAGGTGCGCTTGATTTCCTCCTCCGACGCCGATTCCGACACCTTGAACGTCAGCGATTCCGTGCGGAAGCGCATGTTCTCCGTGTGCACGTAACCGTCTAGGAAGATGTTGATGCCTTCGCGAACCGAGAACGGCATCGTAACGACACCGTAGCAACCGGGCACACCATACAGGCAGCAGATAAAATCAGACAGATAGTCCAACACGGACAGATCGTGCTCGACGACGATGATGAACTTATCCGGATGGATCAGCGAGCGGATCGTCATGGCGCAGTTGAGACGCTGCTTTACGTCCAGATACGACGACGGTTCATCGAACATGAAGATATCTCCGTCCTGGATGCACACCATCGCACATGCAAAACGCTGCAGCTCCCCACCGGACAGCGCCTGGATCTCGCGGTCTCGAATGTGCGTCAGATCGAGCAGGTCACAGATCTCCATCTGGTTCTTCCGCTCGTCCTTCTTGTCCAGCAACGCCCCAACCGTGCCCTTGATCGCCTTCGGGATCTGGTCCACATACTGCGGCTTGATGAGAGCGCGCAGACTGTCCTCCAGGATCTTGGTGAAGTAGTTCTGCAGCTCATTGCCGCGGAAGTACGCCAAAATGTCCGTCCAGTCCGGTGGGTCGGAGTAGCGACCGAGGTTCGGTTTCTGCTTGCCGGCCAGAATTTTCAGCGCCGTCGATTTACCGATACCATTCTGCCCGACCAATCCCAACACCTCTCCCGGGCGAGGAATCGGCAAGCGATGCAACTTGAACGAGTTCTTCGAGTACCGATGCGTCGTATGCTTGTCCAGGTTGCTTGGGATGTTGATGATGGTGATCGCCTCGAAGGGACACTTCTTCACACAGATACCGCACCCGATGCAAAGCTCCTCCGAGAGCGTAGCGATCTTCGAGTCCATCGCCACCTCGATACAGAGCTTGCCCATCCGCACGACGGGACAGGACTTCTTGCACTCCTGGCGACATCGTTTCGGTTTGCATTTGTCCGAGCTGACAATCGCGATACGCGTCTGTTTATCCGTCTCCTCGGCCGCACGGTTTCGAGACATTTTCTGCAAGTAAGTTTTGCCAAACGAAAAGAGTGTTAGAAACGTGTCACTGCTGGCGCACCAAGGTGGGGCGTGTAATAGGCCACACGGTGAATGGCATGAACGTGCATGGCGAAACACCTGCACTATCCGTAACACAAGAGTAGTAGGGGAATTCCCGGGGATTAACCTCAAACCTTGCCAAGCCTGCTTGCGGTGTTGTTTACCTAAGACCAAGGAGTGCGATTAACCCGCCCAACCATCGGACATCTAAAAGTGAAGAAGAAAAGCAACGAAATTTGAGTAAAAACGCTTGCTTACCTGTCGAAATTTGTGATTCCGGACAGAAACGAAAAGAAAGTTCGTGCGTGTCAGACGGGTTTGCCTTGCGAAAGGAAATTTGGACGACACACACACACGTGGTGATTTGCGACGTATGAAACACTCGCATTTTCCGTAGTGTGCGTGCTGTAACGACGAAAACACACCAACATTACCTCAAAGCGACCAACTGTCAAACTGTTCCCAGGTAGCCAGATGTTTGGAGACGTCAACATATCGAATCATAAATACAGCGAGTAAAGCGACGACTACCGCTCCCAGCCGGTCTGTCTACAGAGTGAGGTATGAACCCTTTCTTCGTTTCCCAACTAAAAATACAACATATTCTTGACAACCGAGCATAAAGCCCTTATTACACAGGGTATTTTTTGGATGGAATTTTCTGTCAAATCGGTTTGACAGATTT
>KB672891.1:1681039-1694318 GCA_000349145.1 Anopheles dirus | reverse complement strand
GAATTTTCTGTCAAAAACCTTGATGGAATCATTTTTGACAGAAAATTCCATCCAAAAAATACCCTGTGTAATAAGGCCTAAAATTCCATCCAAAAAATACCCTGTGTAATAAGGCCTTAACTGACCCACACGTTCTTGAAGTGGTTAATATGTGTGGTTTAAAAATCGTCCCTGATCAAGTCGTCCCCGAAAGCGTGCTCTAAGCGGGCTTTACATTTCGACCTGAGAACCAGGCGAGACAGCTCCCGGCCGGCAATTAACAGGAGCGAATTTCGCCAGTGGCAAGCTAAGGCGGCACCGAAGTCATTTTCCAAGGTCTGCAATTCTTGCACAACACTTCACATTCGTTTCTTCATGAAGAAAGTAAAACAAACTTTCGCATATCATTTATTCATAACCGATCGTTCGAACAAAATGTAAAAATCGTTTGACAGATAGGTGAGCAGGTGTCAGGGCAATTTGGGTGGTTGTCAACATTTTTGTCAACAC
Organism: Anopheles dirus; assembly: GCA_000349145.1. Classification (NCBI taxonomy): domain Eukaryota; kingdom Metazoa; phylum Arthropoda; class Insecta; order Diptera; family Culicidae; genus Anopheles; species Anopheles dirus. Next base: position 1,693,829 of record KB672891.1, on the reverse strand, counting down.
GACAACCAGCTGTCAAAGAGGGTCGGTGCGTTTTGCTTTCGTGTCTATAAAAAATCGGTGAATCGTGCGTGCAGGAAAAGTTTAATTAAATTCTATCAATTCCTATTGAAATATGGTTGAATCAAAGTCAGAAAAAGCGGAGGTCGGGCGCGAAGATGTTGAAACCTCCAAGGAAGACATGGAGGTGGATGTATCAGCCGAAGCACCGGTGAAAGTGTTTACGGTGGAAAGTAAGCAATGGAGGAAAGGACACCGTGTACAAGCGTTTCAATTAATTCTCGTGCATCTGCTGTGCTTCCAGTTCTCCGCGTCATCAAGGATATGCAACTCCAGCACGGTCTGCGGCATGGAGACTTCCAGCGCTACCGTGGTTACTGTTCCCGGCGGGTAAAGCGACTCCGCAAAACGCTCAACCTTCCGCAGGGAGATCGTCGGCACTATAAGAAGCGTCACGTCACGCTCGTGCACCTGGAGAAACCGGACTCCGATGAGCGGTTCCTGCACATTCCGCTCATGCTGGCGGAGCGCACATGGTCGTACGCGATGCAGCTGCGCCAGGAATCGAATACCGAACCCCGCAAGAGGTTCCATCTGATCGAAAAGCTGCGAAAGTCGTGCGTTTACGCCCTGCAGCTGCAGGATTTGTGTGGTTCGGATCGCTGTGACGCCCGGACCAAGCTGGAGGCGGAAGCGTACTCTGCCTGGATCCATGGCTCTTTGCATTTCGAGCTGTCATTGTGGAAATCGGCAGCCGAGAATCTGAAGAAGGCTCAGGTAATTTATGAAAATCTCGCCCAGGCCATGCCGGAAGAGGAACAATCCGTTTACCGGGCTAAAGTAGAAGAGCTGAAGCCGAGCCTGCGCTACTGCGCTTACAACGTTGGCGAGAACGCATCGGTCAACGATTTGCTGGAGATGCGCGGCCAATCGGGATTGCTGGACAATTTGAGCCATCTGGTTGCGCAGACCAAGGCCGAAAGCATGGAAGCATTCCAGATGACCGAATGGCGCGGCCGCAGTGTGACGGTGCGTCCGGAGAAGGTCCGACTGTTCCTGCTCAGTATTCAGGAGCTGAATAAGAGTATCGAGAAGGCGAAAGATGTTCAGGCGAAGATTGAAATGCTGGAGAATGTGTTGCTCGACTGCAAGGATGCGATTGCTGCTATCAAGGATGAAATCAAGCAGGATCCGAAGTTGCGTCAGAACGCGTCCGAAGGTGGTTCGGGCGCTCTCATCGGTATTCAGTATCTGTTGGCGTACATGTCGTACACTAGGCTGAAGCTGACGTTGGAACGTAACTTGCTTCTGGTTGCCCAGGCCAAGCTGACTCTCGACGATCCGAACGTGCCAGAAAAAACTCAAATGACCGCCGGCGGCAAGAAGACGAAACCGCAGGACCTTTCGCGGTTGTACGAGATCATCCTACAGAACGTGACCGAAATGCAACAGCTCACCGGCATGGAAAGCGATACATCCTACCAGGCGGAAATGGACACCCTGTCGCTGTCGTTCCGAGCCTTCCGTTGTTACTACATCGCGATCACGCTGGTGGCCATGAAGCGCTGGCGTGAGGCGGTGGCCATGTACGAGCGCTCGAAAAAGTACTCCAACGACGCTTCCAACTCGAAGACTCCCTGCAGTGATTTCGATTTGCGCGACGAACTGAAGCAACTGGTTGCCACCATCGAGGGCTCCAAATTCTCGGCCCACGCGTACAGCGTCCTGGAGGACGACACCGCGGACGATACGGTTCTATTTGGCAAGAGTCAAAAATCTTCCAAGCCGTTGTATGAGCGGCTGTCGCACTACAAGGAAGACGCCACGCTGAATACGCGCAATCCGAATGTGTTCAAGATGATCCCGGAAATGGAGCCGATCCCCGCCAAACCGCTGTTTTTCGATTTAGCACTCAATTTTGTCGAGTTTCCGTCGCTGGATGACAAGATAGAACAAAAGACCGCCGGCAAGGGAGCGACGGCGGGAATGTCCGGCTTTGTGAAGGGACTGTTCGGATGGGGTGGAGGAGCCAACAAGTAAACCAATCCCGGAGCATAGCGACCAGCCTGCTACTAAAGTAGGGATATTGTGCATCCATTTGTTTGCTTTCCTTTATGTTTGTTTTTGATTTTTTTTTATTACTGTCACCACCAATCGTTCATGGGAAAAAAGGATATCGGTGGTTCATATGTGTACTACTACTATTACTACCAATAAATAACGTGACCCATATGTTTAAATGAACTCTATCTTTTTGGGGCAAACGAAGCAATGATCCGAACAGCCTGAACCTGCATTTTAGTGGATTGACACAAGGCAAACTGCAAAGACCGGCCGTGGCAACCACCGATGCTGTGGATGCGAATCCCACCAGCAAACCGGAATGGTGGTCACATGCGCAGTGCGCAGCAGGCGCTGAACGCAGGATGTCATGTCATTTACCGAGCCCACCGTACGGGAAAGCAGTTTCTGTTTACAAGGCGCAGAAGGGGTGCAACCGAGCGACGGCCAAGGAAAGGTGTGTGCATTTATCAACAGAAAACTGTATTCACCACGATGTTTTCCCTTTTCCAGCGCCAACCTTTGCATGGCACGGGCAACGTGTATGCGTATCGGAACGATGACGTGAAACTTTCGTGGTGACTTTGCCCACCAAGAGGCAATCGGTAGCGGACAGTGCTCTGGTGCGGACCGATTCCGCGTAGAGTCGGGCAGCAGCTAGTGAAAATAGGGAAAACCCCAGATTGTACATATTTGCGAAAACACCAACGGACGTTCGCTTGGAACGCATAGTGGAAATATCGCAGCGCCGGATACGTACGCGGATTGTGTTGTGAAAGGGCTTTACAAAAAAGCGCCGAGTGTCGCATTTAGAAACTTAGCTCGAATTCCGTCACATATGTTAGGCGAAAAGCGCCACCGAAGCGTGGCCTGGGCTGCTTACAAAGCACGGATCTTAAAATAGAGTTGAACCCATCAAAGGTTGTACAGTAGGCAACAGCTTACCCTTTAGGGTATCCTGCACACTTTTATTGTTCGCTCCAACTGGAGCGGAAAATCTGTTGACGGCGCAAAAAGCTTCCTTCCCCTGCTTCGTCTCGCTCACACGCGAGAGTGCATTTGCGTTTTGCCTGACTGGGGCGACGGGGCACGGCTAGTAAAAGGACGTTCGCGACACCCGACCGTTCCAAGGTGGTGCGCCGTTTGCTAGCAACGATCGTTGCGGGTCGGAGGAGTGGGAGAGCGGTGCAGGCGGCCACCATGGAGCTGATACGGAAGAAAATGAAACCCTACCAGCCCTCGGAACAGCTGGTGGTACGCGATAGCGTCAGCCTCAGCATGGACGAGGACCTGAGCGATGACGTGGAGGACGAGGTGTTCATACGGGACGGGCGCACCTGTCGCACGTACGAGGACCGGGGCGCCAAGCGGCCACTAATGGCACCGAGACGCAAATACGGCAAAGCAACAAGTGGCAATGGGAGTGCGAGTGGCGGTGGCGCTGGTGGCGTTCGCTCTTCCAGTCCCATCCTGAAGAAGTATCGCCGCCGGAAGTGCTGGAAGTGCTGCGAACCATTCTGCTACGGACTCGCTGCGGTAACGGTGCTTATCGGTAAGTGCAGAGCGCGCCTGGCAGCGAACACACATCCAAGGACACGCGCGTGCAGGATTCGCACGGAAGGGGCTAAGGCGCAAAAGAAAAACAGTAAATTTTGCGAAGGATAAACCGCAAGGTGATCCCGCAAAAGGCAACTGTGTGTGCCCAACGCATTGACGCAACCTTAGGTGGCCATATTCACACTGGTGGTTAGTTTTAATGAGTTTATGAATTATTGACACCCACGGAGCACGGTGATGAAAGTGTTTTTTCGGTTTACTTTTTCGCTTTTCTCTGCGAGTTTTTAGATGACCAAGCAAAATCAACCCCCCTTTTTCCCACTGTTGGACTAGGCAAGGATGTACTTTGTTTCGTGCTGAATAGTTATGCTTTGATATAATTACAATTAACTTGCTTAAAATACTTAAAATCAAAACGATACTAGTAATATTTTTAAAAGAGGAGATCATAATCATAAAAACGATAATCGTAATATAAATCGATTAGGCCACTATAGAATATTTTTAAATATTTTTCAATTAACGACACAAAACTATTATTTAAACTTAAATGAACGCGCACGTTTATATTTTCGCCCGCAGCCTCAACCTTTAGCTGTTTGTTTATTACATCAGCAATCATTGAATCATACGTTGGATGTTTATTTTTGTTACTTACTTTCGCTCTCGAATGAAGAAAGTGTATTTTATAGTTTTTTTTCTTGAGATAGAATGGAAACTAATCTAATGCGTTCTCTGATACAAATCTCTAGGAAGGGAAAACCACATACAAACAACAGGAAGATACTCACAACCATCTGCTAAACGTGCTTTAATTTTCAGGATTGATTGTGCTGGCCGCCTTGCTGCTGACGGCCTTCCCACAGCCGTTGCAAAAGATTAAGATATGGTTTCACAAAGAGTCCGCCTTCAGCAGCGCGGTCATACGGGACAAATTCAACAGCCTGATGTACACCGCCAACGGCGTAACCTATGATGGCGTTGGCGGCAGTAACGGAACCCTTGAGATGGTCCCATGCACGCAGATAACCGTGCAGAACGTGTGGACACGCGTGATTTCTCGTGTGAACAGCGAAAGTCCACTCCGGAAGCTGGACGTGAATGGGGACGGTGTGGATGATGTGGTCGTCGGTTACGGCATCGATGAGATGATCGATGAAGGCATACGAGGCTACATCCCGCAGTGCACATCGCGAAAGACGGGCATTACCGATCTGTGCGGTGGCGGATTGTTGGCCCTGAACGGAATCAACGGCGAAACGCTCTGGCAGCGCTGGACTTCATTTACGATCTTCTCGCTGAAGTGCAACATCGACATAAACTCTGACGGTGGGAACGACTGCGTGGCGGCGGGACGTGGCGGGCTCATTTTGGCGATCGATGGACATAATGGGCGCATTCTGTGGGAGTTGAAGGATTATTCCGACCTCGAGAGTTACGCCGAAATCAGCATCGATCTATACACTATCAATGTGGTGCGCGATCTGAACAACGACGGCATTTCTGACATCATAGCGGTCCATGTGGAGGAGACGCAACGTGCGCACGGAGGACACATTAAGCTGATTTCCGGAGCAACGGGGGCCATCCTGCGCAGCATTCCTACTCCGTACCGGGAGGAAATGTTCGTCCCGATTCAGGTGCTAACGCGACCGGACGGTGCGGACATGTTCCTGGTCGTAACCGGAGGGCAGAATTCTCCTGGTGGCGTTTACGTGCTGAAGCAGGAAAATCTAATGAAATACCCGGGCGAGAATGCATTCGAGCCGATCGTGCGGATGGAGTCGTCCGGGTTTATGGTACCGGCAGTGTTGTCCGACCTTAACGGGGACGGTGTCGAAGACATTGTGGTTAGCTCGTTCAACTCGACCGTTTACGCTTTCGACGGTGCGAATCGAACGCAGCTGTGGTCGTTCACGATCGCGGACTCTGAAAGCGTGAGCTCGATCGTGCCCGGTCGATTCGATCATGACAACGTGACGGACTTTATGGTGAAGTACAACACGGGACCCGGTTTTCCGATCTACTACTATTCGCAAACGATGATTATAAATGGAACGAATGGGAAACCGTTTCTGGACAGCTCCATCAAGGACGCCGGTGGCCCTAATGGGCTACTGGGAGGTATTACAATTTCTCAAACCGGCGGAGGTGATTTCTTCCTGCACTGGCAGATGCAGTGTCGCAACCGTACGGCAGACACAACGGATGAGTATCAATTTATTCCTGGTGAGTTGAACTAACGCACATAGACTTTCCTCATGGGTTGAGTTTTGTTGTTTGTTTGCACCTTGCAGAAAGCGACGTTATCCAACAGTCACGTGCCGACACGTGCGCCCTGCGCTACAACCAATCGTCCGTGCTGAAGCTGTACGCCATAACGCGTCACGTTGAACCACCGGGAGCAGTTATTTTCTCGTCGGATGATCTAACAGTCCGATTGAATGAAACGGGCACAGCCGAACAACCGCAGCAAACTTATGTGGCCCCCATGAAACATCCCAAGATGAAGCTAAAGGGACGCAACGACGGGCATAGCAGTGCGACGATGCGCAAAAGCTCCATCGAAGCACCGGCCGTTGGTCAAGTGACGAACCAGGCCGATGTGCACATGGACAAAAAGTTATCCCCATCGCAGCAGACGAGCGACCCGGTGGGTGTTGTTGTGGAAAGTCCCGGACAGGCCGCGCAACTCGGTGCGAGAAGACCTGACATCTTTCACGGACAGAAACCTGCAGTGGAACAATCGATTGACGCACTCGCCGAAGAAGAGGCGAAAAGGCAAGAAAAGTTGGCCCTTAATAATGTCTACAAAAAGTACATCTACAATGCTAACGACGACGAAACGGATGGGGAGCTTGCTGCATCACCCGGCATCGGGGAGGGTATTCGGGGCGATGAACGGAAACCGTACATTTATCTGCCATACGAACAGATCGAACAGGACGCAGCAGTAAGTAAGGTGAATGTGTCCAAATACAGTAAATCTAACAGCGGGTTGTCTTAAAATTTCCAGCGTAATCCTTTTCTAACAAATCAAATACCACCAGTCCCGGTCGGTGGTCTGGATTATGATTACGGAACTCCACCGCTGGAAGATGACGGACGGTCAATTCCATCTCCATACAAACGTCCACGATATCGATCAAGTGGTCGAGATGTTCGGAGCAAGTTTGGCGTTTTTGGTAAGCCTTGATACCGCATCTACCGATAAGTCCGTTGCAATAAACATTGACATCTCCTCTGCTTATCTTAGATGATATCGACATGCACGATCGTTCATTGGAAGAGCAAGTTCTCAACGAGTCCAACCCCAACTCTCAGATCGTGAAGAAAGTGCTACTAAATGATGAAATAATGGACGACATTAAAAATGCCGATCCTGGCAGCAAGGGCTCCAAGGAGACACTTTGGGATTTGGAGATGGAAAAGGAAGCCAAAGAGGCGATGAATGGTAACATTGATTTTCGAAATAGTTGTTATAACGCTTTGATCCAACACTAATGAACACCGTTTCAGACGTCAACGCTATGAACTATGAGTATAACAATAAGGCTAGACGACAAACTGCGACGACGGGTTCGACGGTGAACGGTATCACGGTCGGAACAACGTCTAGCACCACAGCACAACCCACCAGCTCGAGTGTAAAACAGCCTACGGCGCTTCCAAACGAAAACATTCTTCCTTCAATCGCATCAACCGGTGTGTTGCTGAAATCGGTCGGCAGTGGAGTTGGTCCGGTATCTCCTTCTCCCGCTACCATCACCACCGTCAGCAGCAGTAGCATCAGCAGCAGCAGCAGCAGCAGCACCACCACCACCACCACCACCACCACCACCACCACCACCACCACCACCAATGCTCCCTCACCTAATGCGAATCCCACCATCGATTACGTGTTTGTGATGAACATACGGGAATCGGAACGGTATCCACCGCTCTTCCTCGATTCCGATTTGAGCTGCATCCAAGAAAAGCTGCAAGCGTACCGCACCTACCGCAACGAGGACATGCTCCAGCTGGAGAAAAAGTTTTTCGCTCAGTGTCTGAAGGCAAGACTGCCGGATCTGTCGCCCCAGTACCAACGGTTCGAAACGCAGATCATCATCACACGGGTGGAGATTGGGTGTGCCTGCAGTGCTGACTTGAATCCGGCACGCGAGGTATGCTCGAAACTGCACAGCTACGACCAACAACGGTGGACGCAATACATGGGAAGTGAAGGCAACGGTCATTACTGAAGCCCGCACCCGAAGGGAAAGAGCATGCCCGGAGCGAGCAATTCCATGGCGTGAAATCCGGTGTCGTGTCATGTGGTTTTATCTAAGCTTATCTAATATTATTTCCAGACTATTATTGTGCCATTTTTCATTGGTTTGGTCAACATGGAACCAACGTTGGATGAATTCGTCGTACAAAAAGCTGGGAAATGGGTATGGACAAGATCATACAATCCTGGGAGAATTGGTTGCCCAACGCACAATACAAATCAGAGCAAACTTTGAAAAGCTTCTGTCACGTTTCCTTCCTCTTTCTCGGTGTAAAGTAGGCTAGATGTGAAGAGAGGTGCAACGTGTGAGAGAGAGGACTACCCAGATCGCATCGTAAGTAAGGACAATCTCTCCCAGCGGAAGCGAACGTGTTGTAACGTAAGAATTATTACTGTACATTTAGATTAGTTCCCATTTTGCAGCCGACCGCGGTCGAACAAACACGTGAACAATACCGGCGACCTGCAAGAGGGTGTCGGTTGATCATTGAATCGGTGATTGGTTCAGAAGCAAGGTTTGCACACTAATATCATTCATTATCGAACAGAAGTATTATCAGAAATAGATAAAGAATGTTGAAAGAGATAGAATGACATAGACATGGCAGAGGTAGTAAACACGGAACACAATATTTACAAGGCAGTACAGGCGCAAAACAAAACACAAATTATAAACAATGAAACTATAACAGCTGAAGGTGGTGGGGATGTAGAGAACAAAACAATGTGTAAATATAATCAGGATTGGGTAAAACAAAAACCGCGTCAAGTGTCCTACAGTGTGAAAGTCGATGACCAGTAGATTGAAGTAGGCATTTATTGTGAAAAATCATTATGAAAAAGAAACGATGGATTATCCGGCTAAGAAGGACAATAATTGGACGAGTATGCCGTAAGATGACAGTTATAAAATGGAGTGACTTACCTGACACAATAACTGCTTCAATCGGTGGAGGGCTTGCAGATTGACTTGAAATCACCGTGACGTCCTTACAGTTGCTAGGGTTCTGAGCGATGTCACTATAGATGCAGACCAATTGCCTTAGCTTAGCTTTTTGGCTTAGCAATTGCCTTTGAAATTGTAGACAAAATATTTCTATGCCTTTGAAATTGCAGGCTAAATACATCTTAGCTGATTATGGCCCTTATCTGATCATGATTTGATCCGCATTTTGCCCATCATGTGAAAATGGTCAGGAGATATTTACACTGCCCACAAGAGGCGCAGCAGGCGCATGCTGAGATGGCAAGATAGTATTGCGTTAGATGAACTGAAGAGCGAGCGCGATCTTGACCGGTTTCTGATACCGGTTCAGAACGCGAAGCTCATTCCGGCCCATTTTTCTCTACTTCATACAAACGGAACGTTTGTTTAAACTGTAGTATTTATTTTCTTTAAACGGATAATCAAAAAACCATGTAAATTAATTAGGTTCAGTACACTCTTTTGCGCCGTAAAGATTAAAGAAAATATTGATCCTTCTTCGTGTCTGCGTGGGGAAGAATCATTTGCAGTAACCTCCGGTACCGGGACGATATTGGCGGAGAGAAGCTTTCTTGATTTGGTCGGATCGCTATATCGGTTACTTTTTGACGACCTGAATAACGTCCTCGTCGCACATAACGTGCGAGATGCCAACTCGTTGGGGAGAATATTTCGTTGACGTACCCCAAACGAGCGCATACTTGAACTGGGCCGCAAGTGTGCGATGAATTGCGTGGCATACGTGTTCCACCGTAACACCCTGTAATTCATAAAAAAAATATTTTTGTTATGTGTGAAGACAAATTTTATGAGATTATTTACATCGTCACCTCTAGCGCGCACATCTATAATGTTTTTAACAAAAAAAAAAGCCGTACTTACCCTTCGCAGAATAAGGCCATCGTCGAAATCTGGTGGTGCACCCGGTTTCTTCGTGTACACCCGAATCAGCTGCAGATGTTCCCAGAGCACCTCCAGCAAATAGTCCAGATTAAGGTGCATGTTACAGCTTACAACGACCGAGAACGGTTGCCGGGCGAGCCGATCGACTTCCTCGATCGAGATCTGATCGATTTTGTTATACACGTATATGCACGGCAGATAGATTCGATTGCCGGTCACAACGTCGATAAACTCATCCTCCGTGCAATCCTCCCGGAACAGCACTTCCGCGTTGAAAATTTTGAAAGAATGGAGAATGGTCTGCACCATCTTCTCGTTGCAACGCGTCAGTGGACACGTTGCATTGAAGCTGACACCGCCACCCTTCTTGATCTTGAAGTAGATGTTCGGTTTCCGCTTGTTTAGACGCAATCCGACCGACTCCAGCTCGTACTCGAGCAGGTCACGATGCACGTTCGGCTTCGTAGCGTCAAGCATCATCAACACCAGATCGGCCGTACGAGCCACAGCGATCACCTGTCGTCCACGACCCTTACCTTGCGCTGCCCCCTCAATAATACCGGGCAGATCGAGCAGCTGTATATTCGCGCCTTTGTACTCGATGACACCCGGAATGCAGGTGAGTGTCGTGAACTCATAATTGGCTGCCTCGCTTTCGGTTTTGGTCAGCGTGGAGAGCAACGTCGATTTACCCACCGAGGGGAAACCGATCAGCGCAATACGCGCGTCGCCCGATTTTAGCACATCGAATCCATCTCCCTTTTCTCCCTTCTTCGATGGTTCCAGCAGCTGTGACCGGTACTTGGCTAGCTTTGCCTTCAGCAGTCCCAGATGATACTCGGTTGCTGTGGAGAGCAATAAACACTTAGTGGTGAGTTATATCTCCGGATCAGAAGTACTAGTTCTCACCTTTATTCTTCTGTGTTTTCGCAATTTCCTTCTCGATGTCCGAGATTTTCTCCAAGATACCCATGGTGATAAGCCGGGACTGCTGGACCGTCGGGTCTTTCGAGTGGGACTATCGTTCGGGCAGCGTCGAGTTGTTGTTTAAAACGACACAAACAGAACGACCAAACAGTAATCCAGGATTTCCGGCAGGAACTTAATTCAGAGTTATTCGATTCCTGCGTGGTACTTTTCGGTGAAATCCTGCCGCAGCATCCGAAACGTCAGTCAAAACAAACAGCCCAGGTAACCTGACGGCTATAGACGTCAAAATCAAAAGAAGGCAAAAACATCACGAATAAGGCAACGAGTAACGCAAGCAGACTTACTAGCTTACTTATGATTTGTGCATTCCTACCCTCTTGCTTTGAAATTCAATATACATTTTGAAAATACGTTATAATATTTGTTCGAAGAAAAAAAACAAAAAATATTGTACTAGCTGCAATTATTTTCCTTTTACTTTATCATCCCTTATTCTCATTTCCAACAAACTTAATACGTTTAATCCATTTTAATTAATTGAATCAATTTTCTATGGAACGCGTGGACCTAGACAATGCGTTTTTTTTGTGTTGCTTATGGGTTCATGTAAACTGTTGTTTGCAAACAGTGCATGTTGCTATTGTCCCAATTACTGCTTCGATGCGGATATTTACATAAAACCAGTATGTGAAATCTTCAGAGGACAGTGTTGAGTTCAAAGATACGCGGTCCGGATCAGCAGCTTAACGGAGGACGATGTGGAACTGAAGCTCAACTATGTTCGCATGTCGAACGATATAAAGAACATCATCAACGAGGACGCGATCAGCTGTATCGCGGTGTATTCGAGGGTAAGTTTTGGACCGTGGCTTATTAGTTTTTAAGTATTGTTTCTTCACAACAGTACAATTCCTTTGCTATTGTTGGGAGCAGAACCTAATCACAGGAAAAACCAGAATAGTTCGGATATAAATTGTGCAAATATATTGGTCGGGAGAGCACGCGTCTGCTTTGCTTCGTACTGTATTACCGGAATAAAGCTTCGTGTACACGCTAGCTACTTGTAGGCGGACGAAAGTGACGTCTACCGATTTTCCATTGTTCTCCCCCCACTTGACAGGCCATTTCCGTCGCCGGCTCGTAACCCGCTACTTGCGGGTTACGGGCCGGCGACGAAAATGACATATCAAAGGGGGGGAGAACAAAGGAAATCGTCACTTTCGTCCGCCTACAAGTAGCTTGCGTGTACACGAAGCTTAAGAACGCACACATTTACACATTGAATCTGTCATCCACGCCTGACAGCTCGGGGGTAGGAATACAATACAATGCCAAGGTTAATAACATACATTGCTATTTCTAACAGCTATGGCACACACTGAGAACGCATTCACATGCTGGACAAGCAGGGCAACTTCGTGCACACCGTTATTAATGCGAAATAATATTCCAAAATCCTTTTGATGAAAAAATCTCCGTACACATTAAAGACGAGCAGATAGTGCAGAGCAGAAGTGTTTCCTACCTCGCACTCCGGAATAGCTGCGGCAGTTCCGGAATACATGCGGATTGCACCTGAACCATCCCCTTTCAAGGAGTCCTCTTTTCAGTCGATTGCGCGAAGCCTCAGATTGAGCTAATCTGGCAACAACACGTGAATAATCAACGTATTGACAGTATTGATTTCGTTTCTCTTGCTGCTAACGACTGAGGAACGTGGGAGGAAATATCAAAGTTCTAGCAGTAGTTCCAGTTTATATGTATTTGAATACATATGCGTTCTTTGAACTAATATATTGATTATTGATTTTTGTCTTTTCTTTAAGAATCTTCTCTCGTTTACCATTATAGAATGTTGTAAAGTGTATGGTCAAACCCGTGGGAAACAGAAACAGCAAAAACACCACCTCATATAGCATCAGATCTTGCATGTTAAATGTAAACGAGCAATGGTAAAAGCGTTTAATGACATGAAAACTGTAATATATACTAACTTGTACACGGAATACACGTTTAGCACTTGTCTTCGAAAACATCTGCTCATTTTTAATTTGTGACCATCAAAGTTTCGGATCTTTAATACG
>KB672891.1:1653092-1674002 GCA_000349145.1 Anopheles dirus | reverse complement strand
TAAAAGTTCGACACCAAAAGGTTGCATCGTCGTTTGTTTCACTGGGTTCACATTCGAGAGCATACGAGATAGCTTTGTTTAGCGTTAGGGGATTTCTAGCCTGTTAAAAGAATCTGGTGCTGGGATTTTTCAATCCATTTATAAATGAGCGTACCGCTATTGGCTCTACTATATTATTGGCGGCTGCTTCACTGGAAAATGTAACAGATGATACATGGGCTGCACAAAGTTTTGTGGAGAGTTTATCTATCTCAGAACCAAACTCCGAAATGGACTGTTTTAATTGCTTTTGTGAAGCAATTTCTTTTTCGACAGCAAGTGGTGTTAATTGCACACTAAACTTGTTCCGTAATAATTGGAATGCTTGCCTAATTGTAGTGGCACCTTCGGTCGTTCCATGAGCACTGCCAGTTAACTTGGTTTTTAAGAACTTTAATGTATCGACTTCGCTTACACCTTCTGAATAATCCTGCAATAATTCGGCACTTTCGATGAACGAGTGTAACTCCGTTGTGGACCCATCATATGGTTTAACAAGTTTTAAGGCTAAGTTGATATCTAGCTTTGGGGGCATAATGATAATTTCTTCGTCTATGGGTTGAAGTGATTTTGGAGGTTGAAGTGATTTTAGAGGTTGAAGTGATTTTGGAGGTTGAAGTGATTCTGTAGGGTTGGCACTTAATCTTCTAGATATTCGCACTGGTCTTTGCATATGTATTAATGGAGTAAATTTGCACTAATAGCACTCTCAGCTATTCACTGGATAGATCACACAATTGTATATCGCAAATATAATTGGGACAAATAACGTATATAGATATGAAGAGTATAATTTAAATAAATAAATAAATATTTTTAACGTAGCGTGACACTGACAGAAAATGTTTTTTTTTATATAAATTAAAATCAGACACGACAAACTCGTAAATTATGGAATAATAAGAGAATTACAGAAGTTAAAAAGAGAATGATTCGCTATTGGCATTAAAAAAAAACTTTTGGGTTTAGCAGATATTCGCACAATTTTTTTTTCACATGGATTACACTCTTGCTTGATCTCCTATGTTTTCAAAGTACTAACTGTGTTAAAATCTATACACACACACATGCTCACTCACCTGGTTGGATTGGGTTCGCAGGACACTTTAAGGGTTTTTTCACTGTTGCCAAGTGTCTTAACGCTGGGGTAGATGTGAAGGTGAATCTGCGATGGCGGCTCTACGATGGCGGCTCTACGATGGCGGACTCTACGATGGCGGATTCGGCGTCACTTCACGATGTCGTGTAGGCAGCGGTGGGCTCACTGTGACCGCATGCTCACGATGATGAAATCACGATGATGTCGTCTTTGTGATGTTTCACAGGTGTACGATGTCTTCACGGGTTGTCTTCACGATGGTATATACCCGATGGTATGTCTTTTTTTTCTGTTGATTCGATATACCGCGTGTTCGATATACCGACTACGCTACCGCGTGTAAGAACGTATTCTCTACGAACACAGCTTATCGCTTGATGCTTGCTTAGTAGTAGTGTAGCAAACTCTCGTACCACAAAGTCAACAGAGTTACTACCGAAAAAAACCTATTATTTAACAATGCAAGCATATGTATAATATGCTATAGCATATGTATATAAGCAATATAAGCGAGGGTTTTTAAAATATCATTTCTTTAACAAAAAGGACTGGAGCTATAGTTGTGCAGTTTACACGTAGGGTAAGAACTTTTTTCGGAAAATTAAGATTTGTTTGTGAATTTTGAATCACATCAAAGATTATGAAAAAAACTAAAACTAGTTAGCTCGCTTAACACTAACGGACAAATCAGGTGTCAATTGACATTTTTGCAACTTTGATAGCGGTTTCACCCCAACGGTTTTCTCCCAAAGTCTTATATTATGGCGATTTTTTAAAAGGATTGTAAAATATTTTAAAATCCGAAAAATTCTGAGATACAACTTGTTACTCCTTTCGTGTGAATCGAGATGTTAATTGGCACCTAGAAGGCTATTTTGGCAATTGTTGACCGATTGGGCTGAAATTTTCACCAGTTATGAGCTAACTATTCTAGTTTATTAGTCCGTTGAGTTTGTGACCCCACTCCCTTCCGTTTTCTCCCTAGCCTCCATCAAGTAAAAATCCGGCCACGTCAACATTTTAAAAACGTTCAAAACAATACGTAATTTTTTTCGGAGCCCGAATTCCGTTAAATGGCATATAGGAGCCTTTCACCAAAGGAGTAATCGGTTCATTTGACCGTAAGTGTTAATTACTTATCAGACAGTATAACCGTATCGTAGTCTAGACCTGTTGTAATAAGCTCTGGAACCGCTCACGGTCACGTGCCGCTGCCATCTAATCGTTTATCCCGGTTGTTCTGCAGAATCTACGCTATCAGGCTGGGCTACAACTCCTCCTCTGTCCATGTGGATGGCCTAAAAGGACTTTGCGCACTGTTTCGATCGGTGTCATTAGTAAGGTCATCGTACAGCTCATAAAGCTCATTATAGTACCCCGGCCATCGCCCTTTCACACATACGGGTCTAATAGTCCTGATGATCATCTTCCTCTCGTACGTGGTTGAGATAGCTTAGTCAGATTTAGGCACGGTCCAAGTCTCAGAGGTGTGCTAAGTCCGGTAGTGGTCGGATATCTTCGAGGACGAACAAACAGCACCATTTTACTTCTTGGTTCGATAGCGAATGAATGTTCGATGATTTATTTTCAGAGTTCAGACCCTTTTTGGGTTGCATCGGACCCACGGGAGACTACTGAGGACTCCCTTGTAGCTTTAAAGAGGGAACTCATGTGCCGGCAGTTGCTAAGCTCAGCAGCGTGGGAAACTTCGCGCCCCAAAATACGATGCGCAAGCAGTTTCTTGGCATGGGAAAATAATTGATTGTTTAATCAACCTGCTTGCACATCTGCAATTTGAATCCAAACCAATGCACATATCACAGGTGTACGTTGTTCTTGAATTTTTTCCACAGGCTCTCATACTCAACTCGTATTTCGATATGTTCTCGTCGTGCAGAGTGGTAGCACACATCACCAATTTCATTAAGCTTGGGCATACGGGATCCCCTTGGACAGATGGTGATGTGTGGCGAAAGAGGAGTTGGCAGGTGGGTAGTCAGGTCAACCGGTTATCTGAACGTCGAAGAACTGTCAGATGCTATATCAAACTGCTACTAGGCCCTCTCGAGGTACCGGGAGCATGGACGTAGGGCCAATCCCCCTGTCGCAAGTATTTTCATTACTACGGAAAGCGACAATATATACTTTCGGAATGGATTGGTCTTAGAAGCATAGGGTTTCGACAAATTTATCTGGTTTTTCATAAATTTTACGCCAATTGGTATGCAGACTAATTCAAATCAACATTCAAATAATCATTTTTATACAGTAGAAAACAAATAATGTCGGGCAATAGTTACTAAAGTATGAAAAACGCATATTGTTTGTTTTGTGTGTGTGTTTTTTTATTTTTGTTTTTAGTTTATTTATTATAGTACATAATTTCGTTCTCTTTACCAATGTTTCATAGCACATTTTAACTTTGCTCTCTCTCTCTCTCTCTCTCTTGCATTTGTTCAGCAGGTTGTACGTTTCGCACGTGTGTGTTATCGACGCTGTGTCGATTCCACTCTGCAGTGCACTACCTATGCCATTTGTTTCGTCTCCGTATCACTTAAGCGTTAAGATGTATATATAACTAAGATTAAATCTTTTTGTTTCTTTCCTTTGTCCTTTGCTATATTAGTATGTATATCTGTATGTACAAAACCCATAATTAACCTTGTTGCCTTACTTTTAGATTTAATCTTTTTCCTGCTGCTGTTTCATCGGCCTCCACCGTAGCGTCTGCTTTGAGCAGACGGATGATAGCATCGCTAATGTTCTGCTCTTGCCGGTTTTGCTGAAGAAATCATCCACCGCACTTGCGCGACAGAAATCCGCACCAGCGTGAACCGCCCTATCTCCATCAAAAACATCGAAACATTCATTGCACTTTTGTCTTGCATCGGTTTTTGTTTGTCTTCCGTTGATGTTCTTTTCTTCACATCGAACGCAACAATCGCGAGAATATGAAACTAAACTCGTACACACTTACCGGAAAACACGCAATGATGAGTATTTCTGTTCTTGCCTTTTACCCATTGGTGGTTGCGTATGGGTAGTGTTTGTTCAGTTTAAAAGTTTTTTGAAAATGCACCTATTTACAATTTTGCATGCGGCAATAGTGTCTACTTCAATTTTGTTACTGCACTGGTTGCAGCGTTTTTGTTTACTTCATGTTTCTTCCCCTTTTTTGTTGAGCCGATTCGCTTCTATTCATATCTTACGTATTATATTAAATCTGTGAAAGTGTAAATTTAGTTATATTGAATTTTTGTATGGTTTGTTACATTGTTTTTGTTGCTTGAGTGTGTTTGTGTATTTTTTTTGTTTCGGTTGATTTTGGATGGATGGAAAAAGATGCTAGGAATGACGACACTAGATACATGAAGTTGCCTGCAGCCTCATCGATTTTTTTTTATCGAGCGCTTTCTCCGTAACCCATGGCAACGCTTACGTCGTTCGTTCGACGGCACGGCAGAGTACGTGCTTGGTGGAGTAATTTGTTTGAGCTTCAAAGGTGCTAGCATACTGTTGGCCGATTGGTTCCCTCCGTACCTCTGTGAGCCTCCGCTAGCGAATTTCGTGAGACATCGGTTCTCTTGGAGCAAACGGAGCATTTAGAAAAATGATCTAAAATTGGCATAGGTTAGTTGCAGCAACGTCCCAGTCAACGGATGGACTCTTTTACGCATTTCCTCCAAAATCTGTCACTCGCTTAAACTAATCACCGAGGGGTTGCTTAACAAGAAAAAAAAACAAAAATACAATAACACACGTACAACGATAGGAGACAAGATTGTGTTCCACGGTGTCGTTGCAGCACCGGGACGGATGGATTGGTTTGGCTGCTGTTGCGCTAGGAATGAGTGGATTACGATGTGTTCTTTACGGAGACACTATTACTAAATGGATGTTTTTTTAATATTTGGCCTTACCATTCGATACGTGTTTGGCAAGTGTCTTGTTCCTGGGCTATCAATGGCTATCATTACAACCGAATGGCTTGCTTTCTTGTTCTTATGTTGTTACTTGACATTGTTGTTGCTGTATCGCATCGCTGATACGTACACACGCGCACACGCACAGCATTGGTTTGTGGGTGTGTAATTTATGTTTATCAAAGTAGTTAGATCGTAATGCTGTGCTTGATGCGTTCGCTTCTCCATGCTGCATTCGGGATCTGTGTGCAGGAGGCGAATTTCACTACGTTTTAGTTTGAGCAAGTATCTATGCGCCTTCCCGCCTGCTGCGTTTCGGCCGAGAATGGGAAAAATGTGAGCAAAAACCGAACGCATAATCTAATCACGGCTCTGGGAGCGATTGTGGGCGATCGATTGGGAATCGACCCTAATCCATGCGACTCCAATTGAGGTTCAATTGAGGTTCCTTCCAATTCTGCTGGTTTTCCCTGCTATTTATTTCCACTGTTCCACGCGCAACCTATAAACGGTGGTAGTTTTAAACTGTTTGATAAACTTGTACAATGCTACTAAACGTTACGCTCTGCTAAATGGACCAAGACGCAAACATGCGAGAACAAGTACAAATAGGGATTTAAACTTTTCTTTTAACTTTCTCACTTTAATCTCTTCTTCTCTCTTTCTCTTTCTCTCTCTCTCTCTCTTTCTCGCTCGTTCACTCGCTGTGTTTTCTCTATCGCAACAAGGCGCTAACAGACCCCGGTGGGGGCACATGTTGTTCGTTTACTAATTGTCAAACAGGAACGCGGATAGTTTGTTTGGTGGTAAAGGGAAATTTTCTCTATCTACGCTGAAATTGTGCTAGAAGATGTGTCGGAAAAAACGTGTACAGTGGGTGGGAATATAAAGGCAAACAGGCAAACGAAACAACAACTCCATGTCATCTACGGGGGCAACGGGAGGAAAGCAAAACGGAACTGTAGGGGAAACACAAAGTAACACAAAATAATGGAACGAAACTGAACGGTGTAACGAAAAAAGACAATATATTTACAACTACATTCAAGAGTGTGTGTTTTTCCTCTCTTCTGTTTCTCCCGGCGAGCTTCAGCGGTCCGGCCATGCGAAGCAACGATCGCGTAATCGCAAATATCACCTTCAATTACGCACAAACACTGATCCTGAATCCTGCTCCGTACCGGACACTAATCACGCCGAATGTTACTGCCATACCGGAACGCCACTGGCCGCCTCTTCTTTCTCTTTACAAGATTTCCTCGTAACCATAGAAAAGTAACATTGAACAGTAACACCACCCCTATCGTTTTTTTTTTGTTTGCCTAAACCTTGAGCTACACCTACTACACTACCTCATCTCTTCGCTATCCCCAAAACTCCGCACGCTCTGCGGTATCGGGCTTGCCGGGTGCGACTGGTGTCCTTCTCAACACGGTGCCCCTTACACTAAACTAATTTGACAAGAAACAAACCGAAAATAACCTTAGAAAGCACTACCGTTCAAGGCGCCCCTGGCGCGTTATCACTCTCAGTTTGTCCCGTTTGCAATCATCGTCACAAACAAACCAAAAAAAACGGGCTACAAAACCTACATAATTTATCTACAGCACTACAGATAGCCGGTTCGGAGAAGGTTTTCATTTTTCGGAAGAACACACAGTACACGATACAAACATTCCGACCGAAAGGAAGGACAAAAAGGAGAAAAAACAAGGGGAATAATAATAGTTTACAAACCGGCGCTAGTAGTAGTATCCTCTGGGCCTTGAGCGGTGCGCGATGGCTTTGGACATTATTTGCTAGACGTAAGTTGGACCCCGAATGCTTCCAACCAAGAATAGGTGCCAGCGCGTTCGGTGATGGATTTGGTACATAGCAAAAAAAAGGACCTTATTCGCTACGCGACGAGTATCTGCGGCGGGAAGTAGTTCCTTTCCTGACCATCTACCTATTGTATGTGTGTGTGTGTTTGTTTTCCTCAGTACTTTTGTTTGCTTGTTTCAGTTTCGTTATCCTGTTTGGGTTTAGATGTTGTGCTCCGCCTGACGACAGCTACTCATCATACTGCACACCACGGTTTTGACCCACTGGCCGATTCGAGTAAGGGCACGATTAATCGTCAGCCGCTAGAAGAAGGAAGGAACTGCTCGTCGCTGCCGCAGGGCAGCCGCGGAGCGTTTGTGTTGTTTCGTAGAGCGCGCCCACTCGTCCCACAGATTGATATCGTCCGCGTCCGGCGTCCGGGTTTTGGGTTCAATAGATCGACTGGTTTGGTTTGGAAGTTAGACAAAATCGTTGGTAGCCGGTCTGGTGAGCGGTTCCTGTGCCTGCCGAGTGAAAAGAGAGAAAGCAAACATTAGCAAACACGGGACAACGAATAGTAAATGTAATCGCGAACGCGAACCCGAACTAAAACGGAACGTGAAATAATAAAACAAGAACACATCCAAAGAAACTGCTGACATTCACATGCGAGACGATTGGAGATTGGAAGCAGAGATTGTGAAGGTAGAGAGCAAAGGGAAACGAAACGCAATATTTAGCTAAACCCCTCCTGCTAACGCTCCGGCGCTTGTCGTGAGACCTAGTACGCCAAGTGGTGAAGAGAAAGAGCATGCGAAATTAAAGTTAACCCCCGAAAGGAAACTTAAATCCAACTCCGCGCTGTAGATGTGCTTGTTCGATTAAACTTTCATCTGCATGCAATTTGGCATTTAATGGATTTAACCTTCGGAGTACGACCGACTTCGACGGCAAGGACAGCTAAAGTTTCGATCTTGTTGTTCGCCTAGATGTACTATGCCAGGTTTTCGACACAGTCACACGTACGCAGCTGTTGCTTTGCGAAGCTCTTTAGTGTAATGAGAGTTTGCGCCGGTACGAAAATCAAATTGCAAAGATGTTCAATCTAAATGCAGCAATGTTTTCTTACTATCTTCTAGTTTTCTATCTTTTATTTTCAATTGTCTTCTAAAACTAATAGATAAACTAAGAAACTTGAATTCAATCATTTTTAGTTACGTTACCCATCAAAAGATGGCGTCACTCCATCAAGCGATTCTACTCACCCATGGCTACTATGGTTTTTGAAAACAATTGTTTAAAATTTTGTGTCAATTTTATCGTAGTAATCGTTGGAAGCAAAATAACCGCATTCCTTGTTAGCATTTTTTCTTAAAATAAAACCTTTTTTTTCTCTGAAGCTTTTTTTTCTATGGACGGTCTTATGGTCCTGGTGCGTGACGTGTGCCTTAACACTGGACCGTTCCCCCGTGTGCAGATATAACTATTTGTCTACAGACATACTTAAGCCATGGAAAGCCGATATTAGAAGACCCAGACCAATTTTCTGCAGCAGGTAGAAGAAGAAGGTACCTGTTTTGAGCATTTTAATGATACTGCTTATCCTCCTAAATGTTGTTCAATCAAAATCCCTTCGGGACCGTTTCCCCCTAGGAAAGAGTGAAGACAGGCAAGTATAACAGCGTAGGTCGTAACGCCAAAGAAAAAAAAGTTTTTTTTTAAAGTATCACATTAGTCAAGCTAACTTCTTTACTATTCAGGCTTCAAAGCCTTGAATGTTTAGTTTTTTTATACTAGTTTTAGGTACTACAAATTTAGGATTTCAAAAGTGATTTTTGATATTTGAGAGTGGATAGTTTTGGTAGTGTTCAATTCAAGTTAAAGCATTTTTTTTTCTCTAAATTTTTCAATATTTTTGGAATTTTGCATTCAGTTTTTCTAAGAAAAGATTGTTCAATTAGTATTGGTAAAAGGTAATTATTTAGTACTAAACATTGCAGTACATTGCCCAAAACTTATACGGTGTGAAAAATTCTTACTGTTAAAAAATTAAAGATGTTCGGTCTGTTGACCGTTACACTGGGTCGACTAAACGATGATTTAAACAACGGTAAACTTTTCGAAATGATTGAAGAAAAACGCAAAACAACTAAATGCATGCAGGCAGCCGTAAAAATAAATCGAAAAAAAAGAAATAGTCAAAAACAGTACAAAACTACAGCGATGAGACGAAGCATGCGTACGGGATGTGCACATCCCCAGAGAAAACCTACTGCATTGGAACGAACAGCGAGAGCGAAATGCGAAACGGATCGCAGCAACAGGCAGGATCCGTTCTCTTACCTTCCCGCGGTACGGGTCGTAAGCGGTCGGCGGAGCGGTGTAGTGTTTATCGTGTTTACGTTTTGCGCTAGGGACATGTTGGCAAACGATCGATCCTTTGGTGAAGAAAGGACGCCGCTTTTCGATGACGCATAGTTATGACGTAGGTTTCGGTTTGGAGTTTGGATGTCTTGTGAAGCAATGACAGGTGCGCATGGTTGTGCCGATGAAAAGCGTTGCAGGGTGGCGTTACTCCGTGGGTCCACTTTCGCCGGATGGGTGGGATAGCGGTACAGTGGTAGTAGCAGTAGTGGGTGCACGCTTGTCAGATGAACGAAAACCCACCAAATGCGTGCGAGAAGACACGTGCCACAATGTGGCTGCGAACTGGTAACGTAGTGATCATCACTAGCCGGTGTACAGTTTAACGATCTAGTTGGCGTTTTCCTTCACTCCCCCTCTCTCTCTCTCCCTCTTTCTCTCCTTTTGTGCACGCTCTACGCGGATCCCGTTGGTAGCTTTTCTCTTTCTCTATCTCTCTCAGACTCACATACACACACGGTACGCAAACACATCCTACATTCCTCTCGTACTTGGCTAAGCTACTTGGCATACGCTTCATGTGCGATAGTGAAAGGTATTTATCTTTGTCGAAAAAGTTCCAAAGCCCATAACAGAACAGCAGCACACAACAGTGCAGCAAGGACAGAACGAAACATCCAATTGGGTTCGCAGGATTCGCAACGGATCGAATCAGGAATTTTGGCAAATTATTCGGTGTGGAGGGAGCAGGGCCATTTCATCGGTTGCGCGGCGAGAGAAAGAGTGGAAGAAAGAAGCGGGGGTTGTAAAGAGAAGAAGAAAGAGAGCAGATGTAGAATAGTAAAATCCCAGTAAAGTGTAAAGTGCGTCTATATGAGGCAGCCTACTACCGTACGGTGCGGCCATCAGTAGTGTCCTCCCTTCGGTTCATAATGCGACGGACGGACGATGGGCACATCGACCGGAATAATTTTGCAACGGAACAACTAATTGATAAGCCGGACGGTTTTGGCCGGCGAGTGACTTCCTACTGCTGCTGGACGGGTCCGACCGGAGCCCCTAATCCTGACGATTGAGCGCCGAACTGTTTCGCATAAAACGATCCTCTCCCTTTTTCGTCCGTTATCAAATGCCGAGCATCGGGCTTAGCGTTGGGATTGGTTTTTATCTTCGGTTGGGTTTTTCCTTCCTTCTTTATCACTCCAAAACCCTTATACGTAATGTGCTACTAGAACCGAGTCGGACGTTAGTGAGGGGGTAGTAACTTTTCTCACTGAGCACCGCTCATTGCATTAACCTCCTTCCGGCGGATAATCTCGATCTAACAGGACATCTCCAGCGGAGACTGTTCACATGCTCTCTCGCTCTCTATTTATCTTTCTTTCTTTTTCTCTCTCTCTCTCTCTCTCTTTTCCGTTCGTTTGTTCGATTGCAGCCAGTTGTTCTAAGCTATTTATTTCATTTTTTCTTTCCCTACTGCACCATTCTGGGAGCTAATCCATGCAGTCGCTTCTTTTTTCACTTCCAAGCTACTAAATCGCAAGCTTCTTTGCAGCCCGCCGTGTTGGGCATACACGCACACAAGCGCACTGTGTGCAGTGTACCACCAGCAGCTTCACCGACATTAGTCCTGCGTGGTTCCTTTTTTCAACTCGTCCACACTGTCGTTCACCAAGGGAAAGGGCGGAAAAAGGGCGGGACGGGCGGAAGTTTAATCCTTTCTTAGTGCCAGTTCCAGGCGGTCCGCCCGTCGAGGACTGGCATGTCTCTTTGTGCGTGTTGAGAAAGGAAGTGAAACGTAAAATAAAAACATACACGCGCAAATACACACACACACACACACACGTTTGTGGTAGTCTTTTGCCCGGCACATCAGTGCTTAGAGCTCACTCACAGCAGCTGCTTCAATCCTGGGGCAGCGCATTAGAGGGGCCACTCTGACCGGCCAAACCGTTTGCCAAAGAAAATCCTTCCCCCGACGAGCGTAATGCATTTGAATCGAGCATTCTCGAGCCGTACTATCATTCTTTTGTCGGTCGTGAGCAGTGCTTCCTGGAAGGTGGGAGCTCGTGAAGCAAATCAAGTCCCTTGAGCTATTGGGCGGAACTGGAAGTAAAACTGCAGCCCGCGAAGATCGCGTTGACTACTGTCCGCATTATACATTTGCTGCCGTGTGCATTGGACAGCTGCTGCTGGCAATGGGCGCCTTCTGTGACACAGTTTTTGTTCCGCAGATCTGTCTGCTCGTGATGCAAGCAGGCTTCGTTCTTACGAGAAATAAGCCAGCAGCCGATGCCACCGAGGACGAGGCAGCAAGCTCTGCTCAAGCTGTTTGCAAATCACGACTCAGCGGCAAACACCTGCCTTTTTTTCTGGCTTCTAGCATCATTCACTTGCCGTGCAGCACTGTTTTACGGTGCTGAAAAATGGTCCCCGTACCCCCCCCCCCCCCCCCCCCTCTCCCCCGAGGATGGGCCACCACAAAATTACGCTGTTTTTTAGGAGCAGCTGATAAAGTTAGTGCAATGCTGCAGATGCAAAGTTTCACACACCCTAATTGACCGGAGAGTGCGAGGCATCGCTCTAATATCGTTAGGAAAAATTAAGATGCGAAACAACAACAACAAAAACAATCGTCAACAATAAATGGAAGCTTCCCCAAAAAGTTGCTCCAGTGAGCGCGTTCGGCTGGTGGAAACGTGTATCTCTCGTAGGTTAGCTTATTTCATTATCCATCTGTGCGCTGTACGGTTGTGAATAATTCATGCCAGCCACCCACCGTTGGAGGATGGAGATGAGGAGACTGAGCCGAGTTCCTCTCCTGAAGTGTTGGCGCTCTAAAACTAAAGCACTGCTCCCGTCACACTAGTTCACACGCAGAGAGGCACGAGATTCATTATGGAGGATATAAAAGTTTGAGTACACAGTGTCCAAGCGCCGGGAATGTGCACCATACGGAGGTGGTCTTGTCGGGTTTTTTGTTGTTGTTGGTGCGTTTTTGTTTCCGTTCAATGTGCTCCACCCGGGCTGACCCTAAACACTTATCCGCCCAGTGAAAGCGAATGGTTCCTTTGGTGTCGCCTTTCACACAGAAAGCGAGCGAATCTAAATCGAATGAGCCCGGCGGCAGTGGCAGCGGGTCCTGCCTGACTGTGGACGAGGAAAACAACGGAGCCGGAGCTCCGAACTCTCGACGACTGGACTGGCCCCGTAATGTTTACTCTGCTACGTACGACGTTGACAAAAAATGAAACGGAGAGAGAGAGAGAGAGAGAAAGAGAGAGAGAGAGCGAGAAAGCGAGAGTGGGGGGTTTTGTGCAAACAAAAACTTTTAGTTAGTGTTTTAGTTGTCCTTATGTGTGCCACCGTAACCGTTTCGAGTGTCCTCCGCGAGCGAGACACACAAACACACGCACACACACATAGGCAAGGATTTAATCAGGTTAATATCTGCTCATATTCACTGCCATCCATGTGTGGCGCTTGCCTTTGCTTATCCTCCTTTGCCCGCACTTGCACGAAATAAAATGAAATTCTAAGGCGCAGTGAGCAGCTTTTTTTAAACAGAAAAAAGCAGACATATTTGCCCGTTATGAGTTGTCCGGGTCGGTTCGGGTCGGGGTAAAAAGGCTTATATGGGACCGCACGAATCCCGGTGCCCGGTTCCATATGTACTACGATAGGGCTGTGACAGGCCACCGAAGGATGCGCTATTTAATTAGAGCTTTTTTTCGTCACAAATTAACCGTTCTTCTGCCGACCTCTAGTGAAAAGGCATCCTCTCCAACAGATGGCGAATAGTTGAAGTGCAGTAAGCCGTAGGAATTTGTTGTGTACGGCGCTAGAACAGCGAGCCCCTCCGGTAGGTTCGTGCGGTGCACTGGTTGGGGAATTGCTAAAATGATTCCAAGCATCGTTACGCGTTACGCGAGCGTTTTGACGCAGATCCACCACGACACACGTTTTGGACTAATCTCTCCACTATCGATCCGCCGATTGAGGCCCTTTGTGGCAATTGTTTCGCTCATCGCTCATCGTGTGTAGCTCGATTCTGTGAAAGAGCTACGGTGTATACGACGGATTCATTTGTCTACCAGCTGCTAACTGTATAAAGTTCTCTACCGCGATTTGTTAGGTCTGTCTAAGAGTATCAGTAGTAGTGCCCTCGATTAATCTTGTTTCACCGTTCGTTCAACCACTAATCTGCGCACTCTGTAATCCTTCTTCTACGACTTCACTTCCTCCTGCTCGCGTCTCGTTCCACGCTCGTCACTCTGTTTGGCTGAATTGTTTGGCCTTCTATAAATTTACAGCTCTGCCCGTGCCTGTGACCTGACCGTCTACCGGTGCCAATTGATTTCGCGCCTAGCGTGTGAAGTTGAGTTGAAGCCAATGGTTGCCAATGTTTTCACTCGCGGTCTCTTTTTCACAGGAGCTGCCGGGGAGGCTTTGTCTGTCTGTTTGTTTGTTTGTTTGTTTGATTGCAGGTGATTTGTGCGTGCTCTTTGTGTTTGCTAGCAGGCCACACATCACCTTATCTTATGCTGACGGAGTAGTCTCGGGCCAGTGCTCTTACCTCTTCGCCGACGGTGCTCGGATACATGCGGCTCTGCATGTTCTTCTCGAGGCTGAACTGGTCCTCGGTGGTTTTTCGGTACACGGGATTGTCGAAGTTCATCGTCGTCGAGTTTCGATGCGTGTAGTGGCGGTATATACAGAGCACGATCTGGAAAAAAAAGAAACGGGCAAAAATCACGTAAGTCCATCGTTGAGCGTAGGGGGTTAGCAACAATATCTCTGACGTCTGATTGTTATCACAGGGGTCTCCGTTTAATTTAAAATAAATAAATTCAACAAAGAAATGTAATGGCAAGAACCATTGGCCGTGAACTAGCTACTTAAAGGAACACGAGCAAAAGTAGCTCGAATAAAGGTTAGCGGATGAAGACAAAAACTGAACTCATTGCATTGAAATTGGAAATTTTCTATTAAAGAAAATGAGATTTTGCGCTACGAACAGCATCGCCATCGGCAGATGATTCTTATCCGGTGCAAAATATACTGCTACGAAAAAAAACCGTTGTAACACTAGCATGAGACACTAACATTTTTGCTTCGTATGCTTTGAGGACCAGAGGAGGGCCATTTTGACCTGGATTGATGATTTTTAGCCATTCGACGAGGGATTTTAAAGAAATGTTTAACTTACCATTGCAAAAATATTTAATTATTTCAGTTTGTTTCCTACAGTCGCTCCGTTCTTTTAATATTTTTCCTATTTAATTCGAATTTGTTTCTTTTTCTATCATGAAGTATGATAAAAATAATGTCTGTAACTTCAAATAACAAAAATATAATTTTCTCAATGTTTTTTTTTCATGTTGACGGAAATATTCTATACAGGGTACTAAACATTATTACAAAGTCTAAAAATGACATTATAAAAAAACATAACTCGAGATAAATGCTTAAGTAATAGTAAATCTTAAAAAGTTTCTACAAATTCGCACCAAATTGATTAACCTAAGCGATCTCGAAGACGTTAAACCTTTAAAAGAAAGTTTTACAATTCAAAGATGGCGCTCTGTCTTTTGGTGTATAATACTCACTGTTCTAATGAGCATTTTGAGAGCTTTTACTTGATTACTGGACTTTAACAACACCAACAAATTCTACAAACCACTTAAGCCCACAGGATGTTGTTTGTATAACAGTGTCTAAGGCTCCATCCGGATTACCTATCAAGTCAGACATCAATAAAACGATATTTTAATTTGTCAATTTGCCTACTTATCATAGAAATATATCCTCTCCATAATGGACTGATGGTTCAATTCAATTCAGTTGCCAGATCACTAATCAGTATAGTTCATGCGATTCGCACTCATGGGCTGTCCATTCCAGAGTTCTCGTGATATTATTGAATGATAAACGCTACAATTAGCTTAAATGATAAACGCTTCAATTAGAAACCATTCTCTAAAATAATCTAAATATCGGTAAATGTTAAAGGAGTCTAGAATCTACGACCTGTGCTTGAATATGGAATGCCGTAAGGTGCTTAAATATGAAATACGGTGTCAATTGACACATAGAAAGCTTTTTGCCCGTTGTTGATCGATTCAATTATTATAGTTGTATAGTGTTTGAAACACACACCCTATACAGCAATAAGATCATATCGTTTCTAAACAATTACAGTGAAAACATACACGCTCTTGTAAAACTAGCTTGTTAGCAAAAAAATCCGTTTTCGTTTGTTTCATCTTCCTCTTCGAATACCGTGTGTGGTTCAAAAAGACCCCCGCGGGTGTTGTTAGTGTGACCGTTACAACGGTGCCGGCAGATAGTTGATAAAATTCACTTACCAATCCCACGACGATGATCACCACGAAGATGATGCAGATGGCGATGAGGGCCACCCGGCCCGAATCGTTCTCGACCACGCCCGGATGGATGATCGTTCCGTCGGTGCCATTCCGCATCGTCGCTATTATAAATATCCATTCATTAGACAAGCAGGTGGAAATTGAGAAACAAAAACAGAACAGAGAGAAAGGAAAATGTTAGAAATGTCTTGATTAAAACCGAGTGTAATATCTTCAGCGGTCCCCACTCCGTGGCGCCGTGGGGTGTAAGCTGTCCGTGGCCGTAGTACGTGGTACGCGGTCCTCCTGATGGACGGTCGGTTGTTAGAACAATTACCGGCAGCCCGTACCGTACCGTGTACCAGCGTGAGGATACGGACCGCCTCCTGGTTTAGGGCGGCGGCATCGTCGTCTTACACAAACACACACGCGCACACACAAACACACATGCGATATGCGACTGGTGAACGAACATGAAGGTTAGGGACGAACGAAACGGAACACAAGCCAACACCCGGAAGTTAGTAAAGGCAGCGAAAATACCACCCACCAAGGGGGCGAGCAGGGCGAGAAAACAATGAGGTCGGAAAGAATGCGGAATGCATTTGGACCGCGTCGACAGGGTCTACTCCCGCACTGAGAGCATGGGGGTAATGAATTGTGAGGACATCGTGACGAGCGTGTGCGCGGGCGGAAGATTATGACCGTTGCTTTCGCTGGAGAATTCTTAAGTGTCTTAACGGACAGGAAGAATGGGGAGAAAGGGAAGAGAGAGGGAAGAAAGTGTCTGCCCACCACTTCCCATCGGCGGTCGGTTGCATTATCTTTTGGGTGGGACGAGCGGGCGCGGGTTTCACGTAGACGCGAACCAAAGGAAACATATTAAAAAGCGGCATAAATAACGACAGTAATGGAAACCATTAGCGCCACAGGGTCACTCACTACGGGAGTCGACTGCCGGGGCGGGCTAGTACCGTGTTGCGGGGGGCCGAGAAACCACCCGGTTAGGAAACGTCGCTGCTAACCGCAGGAAAGTAATAGTGGCGGCGGTCGGATAAAATGTTAATAACTAAAACGTTACGGCGGTGTGTGGCCGCCCCGTTGGCTAGGGATGGTCGGAAAATGCGTTCGCTGCCCAGCAGCAGCAGTAGCGGTGTCTATATAGATCATAATTAGGTTCAATTAGTGGGGAGAAATATTTTTTAATTTTTATCCAACTTTCTACGGTGTGGCTTTGTGGGCCGGGATAGAGCCACACGCCACCCCGAAACCGACAGTATTTATCAAACGAGACAAGGTATTGAAAGCGCGCACGCTATTAAGGAATGGTGCGGTGCGTTCTCATTCGGTTTTAATAACAACACCACTCGCAGGCATCACATAAATTGTTACAAGCTTTCCTAGCAAGAGGGACTGAAAGGAAAGCTATTCCACCGTCAAGAGAGGCTGTCGGAGGAGCTTTTTCTAGGATTCGAATTTGATTATTGCTAGCAAATACGTCCGTGCTGCTACCGAGAACCATTAGGCAATGGTGCGCCGCTGGATAGATTGATGATGCTTATTGCAATGCAGCAGCATCACAGAAATAGAAGCCGGGCAATGCCGGGGCCGCAAATTGGTGCAAATTCCCCTGCCCGGGAAGGTATGCTGTCAACTATTTCGAGCAGTTCTTTTGCTGCTGCCGGATGATGTAAATACATTGAGGAAAAATGTTGATCGGTTTTAAATAGCATCATTTCGCTCTTCCAGCATCTCCTCCGGCGGCCTCCTATCAGGCCCACTGATGTGGTGAAATTCAAAGCTCAAGGCTGACACACAGTGATAGATGAATTGGTTCCACGAACACAAACGATTCCGTACGAACACGAGCGCTTTGTTGCCAAGTGCCACAGCAAACGGTGGCGACCGTACGTATGTTATTTGAGGAATTTTAATTAAAATCGAAATGAGACCCAATCCTAATGGGAGCCTTTTCCGAGAAGTTTTGACTTCTATCGCCGCCGATCCACGCCGCGCCTGGCCGTGGACGGCACATTGGTACGCGTTACACCGGCCGGAGGGCCGTTCGTTAGTTATTGTAAGTGTAAGATAATCTTTAGAAGGAATTTTCTAAACTGCCGCCGTGCTGTCAAAAAAGGAAATGAATAATGACCGATTACCGGACGGAAGTGTGGGAAATTTGAGCATAATTTAGCGGGCTGTTGGAAGCGGCGTTTCATGCATGGGGAAAGCCGGAATACCGCGGGAGATTTCGGAAAACATTATCATTTCCTCCCGCCGCGTTTTCCATGCCAACGCAACACCACGACGTTAAATTACAGCGTGACCGGCGAATCGTGTGGCAGTAGTCCCAATCGAACCCACGGATCCTTCCGACCCCCCCCCCTCAGCGTGGTCAGTGGACTGTGGTAAAAATTAAAAATGGAAAACCGGACAGTCAAGCGCAAATTTTGAACACACACAAACACGCAGACGCACGCAAAAAATGGACAGCTCATTCTGCAACCATCAATAATGTGAAATGATTCCTCCTTACCAACTCGCCAGCCATCCAGCCAGAGCGTCGGACAGGGAAAAAAACTCCCTTACCGAAAGCAATTCTACGCATGAAGGACTTTCACGGCATTATTTCACGGGCAGGGCGAATTGGTCGCTTGCCTGAGCTGGACGACGGTGGTTTTTCACCGTCCCTGCCGGCATCTCATCATTGAAACGTTTCGATACGCCTGATCGGTTCGTTTGGTGCGCAAGCGGTGGTGGCGCTGGTGTCGCCGCCTAAGCCGCCCCAAAATGTGCCAATTTCAGTCATTTAGTTGTGGCCCCGTTGGGCCGGTGCGTACAACGCAATCATGCGTGCACATTGGCAAAAACGCCCAAGCACGAACGATTCGCAGCTGTTTGCAAGCTCTCCCAGCCTCCACTACAAGCTCTGCTCTGTGTATGTGTGTGTGTATGTGGCCGGAGAAGTAAACTTGCGCAAACAAATTATTCACTTCGCGGTAAGTTTTGAAGGAATCATTCCGAGTGGCGCCAATAACGGTGGTGCCGGTTCCGGAAGGTCCTTCTTCGTTTTCTGCTCCGTCGTACACGCTGTTTCGCTGCGCTGTAGCAAATAGCAATATCCATAATGAGATTACAAGTCCTGGCCATATTTGCGATATAATTTCCGGGTTGTCGTGGCGTAAAATAAGCTCGTCAATTAGGTGTGTACAGGACCTCTTGGAGATGCACGCCGAGGCAGCGCACCGAACAAACTCACCAGACGGTTGATGCTGCGAAAAGCGAAAGAAAACGACACGCAGTAATCCGAGCGATGAACGCACGAACTGTTCTGTTGCCGGGAACGTTGATAATTTCCTAGGCGGTGTAACGATCGCAGGGGGGAAAAACCCCCCGGTGCAAAAACATAAACCGACCAGAAAGTTCGCTACAGCTGCGCGCAACAGTTATGGGACATGATTTACTCGCAAACTTGTGGCCAAACACATAGGGCACAGGGTAAATAGGGCACATTATTTCTTTATCTGCCCCATTTACGTGAATATATAACCGCCAAAATTACAAAAGTCATGGAACACGATGCTGATCGTGTGGGTACTTTAATGATTTATATCAAATTACTCTAGATTGACCATCAACTTCGTCTTCCATGATACCATTTCTGTTTTGGAGGACAGTATAGTTGGGATTCGAACCCACAACCGGTGGCAGATGGACTCAGAGCATCAATTAGCCACATACAACGTATACACTGATTTTTAGATTTAAAGTACATCAGATGTACTGATTCTAATAAATCAAAACTAGGTCGAAATATTTAGTAATATCAACGGGATCAGTTATACAGTCAATAATACAGCAATGCACAGCACATGTGGATGGCCTAAAGCTTGACAACCGATTGTTCCTTGAGTGCAAATGAGTGAACAATGAGTAACGTACTTAGAGAGTTCTTTAATAACAATATCTTAAATAACCATTTTGTAACATTTTTGATTTCGAATGTGTTGATTTTTTTCATTTTTCCCTACCCATTTTACTTTATTTTGGATATCAAATGATATACTTTTAGTTTAACCTTGATGCGATATGATCTCCAACAAGCCTTTTTTTGGAGAACAAAAATCATACCCATAGGCTAAGATATTCCCCATCACACCCGAGCAACACTCTTGTACCAAAACTTACATGGGACACTGTGCCAATCACCACAAAGAAGCATCTTGCGCTCGATGACATGGCAGAAGGTGGCCACGGTACCACGACCATTCATTTCCAGCGGGAGTTCTGTTTCTCGGTGCGGAAACGACTTGCATTCGACCCCTTGGCAGTGCGAAATGCAGTTGATATAGAATCGCACCCGAACCCGCGTATCCGCAGATAGCTGCAGCTGGAAGTGAATGGATGCCAACGGTACGGAAAAACGACCTCAGGAGACGGCCGGTGGTGGTGATTTGATTCCGGCTGCTGTTTGTTGTGTTTGCCGGTGCAACCCCGGTAGTTTTTCGTTTGCCGAATGGAACGACGAAATAAAGGAGTGAGATGAAAAGTGCACACTGAAACACAACTGGGCAACAATTTATGGGCCAGCGCTTTTAAAAGCGAGTATATTTTCCGGATAAACTGTAAACGGTTGTGTGTGGGCGTAACAAGTTTGTGGCAAAAATTAGTTGCAATTTAAGATACCGCTCCATTCAAATGGAGGCCACCGTTTGGCGTTTTGTTTGGGCATCATAAATAATGGTAGATTTACTGTAGTTCCCCGAGTGCGATCATAAATTTTTTGGCTCCACGGCCACGGCCGAACCGAAGAAGGCATACTACAGCCAGGCTGTTAGCTGTTACTGTACCACCTACCTTTCGCTTCATGAAGTATGCCATTTGATGGATGGAATAAATCACGAAACGAGCAAAAACGACCAAGGAAAGAAAGAAAGCGCCCAGATTCGCGTTCGAAAGACCCTTCGATTATAAAAGTTTCTCCTCCGCATGGTTCCAGGTGGACGGTTGCAGGCATTACGTATGCAAAGGGCGCACCATTCGGTGTCCGCTCTGCGATTCGGTGCGATTCGTCGCGCCGTAAAAGTTACATCAAAAAGTTATGCCCCACCGGTTTGGGCTGTGCTTTTTTGCCTCGCTACAAACACGACGAACGAATTTAATGACGGCTCCGGCAATTCTGGAGCAACCTCACCCCCCCCCCCAACCAACACACACACACACACACACACACACACACACACAATCACGGCAATCATCACACGCGTGAATAGTGTGGCTACCGAGCGAGGCAATGCGCGCGTGGATCGACTTT